>QEOT01004394.1:102872-187984 GCA_003123785.1 Pterocarya stenoptera
AAAAAAAAAAAAAACCAATATAAATGCAAATGGACCACTACTCAAACAGTGTCATTATGCAACATAAACTTATCTAAGTTTTTCAAAAAGCATTTAAGCAGACTGTGCAGATAAAAATCAACAAATCAAGTGCCAAAGTCCTGTGGATTTAGTATACAACTTGAATGCATTAATTGACCATCTACATGTTAATCAAGCCAACTAATGCAAAGAAATGCTAAGAGACACATCACAAAAGTACCAAGCAAGTAAAGTTTCTCCATGTGAACTTGAACATGGAAACTAAGGAAATTTCATGTAAATTATTTAACTTCACAAATATGAACAGATTTTTTTGTCAGGACAAATATGAATAGATTCAATGTCCATATGATTAACCTAAAATTAGACTCTAATGACCATAACTCAAAATTAGATATATGATTATAGAAAGGATAACATATCACTGCATTATACAAAATCTAACTGTCTTTCAGCTGTTCAATGCAATTATCCATACTACCCTGTACAATCCAGGCACATCTGCACCAAAAGTGTTGCATTCAGAAAACTAATACAATTCTTCACCACTGAAAATTTTGCTTCCCAATATCCTCTGTCAAGGCATCTAATCACTATTATGTATTCCAGTCACCCAAACAGGTCTTATTATATCTGGGGAAGTGTAACTGATACTAACAGTTGAAAATACTAATTTTTTCAATTTTAAAATTTATTTCAAAAGGGCATAATGTATTAAATTGACAGATTCAATAATAAAAGTAGAGGAAACAAAAATGACACATCCATTTTAAGTATAACTAGAGTTGACGTCTTTGTATCAGCAAAAATGGAGCAGAAAGAATAGCAATACCTGATTAATTAACTGATTCTTAAACTTTTCAGGATGCAACTTTCGCTCGGAATGAAAAGCGTATGAAACTTGAGCATCCATTCCTATGGAAAAGAGAACAAAGGTTATTCTAACACCATATGGAACAATGAAGACTTTAAAATAGAGAACAAAAATTTCATTTACAAAACTCAAGTTGGAAGTAAAGAAATAAAGAAAGGTATAAATGTTATTAAGAATCACTCGTGATCGCGAGGCTTATGTAACAATCATTGTCATATGGTGCACGACTCTACTCAGTGGAGTTTGTAATTGTGCATAGCGAGAAGCAATGGTGAAGTCAAAATGGTGTGGGGTCCATCTACAAAAGTAGCATTCGAAACAAAATCATTCTATCATTTGTTGTGTTCACGACAGGACCCTTTACCTTGGAAGCTCATTTGGAAAAATAAGGCTCCCCCTAGAGTTGCTTTCTTCACTTGGGATGAGGTTTTTGGGAAGTTTCTTATCTTCAACAATATGAGGAAGGGTGTTGTAGTAATCAATCGGCCTTTTTTTTATAACTAAACAATTGTATTAATAATAATAGGCGTAGTCCAAGTATACAAGATGGTATACAAGAGATAGCACCTATCTAGGAAGAAACAGAGAATACAAGAAAGTCATGAACATCACGGCCATTAAAATCTACAGCTAAGGCCCATAGAAATAGAGTTCTAATAATAAGAGATTTAAGTTCCTCTATTGTGCGCTCTTTATCTTCAAACATCTGATCATTTTGCTCTTGCCACAAACACCACAGGATACAGATAGGAACCATCTTCCCCACATCTTTGATTTGTGGGATACCTCTTAGTGCTGTCCAGCTGGCCAGCAGCGCTATCATTGAGGCGGGCATAACCTAAGCTAAGTCTAATCTGCAAAAAACTTCATCCCATAGCGCTCTAGCAAACTCCCAATGCAGTAAGAGATCCTCCACGGTCTCGCCAGTTTTCTTACACATGCAACACCAATCTACTATAATCACCCCGCGCTTCCGTAAATTATCCGTTGTCAAAATCTTACCCAGAGATGAAATCAAAGCAAAATATGCCGCTTTAGGAGGTGCCTTGTTTTGCCAAATCTTTCGCCATGGAAAATGAATGTTTTGTGACTGTGTGAGAGACTTATAGAAAGAGCAAACTAAGAATGTGCCTTTACCTGCAGGTACCCACCACAACAAGTCAACACCTGGAATGCTCGGTGTTGTCATGGAATTCAAGAGACTAAAAAATTCCTCAAAGCTACCAACTTCCTAGTCTTGGGCCGCCCTATTAAAGTTAATGTTCCATTGGATTTGGTCCCCAGATATCACCATTAGATCAGCCACTAAAGCTTCTTTCTCGCTTGCAACACGGAAAACTAAAGGGAACGATTCCTTTAAAGCAATATTCCCACACCAAGGTCGCTCTAGAATTTTATTCTAGAGCCATCTCCCAACACAAGTCTAGTGTGACGAGTAAAAATCCTCGACCCTCATCTAATGTGTTTCCAAAGTCCCCACGCTATAAGCTCCAAATCGATTAGTGTTGCATGTGTAAGAAGGGTGAGGTTCCCAGCTTTCCATAGAACATGGTTACTGGCCTCTTTGGGATAGATTAGGTTAGCCTTTTCAGATGGTGGATCTCTTAACATGTTGGAAAGGGCAGCGTGGTAGCCATTAGAGCAAACTTCTATAAAAAAAAATGATCCCATCATGCTTATTGTGGTGTCTTTGGAGAGAAATAATCATAGTTTTGAGGATTACAACAAATCGATGCTAGAGCTTAAGTCTTTCTTGCTTAATATCTTATTTCATTGGATTGTGGCCCAAAATGGTTCTGTTTTGATATTCTACTTCCAAAGATTTTTTAGCACTTTTACCTCTTGCTAATTAGGGGATCTTTCGTGTACTTCTTGTGTACTGGGTTAACAACCTCTTTTGTCACTATAAAATTTATCTTACTTACAAGAAAAGTTCCTTCTTTTCCAAGATACTAATGATGAACAAGCATAATTGAAATTTCAAATTAATTCTCAGAATTAAAAATAAAATACTTAATACTATTTTTGTAACTTTAATACATTTAAGAGACTGTTCAAATAACTGGACTCCTTTAGAATGTTAAATCTCATTGGAAAAAAAGAGCTTACAAAACAGATACAATCAAAGTCACTCGAAAGAAAGGGATCAGTTCAACTAAGACAAATATACATGTATGAATAAATCTATATCTATATATATATATATTCCAAAATTTATTAAAGGCATTTAAAATTAGGAAACATAAGAGTTTTAAAGCTTAGCAATGTAACAAATTAAACTAATCTAGGACTCCAGAGGAAGTATCCTTACCCATGCTAAAGTAGTTCCAAAATCCTCCGCGAAATGTGTGGAAACCTTCCTGAGGAAATAGGAGACATAAACACGTTAGAATTTGAAGCAAAAAAGAATGCTACCACTATAAAAGGGGAAAGCTTTCACAGAATGAAAACCAAGTGAGAAAAAAAGACTAATTTTATTTTTTACAGCTACTGCTTCTCTCCTATATAACACTGGTGGCTACTCCATAGTGGTTAGTCAGGTACAAGGAAGGTTTCATTTGAAAATCTACACTTTTCCTTTTTACATGCTATGGAGGACGGTTGGTAAAATCACTAAATACAATTTCCAAACAATATCATATTTGCACAGATTCCAAAATCCAAACTGCTATCATAAGAAAGTTGTCAGCCATAGAATAGGGGAGGCCCTTCAAAATATTGAATGACTAAGATTCGTAATGTGAACTATACTAAAGTAGATTAATTAGAAAGTATCTGCTAATCCATTCAATTAATTTCTTACTAAAGCTCAGATACATAAATAATTAATGTATCAATATGCATTAACCTTTTCTGAGCCAAATCAGCAAATATATCATATAATTTCAACTGATCACACAACTAGCATAAAAAACTGTGATAAAGACATACATCCACTTCAATGTTGCCACTCCGTGGGTATTGTGCAAAGAGTTCTAAATGTTCTTTTTTTCCCTTTAACTTCAATGTCACGAAGCATGCGATATGAATGATGTTTACTCTTCTTTGTATAAAAGCCATTGATTTATTCAAGCTTAATACTATTGTCCCTATTTAGCTTAATACTACTGACCATAATAATGACTTGAGAATGAAAAAAGGAGAGAACCAGAGCCATTCACAGAAAAGATATGCATGTATCAGAACAAAATTGTGAAGAATTGTAATCATCTGCTTGTGCCCAAGATAGAATTTCTAGATTTGGTAGCAGCACATGGTCAGCAAATTCTTAGGAGCAAAAAAGACTAGACTGGTACCAAATTCATTTCATCTGCCTCGGAGACACGGTGAAATGCATGCAAAGAATGTGGTAGCTCAAGAGGTGCAATAGGATCACAGGATCCTCCTTCTTTTGGAGCTTTCATCCTCATGAGAATATGCCAACTGGATTACAGAAGCAGAATCAATAACCACATCAGTGGGAAGAAAAAGAAAAAAAAATAGAGTTATAAAGGAGGCATGAATGCAATTGTAGTGAAATATGAACTAGGTTGTCAATATCCATCGTCCAGAAGTAAGGCTGGAAGGGGAAGTGCCATGTGAAAAGCCATGTATCACCTGTAAACAGAAGACATCCCCCCTTCCAAAACCCTCATGAAAGGAAAATGATAATGAATAAGTAGTTGTAATTTGAGATTCAGGAACTAAATAGTACAGGAGCCACAAAATTATAGTTTGAGATTCAGGAATTAAGTAGAAAGACATCAAGAGAAAAGGTCAATCCCTCCCAACTTCGCTGATATTGCACTCAGGAAATTTAGTGATTCTTCGAATACTGCATAACTAGGATCGTAACATTCAACCAACCTCCAACCTGGCAGCATCTGTAGTATGCCAAAGAAGATCCCCTACTTAATAGAAGGCTGAATATTACTATACAAAAGAAGGGCAATTCCTCAAAAGGACATTTTCATTTCCTCTGAGATCTACGTCACATGGAAATTATGTAACAGAATAGGTTAAATGACTTTGGAGGCAACTCTAGAGTGCAATATCTTATAAAAGAGTAAACTTGAAAGTATACACAATAAATCATCTGGGACTTGATAATCAAATAGTGTGTCTTCCTGATAACTAAAATATTTGAAGAATAATCAAGAGCGAAATAAAATAACATAATTAGGTCTAAGTCATCTAAGCAGCGACATCACAAGTCTATATAAATGCTTATAAAGGATAAATAAGCCTGTTGCATAACTTGTCTATTTTCATTTCCTTGGCTTTCTTTACTTGACCCAAAAATGATTTAACAGCGTGATCATCTGTCCCAGGATTCTTCTTTCCCTGGAAAAGCAAGCTGGATGTTACACATTTGGCAGATACAATTGAAATTATCAATACTTACACACTAAAATGGAGAAACTTCTTGGAAGCATGTACATAAAAATATATACATGAAACTGTATATTTCAGAAGGTAATATGCAAGTTTAAGAAGGGGATTATTCCTAAACTATAGATGAAAACATATCTTCCAGCTCAGAGTATAGATTATCAAAGTTAAGAAAATGTTCTAGATGCTTGGCTAACAACTGTGCTTTACCACATAGAAAACAGAGAAGAAAGAACATCAATATTAGATCTGATTGGATGCAAAATTAAACAGCTTGTTTAAAATACTACACACATTAAGATTGAAAAGTCAAGGATCTAGCCATTATAACTTTTTGCAGACACTTCAAAGTAGTAGAACCTACAGAAATGGGTTAGTTCCTACCCATCCAAATGCAAATGGAAGATTATTTCCTGTTCCCAAGGGAACTGTAGCAATTGGTGGTGAATGAGATAATTTCAGATCACAAACAACTCCAAGAAGCCAGCCAGCTGTTCCATCACCACCTGCAACCTAAAAGGCCAGCTATTCATGTCAGATTTATTAAATGTCAACAGCATACCAGGTCAGTGCGATAATACAATGCAAAATAAAAAAGGTTAGATAAGGTAAACATAAGCATAACAAAGTATCAACCATTTCTAAACTCACAATTAATCTCAAGCGCTTCTCAATGTTCCCTGCAAACTCATCTCCATTAAGCTTGAGCTTTTCTAGGTTCACGTAGATCCTGCGCAGCACCTTATCAGGAGCCTCATCTCCCAAATCAAAAACCTGAGTTGTCATTTCAAAGTCAGCCCCCATGGCAAAAAAAAGAAAAAGATGCTCAACTAATTCACAAGAGACTAAAGGAACCTGATTTTCACTGAGAAGACTACGGAATGTAACAAGAAGATTCCCACCCAGCTGTCCGCCACTCTTGGGATTGACGAATACTATCACTGGACACTCGGGCACATTGGGGGCAGTCACAACCTCTGATTCAGGTTTTAGTATGTAAGTAGGAATTTGGAAATCCTCGGCCAAGAACGCAGTCTCGGAATTAGAATCCACCATTACTGCCTGTAACTGCAGTATCACATCATTCCTGGTGATCAAGCTCAGGGAGTAATAAATAGCTAAAAAGATTCTCTGTATAAGAAACACAAGGAAGATCATGCATACTAGCAACTTATTTGGTAATTAAATAAAAGCCAGGAACCAAATCTTTATTTCATTCAGTGACATATCAAAGACTCAAATAGCTAAGTAGCAATTCATATCAATAACAAACCCAACACCATTTGACGGTCCTTTTGCAAATTCAGTTTTTTGGATGAATCTTTTGCAAGAAAATTTTATTAATAAGAGAGAAACTGTTGTAAAAGTGATCCGTAAACGAGACTCCTAAAGAATTACATTAGGTCAAGAGATCCACAAAATCATCAAAACAAAAATGAAAAAAAAAAAAGTCCAACAACAGTACACCGTTTATCTAAAGACAAAAAGAAACAATATTTTAACACCGCAAAAGTGCCATACTTTTTGGATGAATGGTTTTGAGTGAATATTCTTATGGATATGATAGATTTAAACTGCTTTTGAGGAACGGTTTGCAAAATTTAATAGATTAAATAATATAAAACAAGCAGGTGAATGAATATTCTTATGGACATGGTAGATATAAGTTACAGAGATGAATATTTCACGTCAAAATTTATTCGCAAGTTATATGGGAGTAGCTTTAAAGAAAGCTCGTTCAGTAAATTCACCAAACAACATATCTTTCAACGGTGAAACAAGAGGCAAACGAAAAGAGAGAGAGAGAGAGAGAGAGAGAGAGAGAACAAGAATTGGTTGGTGAAATAGAAACTAGCGCATCAAATGAAAGAAAATTCCTTACTAAGCCACTCATTTCTTAGCAACCAAAAAGATATCAAAATGATAAAAACAAAAAACCACAAGCTTTGATGAAAACGATAACATGGAATTCACATCGAACGCTCGCAGGCGAAGACACTGCTTGCGGATTCGGTTAAAGCGTAGGAAAAGTTGACAATACCTGGTAAAGGGAATTTCAGATCGGAATCGAATTGGGGATCGCTTCGGGATTATTGAGCGGAAGACTCGAAGGAATTGAGGATGCAGAAATATAATGCATTTAATTTATATATACAAAATTAAATTAATTTATGAAAGGAAGAACACAAATAGACGGGAAGGCGTTGACTTGATTGCTTCAGACATTTTTATTTATTTATAAAATATGATATATCCACGAGGTTTTCGTGGCAAAAATAACAATAACTTTTTAAAAATCTGGGAAATAAAAGTGCAACTGCCAGAGGAAAGGACGTAGGAGGGATATACAGTGTGGATGTGACTGACACGCCAGAATTCCTCGTGGCTAGTCGTGTGGGGCCTGCCGAGCATCTTTCGGAGCACGATAAATATTGTGAAGCCCAGAATTCGTCGTAAACTTTTTTATTCCTTACTTTTTTTTTTTTAAACATAAATGCATTTATAACTTTAATCATATTAGAAGTGTCACATTTAGTAATTTTATAATTTAATATGGCATATTAATTCGTGTCAATTTATAATTTTCTTTTCTAAAATTTTTTTATAACTAAAACATATTTCTAACCATATATCTAGTTGGCCTTCAGTTATTAAAAGAGAAGAAATACAAGGTGTACAGTATCCACCTCTATAAACTCATAATCAAGAAGCACAACTTCTTTAGCAAGCTTATGAGTTTCATCATTAAAAGCATTCACATTCTATCTCACATAAAATTTTCTATAATTTAGCTAAAAATCAGATTCTCTAAAGTTTTTTCTTAAATTTTACTCATCTTTTAAAAATCTTTTATATCTCATTTCATATCATTTCTCTATTCTATTAAAATAATATTTCTCTATTATTTTTTTATTATTTTTTTTTCTCTCACTTCCATTTATAAACTTAACTACTCAATATTTTTTCTTATGTTCTGAACTATTACTCTAGTGAATACTTTAAATAAAAATTTAAATTCTTTTTTTTTTTTGCGGGTATGATAATATTTTTAAAATTTTTTTATTTTATTTTAGTAATTATTTATAAAATTATTATTTAAAATCATAATAAACATGAGTATGAGATAAAATGTAAATGATTGGAAGAATAATTTATTTTATTTATTAGAATAAAATATTGATAAAAAATTATTAATGTAGGGTGTGACGCCCCAACTCCCACGTACAAAAAGCCTCAGGAATCGTGACGTCAGGATGATGACAACACGGGTCACACATCCCAACGATACGTGCTCAAGTGTGTGCAACGTGCCACCAGAGCACCAAAGAGTCGCAGCGGATAGTAATAATTAAGTCGCTAAGTACCAGAATTTTTATATACAAAATAACCAAAATATAATTATACTTAAAGCTATATAGTCATCCAAGAAAATATAATAAAACCAAATACATACGCATGGGAAACAAATCCCATAACCAAAATAGCAGCAACCACATGCCACTTAACCACGGAGTCGATCTTTAAGGCTCGTCGTCTTCGTCCTCATCTGCAGCAAAATCTACAGTACCATAAAATGGTACCGCAGGTAAGTAATAATCCAAACGATCTCCAAGATTAAAATACATTTAATGCAACCAACATGCATGCATATGATGATATATGCACCAAACCCAAAAATATCATTTTTCCCAAAAACGATTTACACGAAAATATTTATTGGACACTGTAGGCGGGAATCACAGGCGGGACTCTACCACCATCCCTGCTTACCACCATCCCTACCGCGTGTACCGTAGGCGGGAATCGCAGGCGGGACAACACCACCATCCCTGCTTACCACCATCCCTACAGTCTCCTTTCCTTTTTTCCCACAACTGAAAACCCAGTTTTCAATAAACACAAATGTGATTATGCGTGCACATGCAATGCACTAATCCAACCATAAATTCTACCAATCAATCCAGCAGTAAATTCCAACAACCAAACCAGATCACAACACAACCAATCACAGACATAATAAACCAGTCAGTGCAAAAATATATTAAAACCTTAAAGATGTTCGGGAAAATACTTACAGCGCTTTAATATATTTTTCGGAGGATCACGAGAGAGCTAGAAGCGCCAAAACAGCAACACCACAGTGTAAAAACACTGTGGCCGAAAACACAGTGAAACCCAAATTCACACGGGGCCAAACGAAGACTTGGGAACGGTAGGGTAGGGCCTATGGAAGGTGGGGAAACTAATGGTGTCGAAGGTTGGCCGTGGGTGGCGGCCGAAACGGCGGTAGAAGGCCGGATAGTCAAAAACGGAGATGAGCTCGGCTGGGCTTCACCGGTGACGGATCGGGGCTGGGGTTGGGTCCATTAGGTTGCTAGAGGGCCGGTGAAGAAGTGGTGAAGAAATGGTGGCCGGAGGTGGAGCGACGGCGGCGCTAGAGCAAATGGAACGCCGTGGCTTTGAGGTGTGCGTGGGGGCTATTGCCGGCGAGGGAGAGGCTGAGATCGGAGGTATGGGGTCGCCGGCCGGTGGGGAAGGCGATGGGCTGGCCGGTGTCGAGCACGGCGGCGCGGGGTGGTGGCTGGCTGGAGAGGAAGAACCGGCGTGGGAGAGGAGAGAGAGAGGGTCGAGCTGCACGGGCTGGGGAGGGAAACCGGAAAGAGAAAGAAGAAAAAGAAAAAAAGAAAGGGAAAAAGAAAAAGAGGAGGAAGAAAAAGAGATCCAGCCCTTTCAACTTGGGTTTCGAAAGTGATCCAACGAAAAAGGTTTTAAAGCCACTAGATAAATAAAATAATTCAAACTCAATGAAATGCTCGATTAAAATAATAAAAATATTAAAATCCCAAAAACAAGCCAATATAAATTAAAGATCAATTTAAAATGTAAAACAATAAATATTACTAAGAAAATCCATTAAAATGATTTTCACAACTTAAAATATTATAATATAAAATAATATTTCAAAACTCCTTAAATTTTTAAAACAAGAGAATGAATTTTTAAAATAAATTAAAATAATCATTCTTTAAAAAGTACTAAAATACGGGGTGTTACATAGGGGATGAATAGTGATTCCCTATATTTGAGGAACCACTGTTCATTCCCTAAACCTTTTCTCTAAAATAGGGATTGGAATGTAAGAGAGATTTTAACTAAAATCGTAAAATGAGCCTCAAATTATAAGGAAAAAAATGTTATGGGGCACTGGCCGTGAATGCTCTAACGGTCTAACCTCTCTCCTGACATGTTGAAAATAGAACCAACTAGTAAAGCTTTAAAATCTTATAGGATATAGCTAAGCCTTCCATTATTTTGATCCTGTTATAAACACTTAATCAGGCTAGCAAGAACAGCACCATCACAATCCCTAACAATCACATCAATACCAATCTTGTTGCAATCAACCTTAACAACATCCCAATTAACTTTAACCCAATTAGTTGATGATGCTTCCCAGTGCAAAACTGCAGGCTGTACAATAGGTCTTGCCACAATTAACTGCTGCATTGCTTCCAGATAATCATTCCATACTTGAACAACATGACGATAAATAGTTGATTGAGGTAAAAAGCTACCACGAGTCAAAGAGTTTCTTCTATGTCAAAGTGATTGAGCCAGTACTACAAACAACACCAAATATTCCTTCTGCACCAGCCTCACACTCATCTATTCCATAATAAGGCCAAAATCAGTTGTTGTGATTGCAGTTTTTTGGAGTACCCTATGACCACTAAGCCTCCCTTGCTAAAGGACATGTTCGAAGAATGTGACCTAGTGTTTCCTCTTCAGCCATTAGAAGTTCCTCTCCATACCAATTTATCTGCACAACATATTCAACTCTCTGGAATTGTCAAAATTTTCTTAATATCTGCCTTATTAAAGATATTATGTATCAACTCTATATTCCACCATCCCACTTGTTTATCAATAAGGTTTGCAGCCATTGCATGCTCAGGTAAAATAGAAACAGGAGACCGAATTTTACAAGAACTGTCCCTAGGCAACCATTTTTCCTTCCAAATGTGGATTTGAGTCCCATCATCAGCTCTCTCTAGAAGCCCTTCATTTAACAGATGAATGGCATGACTTATACTCCTTCAAATAAAAGAAGGTCTAGTCCCCAAATTAGCATGTAAGATATCAATGGTAGGATAATATTTTGCATTAAAGATCCTACTTGGAAGAGAATTAGGATATGTAAGAAACCTCCAAGCTTTCTTTGCCAAAAGAGCAGAATTAAAACACTACAGATCCCTAAAACCAAGACCGTACTTGGGATACAATTTTATAATTATTTTTTATAATTATCAGCAAAAATAATTTTATTTCATTTCAGTGTTTTTATTCTTTTCGTCCAATAATATTTGATAAACATAGATAAATGGAAATTTTCATTAATATATATAAATCTGAAAGAAATTAAAAAAATATCACTTTTACTTATAATTTTCAAAAAAATGGTATGCTAAATATCATTTTTTTAAAACCCATTTATAATTAAAAAAAAAAGGAAAAAAAAAAGCAAGTTTAGATCCTACTAAGTAAGAATTCATGTGATGACTTGCATCAAAATGCCCCTCTACAGATCTCATTTTGGACTGAAACACCCCTACTACAAAATTGGATGAGGCAAAAATGCTCTTGCTATGTATCCGAACAACTAGAACACCTCTACAACAGATCAATTTAGACAGAAATAACCCTAATCCAAATCAAATTAGCTGATGCAACCAGAAATCTCCATCACAGATCTCAATCAATCATGGAACAGACACAAGCCCATGGTGGTGTTGTCCTGATTAGAACCAGTGACCCATAACAATGTTGTGGGTCAAGACTGCAAGAAGAACCTAGAGAGAAAGCTACATCGAAAGAAGAACAGGAAATGCCTTTCAAAGGAGAAATGCTGCCAGAAGAAGTTTCGAGCTCAACTTTATGAAAATTTTTTCAAGAATGAATTCCATAAGAAGAGGAAAATTTAGAAAAATGGAGGAAAGAGAAAAAAGAAAAATAAAAAGAAGATTGAAAAGAAGAGAAAAAAGAAAAAGAAAAAGAAGATTAAAAAGATTATTCCAAATGGTGTCATCGCACAAACCATTTATGATGGCCACGTCTAGGTGGATTGTGGATAACAGTGTTGTCGGTATGAGAATCAATGACCCACGGTGGCGTCGTGGGTCAAGGCTACAAGAAAAAGCTAGAGAGGAAGCTACATCAAAAGAAAATTCAGAAAAAGAGATAAAATAAGGAAAAAAAAAAAGACTTAATGGATTATTCCAAACTTGCCTCTGATGTTGTCACACAAACCATTTACGATGGTTGCGTTTGGGTGGGTAATGGTGCTACCATTCTTGCATGTCCAAAACTTGAGTATAGACTTTGCTAATATAGTAAGATCCGATCAATGGCAAGTTTTTAGCCACATGCCTTTATTTTTGTAAAACAGGGACGGGTGATAACTTTTGAATTTTACTCAAAAGGAAAAAGTGGTAAAAGCATAAGATGTAGACCCACGACAATGGTAGCGTTGTGGGTATTTGGTGCTGACACTTTTGCTTGCCCTACAGGGTATAAACACCTTTTCTCTCACCTGCCCCCTCAACAAGACAGGGCCAAGCACTTTGCCACCTAGTGCTCGCTTGTTTGGCGAGTACTTTTATACGCCCTCAGAGATTTGAGCACTCTTTGCTCGCCCAAGTGCTAGCCCTCTTTCCTAGCCCAGGGCTTGAGCACTCTTTGCTCACCCCAGAGTTTGAGTACTCGTTGTTCGACCCTAAGTTCAAACAATCTTTGCTCACCCCGAGTGAGAGCACTCTTTGCTTGCCCATGGGTTCTAGCACTTATCTTCTACAATGCTTTGGAAACATTAAATTTTTTTCAAATTCCAAATAATTTGTATAGAGAGAGTCGGGCACCTGCCCTTCTATTTCTAGAATAACCCTAATTTTTTACGTAATCCAGGAATATAATATAAACACAAGACACAAAATAAATTTAAAATCAAACTTAATTAGATCAGGCCAATTTGGAACAAATTTGATCAAAAAAAAAAAAAAAAAAAGAAAAGAAAAGAAAAAAACATGTGTTATCTTTTAATCAACTCGTCCAACTCATAGGTTGACTTGGCTAATCCATTTATTTGATACATCATTCCCTCAACACATAAGAAAAATTCTACTCATCATCTCTACACCACACACTTGCTTTTATTTATTTATTTATTTTTTCCCTTAGCATGTATGTGGTATAAGATTAATAATAAGTAGAAGAACTCTAAGTCCAATATATTCTTACAATATCCATAATCGAGACCTTCAAAATATCTTAAGGATACGAGGATACGATAGACGAATAAATTTCTAGCAACTATTTAATTTTTAAATACTAATGAAATGATAAAAATACCTCATGCATCTATTTGAAAACATTGAGAAAGTTTGAAAATTTCATAATAGTTGAAAAGTAAAACTCATGAATCGTGAAGGACTTTTCATGTGTTGTAAGGAATATTTGATCGAAAATCCAAGCAAGACTTTTAAAATTATATATATTAATACCTTCATCGCAACATTCTGTCATAAAAAAATGCAGAAGAATAGTTAAAGCTCACACTCATGGTCCGTGTCGCCTCCATCAATGAGGATCTCAAGAGAAAATATTACAGGTTCATTTTCTTTTTAAGCTTTTATAGAAAATAAGAAGAGTTAGTTTTGGATCATCCACGTACTTAATTTTGAATTGGAAAGTGTTTTTTTTTTTTTTATATTTACAATTTTACTTATGTAATTATAGGTGATGATGTGTCAGTTACTGAAAATGATATTTTAATAATTTTAAAATTTGAATTTTGAAACTCCAATTAAAAAAATATTAATAAAATGAGACTATCAGTTTATAATAATATACATAAAATTATACGTGTGGCGGGGTTACTCTTTTGAATTTTATTTCGCTTTCTTAATTTTAAAGACAAGAATTAAAGAACATATATTCGTTATTGATGGGCGAGAAAGACTATGAATATTGAATGGAAACTAATGACCGTGGATAATTCTAAACCAAAGAGTTTTAAAAGGTTGGTGATCATTACGTCCAAACAAGCAAGCAGTTGCTCATATGTCATTTACAATGTGACATAAAACGATTAATTATTCAAGAATTAAGAAAAATAATAATATTAATTTCATGGCATATTTGACCACTGGTAAAGATGGGCACGTGTACACACAATTTTAAATGTTGTAAGGGTGATAAGGAGATAACTAATGGTAGGCTCCAGCCTCCACTACTAATTCAATCGATCGAAAGCGATCGATGATTAAACTCCCATTAATATTTTTTGATGGGCACATGTACACACACATAAACTATCATGAGTTGGGTCCACCAATTTTAAATGTTGTAAGGGTGATAAGGAGATAACTAATAGTCTAATGGTAGGCTCCAGCCTCCACTAATTCAATTGGCGATGGTTAAACTCCCACTAATATTTTTTGAATCGGATAAGGATACTAGAATACCTATGTCCTAGAAATTGTCTTGGCATTTAAAAACGATTGACTTATTAATAATAAATAATATTTGTAATCATGAAGTGTGTAAGTATTGTGCAATCTCTTTAAAAAAAGTGAATAAATATGAGATAAACAAAAAAAATTAATTAATTTTTTAATAATAGATTTTATTATTTTTCAAAACGATTGTATAGTACTTGTGCACTCTACAACTGTATGTAGCATTACTCCTTATTAATTCACTTTACCTCAATTAAAACTCTAATGTTAGGATTAGTGGTTATATTTGGTTAGGGAGGTGATTTGACACTTAATTATTTAATTATTATTTATAAATAATTTAATATTATTCATTACTTTTTGTTACTATTCACAAATAATTTGAGACTACCTTAACATCCAAACGTAGACTTTCTGTACTAGAAAATGATGGATTTACATGTTGTTCCGAAGTAATTATTAGATAATTTTGAATGGTATTCCAAATCTATTATAAAATGTTATGTTATTAAAAATTAATATTTATACAAGTAAGTTTAATGACACATATATTATGATAAGTTGCGAGTAGTGCTATGTATTGATTCGTCTATGTTGACGTAATACTATTCATTAAATTATAATATCAAATACTATTTTTCAAAAAAGCTTTTTGCATGCTATAAATAATAGGAATGAGCACGTTTTAGCTTTTCAGTCCAATTTGTGATTTTGTCTCTTTGTTTCTCAACGATGATTTTGTGTGTTGTTGGCAGTTAAGAATAAACTGCGTTTGTTTCAAGAAAGCAAATCACTCATAATGCCTTAGTGGCTCATGAGATAGTGCATTTGTTAAAAAAGAAGAGAGTGAGAAAAATTAGCTATATATAAGCTAGATATAAACAAAGCTTACGATAGATTAGAATGTAATTTCCTTGAACAAACCATGCACAAGATGGGGTTCCATGCAAAATGGGTAACCTGGGTTATGAGTTGTGTTATAATAATATTCTATTCAATTCTCATCAATGGGGATCTTAAGAGACTTGTCTTTCCTTCAAGAGGACTAAGGCAAAGCGACCCCTTGTCACCCTACCTCTTCCTCCTTTGTACTGAAAGCGTCATCTCATTACTGCAGAGAGTTGAAGTTAGTCAAATGGTTACATGTATGATATGTAGAGGGAACCCATGCATTAACCATCTTCTATTTGTAGATGATAGTCTGCTATTTTGTAAGGCCACAATGCATGAAAATGCAAACATCCAAAAATTGCTAGAGAGCTATGAGAAAGCATTGGGTCAGAAAGTTAACAGAGACAAAACAACAATAATGTTCAGCAAAAATGTGAGTGTTGCATAGCAAAGGGATATATTGGCCTACTGGGGTGTACAAAGGACTCTCCAACACGAGAAATACTTAGATCTGCCTCCTATGGTACGCAGAGCCAAGAGAGAGGTTTTCTTGGATATCAACATAAAGTGTTATAGAAATTGCAGAATTGGAAGGAGAAACTAGTATCACAGAGTGGAAAGGAGATCCTCATCAATGCAGTTGCGCTGTCTATACCCACATACTCAATGAGTTACTTCAAGGTCCCTGATACTTTATGCACTGAGTTAGAGCAACTCATGTCTAGCTTCTGGTGGGGTCAAAGAAGAAATGAGCGAAAAATTCATTGGGTTAGCTGGTCCAAGTGGTGTGCACCAAAGTCAAAAGGGGGGTTGAGCTTTAAGGACCTAAAATCTTTTAATATGGCCTTTCTTGCAAAGCAATGATGGCGTATGTTGCAAAAGGAGTCATTTTTAGTGCATAAAGTCTATAAAGCAAAATACTTCCCTCATGGTTATTTCCTAGATGCAGGCTTAGGATAACAACGTTCCTATGCATGGAGAGGAATATGGGAGGCCAAAGACAAGCTGAAACAAGGATGTATCTGGAGAGTGGGTAATGGAAGATCCATTAAAATATGGTCTAACTATTGGATACCAGGTTTCAAGCCATCGAGCCACAACTTAAGGGAGTCTGAACTTTCCCACAGGGATGACACAATTTCTTATCTCATTGACCAGCATACCAAGTGGTGGGACTTGAAAAAAATCAGAAGGTTGTTTCCACCATAGGTAGCAACATAAATTCTAAAGATTGGTTTGGGAGCAGGTGAACATGCAAACAAACTAGTATGGGGAGAAACAAAAGATGGCAAGTTCAGTGTAAGAAATGCATATAGGCTGTTCCAAGAAATGGGTCAGGGATATGATGAAGGGGAGATCTCCAGTATGAGTCGACAAAAGGGAGTGTGGAAGGTAATATGGAGGATGCAAGTCCCCTTCGGAGTTCAAATTTTTGCTTGGAGAGCCTGGAAGGAGTCTTCCCACGAGAACCAACCTGAAACATAGGAGGGTGTTAATTGATAACTCTTGCCATATATGTCATTAGGAACCCAAGGATGCTTCACATGCTCTAGTTTTCTACGCTCAACTAGAAAGCTACCAGAACAAATTCCCCATGGTCCCTCATGTTAATGCCACTGAGAGAAATATAAGCTTTAAAATATTATGCATCAGATTTGTGAAGGGGGGTAGGAGGGAAGACTTAGAATCCTTTGTGATGATAGCTTGGAGTTTTTGGTATAGATGGAACGAAATGGTACAAGAGGAAAAGATCCCATCGCCAGAAGAAGCATTGAAGCATGCTATCTCACTCCTTAAGCTGCACCAGGAAATGAACAAAAGCCAGAGATGGGAGCTAGATTGCCATTTGGGTGGGAAAAGCCATCCCTGGGATTATTGAAACTCAATGTTGATGGGGCAATCTTCAATGACCAACACGGCAAGAGTAGGCATAATCATTCGAGATGCAGCAGGGGAAGTCATTTTGGCTGCGAGGAAGAAGGAGCATGTGGTTAATGACCTAGCAGAAATAGAACTGTTAGTCATGCTGAGAGGCCTACAACTATGCATCCCTTTAGGCATTGAGGAACTTATTCTTGTGACTCACTCGTGATGGTTACACAACTGCAAGAGGAAGAATAGTCTTGGTCTCTATTGGCGAATATTCCGCTGCTACACCATTCAACATGTTGGGCGAGTAGGCAATGAAGCAGCTCATAGTTAGCTAGATATACTTGGCATGTAGATGGCATCGCAATTTGGTGGGAATCTTGCCCAGAGATCATTCAAAAAATTGTATGAGTGGACAAATCTTTGTAATAGCTTGACTACTTTCAATGAAGCTTATATAACTTATATTAAAAATAAATAAAAAAATTCTCATCCACTGTCGTCCAATGTCACTTTGATGTAAGAAGAATAAAAAAATTAAAAAGTCTTATACTTATAAAAAAAAATATTGGACAAGTAAATTTATAAAGTGATATAATTTCATATGATATATTAGATTTATTTTACAATAAAAATAACTTTATAATCTAATGTATTACATCAAACCATGATATCAATTTTTTAATGAACTTCTATATGATTTTTTCGTAGTTAAAGCAGTTTTCAATTAAAATAATTAAAACTGGATGATTTTAGAAGATAAGTTTGTTTGAAAGATTTGTAGATATATATATATATATATATGTATATTTATATGCAAGTCGGTCTCACTGCTTTTTTTGGGTATAAACGATGGGAATTTTATGATTTGAGAGCAGCCGAATGTTATTCAAATTTGGCGTACCAGGTCCATATTGTAAGCGCGCAAATCCCAAAACCTAAATATTTAGTTATATATGTTTTCAGAATTTTGTAAACTTTTTTTAATTGCTGAGTACAATAAAAAAAATTTAATTTATTGGGTCATTTTTTAAACATATATCAATTAAAATTGCACCAAGAAAAAATGTGGTGCTAATTGTATGTTGGTCCGCTTATCACGATCTAGTGGAGAAGGATTTTGAATAGGAGTTTATTGTACGTCCCTTAAAAGCAAATTACTGCTTTAGCTATATATATATATATATATATTTATATATATGGAGTAGTGCTAAGTTGCTACCTAATAATGACCAATGGATATGCTGCCTAGTACATTTTAGGTTTTTTTTTATAATTTTTTTCTTATTTTTCTTTTCATAAATTTTTAACATATTTAAATAATTTTAAAAAATAAAAAACATATCAATACATTAAAAGTCACTTCGTCAATTATTAAGTAAAAAAGATTAAAAAAATAAAATAAAATACATGAACATTCAAAATGAAAGGACAAACTCAGGCAACATACTAGCATTTCTTATATATATATATATATATATTAGCTTATATATATATTAGCTTTATATTGATAAAAATGGAGGCTATTTCATTGCAGAAAATCAATTTAACTTATCTCCGTTTATATTTTGGCCATCATCAATAATATTTATTCCTCTCTTTTAGTGAATTTCATAAAATTTAATTAACTCGTAGTTCAGAAAAACTGTAATAATGTTTTTATCAAAGTAAGAGATTTTCTTCAAAAAACACTGTCATATATATATTTAGATTTTATTCAATGCTTTTAAGTAGTTATTTTTTCACCCATCAAAGTAAATTAGAATTCTATTTTGAGAAAATATAGAAATCTAATTTATTTACATGAAAAGATGACATATATAAATATATATATATATATATATATAGAAAGTTAACATGAGCTTTTGAAAAAGAGAAATATTTCAAATAGTGTTATTCTCTTATAACTTAACATGTAAAGGGAGATTTATACATTTCTTTTCAAGAATCGTGAATATTACTATTCTTGGCAAGTGTTAAAATAACTCCATACCTATTAACCAAAATATAATATATAGTAGTTTTGATGACAAAGCTATCATTTAATTTTGAAAAATACTAGTATGCTGCCTAAATTTATCCCTCACTTTGACTGTCCATGTATTTAAATTTTTTTAATTCTTTTTTTCACTTAATGATTAAAGAAGTATCTTTTAGTATATTGATGTATTTTTTTATTTTTTAAAAATATTTAAATATGTTAAAAATATATGAAAAGAAAAAGAAGAAAAAAATAAAAATAAAAATTTGTGTTCCGCAGCACCTAGTGATCATTGCTAGGCAGCAACCTAGCATGACTCTTTAACTTTATCAATAGATGTCTCTTATTATAAATTGTCGTCTTGTGATTCTAAGTATTGAAGATACTTAGGAAATCACCCCAACGGCTACTAAGCCTTACATGGAAACCCAGCCATACACAGACTTAAGTCACCCAACGGCTACAAAGCCATACATGGAAACAACGTCACCCAACGGCTAAATACAAATATGGAAACAGAGGGCTGAATCTCATCTACTTTCCAATTCTTCCTCAATTGTAACGTTACACTATAATTTCTATTTTCCATTCACACTTCTGCACGGGAAATATATATATTGAAAGGCTCTCCAATATGCTCTCACACTTTAGACATTGTGTCAAACAGCTTGTGTTTAATTGTGTTTATGGTATCTAGAGCCTTGTGAGAGCAAGAGAGTCTTACTCCCATGGCAGCCCTTTCCCTTTTAGTAAACAATTTTGTCACTCTGCGTTTGAACCAGGGAAATTATCCCTTATGGAGAGAACAAGTCATGGCCTTGGGTGAGAGCCAAGACCTCATACATCACCTCAAGGCCTCTATTCCTCCACCCCAATATGAGCCCAATGATGACCTAACAAATACCACACAACCTCAAATTAGCTCTACTTACCTCAAATGGCAGAAGGAAGACAGGTTGCTTCATGGATGGATCATCGGTACTCTGTCCGAGGAGTCCCTCGATTTAGTTGTTGGTCTCAACAGCTCCTATCAAGTGTGGCATGCTCTTCAAGAAGCCTATGCCCAGGATTCCCAAGAAAGGGAGTTTCAACTTACTCAGCAATTAACTTACATGAGGAAGGAGGACTCGGTTTCTCTTCAGGTACATCTCAAAAATTTTCGGTCCATTTGTGATAATCTTGCAGTGATCGGGCGACCCATGAGTGATAAACTCAAGGTGTTTGCTCTCCTCAATGGACTCGGCCCCAAATATGAGCCTTTCACCACCACCATGCTCAAGCCACCGATGCCTTCATATTCCGAGGTGGTGCCGCTGCTGGAGGGTTTTGAAACAAGAAGCCAATTGCACGACATGTACAATGTGCAGCACTCGCTTTTTATGGTCAAGCTACGGGTCACGGCAAAAGCAAAGGGAGACCTTGGTCCTCCCGTGGACATGGTTTTTCCCAAGCCACACAAGTGGCACGTCCGGGCCATCAACACAGTGGGCCTAAAAATTACAGACCGCATTCTAGAACGGTACATGAAAATGTTAAAGAAAATAGTCGTATTCCGACTTGTCAAATATGTGGGAAGCAAGGGCACACTACAATTAAATGTTGGCACCGATTCGATCATGCTGTTCAACCCAATGATATTCCTCAAGCATTGGCTGCCATGACCCTCGAAAATAATATTCATGATACCGAGTGGATAGCTGATACAGGTGCTTGTGCCCATGTGACAGGTATTTTAGGTATGCTTTCGAGTCTTCTCAATATCTTGGTAATGATGTTGTACTCATTGGTGATGGTAGTCTTCACACAATTACACACATTGGCGACACTTTTATTAAATCTAGTAACTCGTTTATTAAATTAAAAGACGTTTTACTTGTTCCTGACTTGGCAAAAAATTTATTATCAATTAGGATAGGTTTGGAAGATAAAATTTTTTAAAAATTCTCATATCATCTCAACTCATCATTATACCTTTTTCAAAACTCCATATAAAATATAATAAACAATTCAACTTTTTCAAATCTCAATACACCTTTTTTAAATCTCAATTTAACATTTTCAAATTTCAAAACTAAAAAATAATATTTTAAACTCTAAAACAAAACACAAAATTCTTATCTCACCCCCCAAACCTATCCTTAGTCAATTAACTTCTGATTATCTTTATAACTGTGAATTTTATGGTGTTGGTTTTTCTATTAAGGAAAGAGTGACCAACCGCACATTACTGAACGACCGACGGAAGGGTAATTTATATGTGTTGTCCCCACCCTTTAAAGCACACTTTTCAAATTGCTTTCACACAGTTTTTAAAGAAGTGTGGCATCAATGATTAGGACATCCTCAAGCTTCCACTTTTCAAGTTTTACAGTCTAAAGGTCCTATTTCTGTTATTGGAAAAACTAAAACCAACTCTATTTGTGAGAGTTGTCAACTAGGAAAAATGAGCAAACTTCCTTTTTTTATTCTTCGCATGATGACTTCAATGTATTTGATAAAATTTACTATGATTTATGGGGACTCGCTCCAGTTTTATCTGTTGGTAAATTTTAATATTATGCTTGTTTTGTTGACGCCTTCACCAAATATACGTGGTTTATTCCTTTACGAAAGAAATCTAATTTTTTTTAATGCATTTCTGTTATTTGAAAAACTAGTTGGAAGACAATTCAACAAAAAAATTAAAGTTTTTCAAACCGATGGTGGTGGCGAATTCACTAATCATCAACTAAATTTGCATTTTCAAAATCAAAGAATTCTTCATCAATATTCATGTCCTCACACTCCCGAACAAAATGGCTTAGTAGAACGATGACATTGTACAATCCGTAAACTTGGTATGACCTTACTTTTTCAAAGTGGTGTTCCTAAATGTTTTTGGGTCGAAGCTTTTTCAACTGTTGTTTTCTTAATAAATCGTCTCCTTTCTTCTACTTTAGAACTTCAATCTCCTTTTTTTCTTCTCTATGGTCACTACCTGGACTATACCTCCCTTAGGATTTTTGGCTCAAAATGCTATCCCTATACTTGGGATACTAAACAAAACAAGTTTGAACCCAAAATCCTTTCTTGTATTTTTATGGATTATAGCGACAAACATCAAGGTTATAAATGTTATCATCCTACATCTCATCGAACCTTCATTTCTCAACATATTGTTTTTGATGAGTCATCATTTCCTTATAAACAACCTGAAAATCTTCACCTTCCCTCCCCTGGTGATCAAGTTTTATATACGTTTATTGATTGGCGTTCCACTAACAATTTACCTTCTAATCCTTTGGATGGTTCTAGTGTTTCCTCTATACAGGCACCTCCTTCACCGCCTATCCCCACACTACATGAGATTGATCACATTCCTTTGCCACCTTTGCCGCTTATGCAAGAATCACCCATCATTCAAACCACCAACCCTAATCCACCAAATAATGATCCACCCACCTCACAACCTCATCATCACACCATGGTAACTCGATCTCAACTTGGGATCCGCAAACCTAATCCTAAGTATGCTCACCATCATTCTCTAATCGAGCTCTCCAAGGAATCCAATGTGACTCCCCAACTCCCACAAATGGAAACGTGGTAATCGTGATGATGGGATGATGACAACACGGGTCACGCATCCCAACGATAAGTGCTCATGCATGTGTAACATGCAAAAATTGCACAACAAAATCGCAGTAGATAAATTAAATAAGTCAACTAAGTCCTAGAATTTGTTTAATACAAATTTACAAAAGCAAAAGCGTTTTAAAGAATAATACAATTATCCCATAAAAACATAATATTTCCAAAATATATAATTCAACAAGTGGAAAACAAATCCCAAATATGAGCAAGTGATCTCAAATCACACCTCATGCGGAGTCAAATCCTCAGGCTTAACATCAGCATCATCTACATCAAAATCTACGATACCATAAAACGGTACAATAGGTAAGTAATAATTCAAACAACCGACAAGATAAAAATGCATTAATGCAACTAACAATTATGCATGCATATGATGAAATATGCATTAGACCCAAAACATCATTCTCCTTGAAAATGAATATTTTCCAAAGCACGCCAAAATCTCATTTTGGCCCAAAACAATAACCCACCATTTTCCTAGAAAATGGTTCACATAAATTCCTTTTATCCAAAACACGTCATTTTTCTAGAAAATGGTCCATTATCTAATTTTACCGTATGCACCATGATCTCCCCTAGGGACAATCCACACACCCTAGCTCCCTTCGTCACACCATGGGTAACGACCGTATGAGTGATTTCGTAACGAGCAATGCCCAGTTCCGCGCCCAGCGTGTTCGTGGCCAAGCATCCTCTAATCCCCGCCAGGAAAAGGGGCCACGAAGTCAGAACTAGAGCATTACCATCCCGTCCGATCCCGTGGTCACGCAGCGAAACCCAAGGGACGTCACTCAAACATTTTTTGGAAAAATACTTACAGCGCTATAATATGCTTTTTGAAGGATCACAGAGATACTAGAAGTGGCAGCACAATAACGAAATAGTGTATTTTAGACTATTGCCGTGGGTCTAAAAAATCCAACTTTTGAACGGGGACAAACGATGACTTGAGATTACTAGGGAATGGCTTAAGGGTGTTGGTGAAGCTAGTAGTGGTGGTCGTTGGCCGTGGGCCGCGGTTGAAGTCCAAAAAAGCTAAAATCGAAAATGGAGATGGAGGAGCTTCACCGGTAGTGGATTGGGGCTGAGGAGGGATGGGTTAGGTAGCTAGGAGGCCGCTAGTGTTGTGGTGAAAATATGGTGGCCGATGGTGGCGCGACGACTACGCTAGAGCACAAAAGGTGGCGCAACGGCTGCGCTAGAGCACAAAGTGTGCCGCGGCTTGGAGCTGTGCGTGGGGGAGATTTGCGGTGAGGGAGGAGCTGAAAACAGAGGGGGATGATTGCCTGCCAAAGGGAAAGAAAGTGGGAGGGTGGTGTCACACATGGACGGCGCACGACGGCGCTGTGGACTGAAGAGAAAACGAACGGGGGAGAGGGGAGGAGGTGTCACGTGGGAGAGGAAAGGAGCAGGGGAAAAAGAAGCAAAAGAAAGGAAGAAAAAGAGGAGAAAAAGAAAAAGGGAAAAAGAAAAAGTGAGGGAAAGAAATGAAGTCCAATTCTCACTATTTAGGTAACAAAATTGATCCAACGAATAGAATTTCAAAATAATAAGTTGAATGAAATAATTTAAACGAAATAACTTACTAAAATAAAATAATAAAATCTAACAATAAATTAATTTAAAATAAAGAGCATTTTAAATAATGAACAATAATTAATAACAATAAAACACAATGAATTAAATTTTATAGTTAGAAGTTGTACAATAATACCACATAAATCATCAAAAAAATTAAAACAAGAAAGCTCATAATCCTAAGAAATGCAATAATTACTTAGTTAAAATACACGTAAATACGGGATATCACATCCAAGACAATCCGCTCTACTCTTAACCATGCAGGTCGGACCAAAGAAATGCAAGAAGGAATTCAAGCTCTTCATGAAAACAAAACATGGACACTTGTACCTCATCAACCTCAAATGGATGTTATTAGATGCAAGTGGGTATTCAAAACAAAAATCAAGGCAGATGGTACCCTAGATCGACTTAAAGCTCGTCTTGATGCCAATGGATTCCACCAAATTGATGGTGTCAACTACACAGAGACTTCTCCAGTCATAAAACTAGGCACCATACAGATCGTCCTCAGCCTTGCTCTTGTCCATAATTGGGACATTCGCCAACTCGATGTCAAGAATGCTTTTCTCAATGGTGACCTTTAAGATGACGTTTTTTTGGAAGAACCTCCAGGTTTTATCCATCCAACTCTTTCCTCTCATGTGTGCAAATTAAATAAAGCATTATATGGGTTAAAACAAGCACCTCATGATTGGTTTGATAAATTTAATAATTTTTTAACTGCTTATAGTTTTACTTGTAGTTTCGCTGACCCTTCACTATTTATTTATAATTCTTCTATAAGCACAATTTATTTATTACTTTATGTTGATGATATAATTCTCACAGGTTCCCACCCCACACACCTCACTACTTTCATTCATGCTCTTGGGGAACAATTTGCAATGAAAGATCTTGGTCCTTTGCATTATTTTTTGGGGATTTAGGTAAGCCGCAACTCATATGGCCTTATATTATCTCAGGCTAAGTATGCGCTTGAGATTTTAGAACGTGCTTAGATGAAAGATTGTAAACCTATGGGCACAACTATGATGTCAAAAACTAAAGGACTCACAAGTGATGTCCATTTTCCTGATCCAAATTATTATCGGAGTATTGTTGGAGCACTTTAATACCTCACCCTTACTCACCTTGACTTAACTTTTAGTGTTAATTTTGTATCCCAATTTTTGCACTCTCCCACTATGGCTCATTATAAAATGGTAAAACGTATCCTTCGTTATTTGCATGGTACTCTTGATATCGATATTCATTTTAGTTCACATTCTATACTTAATCTCTATGCATTTTCTGACACAGATTGGGTAGGTTGTCCTCATACTCGTCGCTCCACCACCGGCTATTGCATTTTCCTAGGCAGTAATTGCATTTCCTGGTCTTCCAAAAAACAAAATACCGTATCCCGATCTAGCTCTAAAGCAGAATATCGAGCCATGGTGAGCACCACTGCAGAAATTACTTGGATTTCATTTCTATTACGTGATCTTGCTGTTACTCTTCCATCAGCACCAATTTTGTTCTATGATAATCTCAGTGCCTTACATATGATTGCCAATCCCATTTTCCATGCCCAAAGCAAGCATATTGAGCTTGATTATCACTATGTGAGAGAATGTGTTACTCTTGGTCTTCTCCAAACTCGGCACATTCCGACCTCTTCTCAACTTGCCGATATTTTCACCAAGCCTCTTGGACGTCCTGCGCTTTATTCTTTATGAATCAAACTTGGCCTTCTATCTTTGTACAGTTTGCGGGGGACTATTGAAGATACTCAAGAAATCACCCTAACAGCTACTAAGCCTTACATAAAAACCCAGCCATGTACAGACTCAAGTCACCCAACAGCTACAAAGCCATACATGGAAACAAAGTCACCCAACAGCTAAATACAAATATAGAAACAAAGGGCTGAATCTCATCTACTTTCCAATTCTTCCTCAATTGTAGCGTTGCACTATAATTTCTATTTTCCATTCGCACATCTGTACAGTAAATATATATAGTGAAAGGCTCTCCAATATGCTCTCACGCTTTGTGAGACATTGTGTCAAACAACTTGTATTTAATTGTCTTTACTAAGTACCATATATTAATACAATATTGTATTTAAAATGGCTTATTAGTTTTAACCATAAAATTATACTTTGCTTTGTTTATGTGATCCTGACCACCAACGTCGATCCTTTAGTTATAGCCAAAGGATTAGATGAATTAATAATAATTAATTCGAGTTCATCCGATCAACTATAATAATATTCAGTTTCATCTGATCTGAACACTTCCACGTGGAACTTAATATCTATCCAATCCCCCTCACAATTCACTCATCTAATTATATGCGAATGGACAATTTCGAAAATCTGACAACCATAATCGTACATGATTTGAGAGCTTAATTAGACTTCAATGCTTAAGTGCACCGGCCTATAGCTAGTTCGCTCCATATCACAATATATATATTAATATATATATATATATATATATATAGGTACACACTTCAACATTGCTTTACAATAATTAATAACAAGGGTATGATGACAATAATAATTGATCATTTTTCCTCTATTTCCTAAACTCTCATAATTTCAAGGCATTCTACAACTTTCAATAAATAAATGTGTTTTTACAAGTTTATTTGTTAGTTCAAATAAATCTTACCATGATCAGTTCAATTAAATAAAGTGTCGTTATAATATCTAACAAAGGCTTGTTGAATTAGAACAGTTGTTTTATCCAATTGCTCGTACACGATTTGTTTGCTTTCTTTTATCTTTTCTTGTAGAGTAGATTTCTTATCTCTAACCAAGGGTCTTTCTCTCACCCTTTCTCTTGTAGAGTAGATTTCCCTTTCCTCCCCCCCTCCCCTCCCTTATTTCTTTCAAATGTTTCCTCTATTTCATCTTTCCCATACAACCTACGCTTTTCTTCTCTCATCTTCGGTTTTGTCTATTATTTTTGCCTTATTTTACTACATTTCAGATCAAAATTCGAAGGCTAGATCTACTTTCCTCCGCTATCTTTACCAAGCACCCACCCCATTAACATAGCCTTCAACACGAGCTCAACCAAAACAGGCAATAGTCCGCATAAAAACAAGAGCACATCAACAAGCGAGTGGGATCAAAGTGTCACCCATGTGTCCATGCGCCACTCATTCCAAAACTATCTTCCAAGTTTTTCTCGCCCTTTCCATAGATAGCAGTTTGTTCTATGTTTTGCCAAAAGAACGCATCAACTCTTGCTTCATCTCCACAATATCTAGAGGACGAGGGGTAGTCAAAAGCTCTACAAGGGTCTTGAAGCAGTCAGTTATAGTGCGTACTTATCCATTGTGCCTTTCAGTCAAAAGTGTAAAAAAAGGCCATTTATCCTTTCTTTAATCTAGTTAAGGAACATGGTGGCAGACAAGTATTTTGGATACATTGGCCCCTTTTTTTCATTCATTATATGTTGTGTTTACTATAACATGTATCTTCTCATGCTCTACAAGGAGAAGTTTCTAGTTTGCCTTGCGCGTGAAAAGTCTCCATAAATGGGAAGTAGCTTTTGTCAATGCCTCATATATATGGAGGAAGAATTAACCTTGTTGTTTGGGAAACTCTGACAAGGAGGGAACAAAGGGATGTACATGTAAGTACGATGATGATTTAGCGCATGTTTCACAAGGGGAAGTATTCCCCATTAGGCCATGTGATAGCCGAGACACCATTTAGTAAGAGGTAATTCGGTTAATAATGAGTAGGGTATGGAAAACGAAGGGGCCAGTGATGGAATGGAATGATGATTTTTCAGTGCGTTAAATAATTTCTGAATGAACAAATGAAGCTTTCTCTAGATAAGTACTCTCAACCTTCCTACTCTTATTTTTATTAACGACACCATTGTAAAAATCGAGCGAGTAAACTCTTCCTCGCCCATGTAGTTGATAATACTGTAGAGTTAAGTGCCTGCACATGGTACTTGCAGCTCAAGTGACTCGATCACTTATCTTCCTGACCTAGGGGGTGTAGTTTTTGCATGGAACACATGCACATGGCAGGTAAATACTATGCACTTTAAATGCACAGTTCCTAAATCCTTGACACTGTGCTCTATGCACAGTACCTAGGCATGTGCACAAGAGGGCGAGCACTAACCACCGTGTCCCCACCAACGTGCATGGCAAGCTCACAACACTACTATGAGCTTCATGTCTCTACCGACGATCACTACTAGACCACCGACAACTTTTGCCGACTCAGGCGTGGTCATTGACCATCTCGGCCAACTGACGGTGGCTGTTGGCCACACATATAGTGCACAAAATGTGCATGACAAGCTCATGGCACTATCGTCACGTGCACCATGTCTCCACTGGCAGTGTCACCACTTGGACCACTAGCACCTTATGCTGCCCTTGAGGTGGTCCCTGACTGCCATGGCAGGCAAGAGGTGGCCCTCAGCCAGTACTCGACCATTCAATAATGGCCACTCTGCTAATCGGCCACTCAACTACCCACGCCTGGTTGGCCAACGTCTTAGGTCACCAGTGAGGTGCTCTGTAACACGATTACCTCCTGGTCGTGTCCTCCTCGGCTACATGCAAAGGCATGCGAGTAACTTTATAGCAAGCTGAAAGCAATCCTGAGCAATTACTAGGCCTAAGCACTGCAGCGACTACTAGCCCACACTCACAGCTGAAGTCGCCTAGAAGCACCTTAGCCACAAGCCTACAGGAACATCCCAACACCCACTTGGCTCTGCATATTGCATGGCCCACTCAACATGCTTCATTAGCCCCTCCTCTGCCAGTCAATTCTCGACCAGCCTCTCGGACAGAAGCTGCTCGCCCAACATGCTTGTCCAAAGTTTGATCGCCCAACATGCTTGCCCAACATACTTGCCCAAGAAGCTCGCCCAAGCTTGCCAGCACAACATGCTTGGACAGAGGCTGCTTGCCCAAAGTCAGCTCGCCCACGTTTGCTCGGGCATGAAGCCCTTCGCCCCAACTACTCAAGCGACAAACCAAAAGCTACATCGCCCCCGCTAATCGATTATGTTCAACACAATAGAATTCACTCAGTGGTAAAAAAAATAAAATAAAATAGAAGTCAAAAAAAAGGAGAAGGGAAGAAGAGCAAGCAAAGAAGAAATGACAACCAACTGCAGGCAGTTTTAGTCAAACAAAAATATACTATAGAGACTAAAACTCACTTGTTTGTCTCCCTCAAAATTTGAGTGAATTTTATTTCTGCTAACGAAACTACTTCCTGTGGTGCGGAACATTGGCTACGTTGCCCTACTTGGGTACTACCCAAACATCCCAATATGACTCCATCAAGACAAATTGTTTGGCACTAAAGCGCATGCAATCACATCAAACCTCCGTCATCATCAAAACATGACAACCCACAGGCCTCACTGGCAGATCTCCAACCTTTGGCAGAGCAATTCAGGTTTGCCATCTCACTTTGTGATTTAGGCTATTTACGCTAAACAAGTTGGCTCTTTTTAGCATGAACAAGCATCTTCGTCAACAAAGCCAAGTCCTTTGACTCTCTGCGACACAATGGTTCGACACAAGTGCCTCGACTTGTCGACCTTAGCACTAGTAAAGTCGAGTCTCTTGACTCACTGTGACACAATGGTTGGACAGAAGTCTCTCAACTTGTTGACCCTCGCTCCAACTAAGTCGAGTCCCTTGACTTGCCATGAAGCATTAGTCGGGCTAGAGTCCTAAGGCTCACACACACAACCAGTCGAGCACAAGTCCCTTAACTTGCCGACCTTTGTGCCACCTTCACACGATGCATTGGTCAAGCTAAAGCCACATGGCTCGCTCTCACGACCAGTTAGACTCAAGTTCCTTGACTTGCCGACCTTCGTGTCTCCACATCCAAGCTGAAGTCGGACATGAGTCCCTTGAATTGTTGACCTTCGCATTGTACAACATATTCTCCAATAAATGAGTGTTACACTCATGCTGTAACCAAAGCCAGCGGGTTACCTTTGAGGACGAGCCTTCGAAGTTAACGGGCCTCCGAGCTCCAAAACCAACTTAGGTGGGTTACCTTCGGGAATGAGTCTATGAGCTCCGCAATCGCTTAAGGTGGACCCAGGGGGTCGACGGGCCTTCTAACCCTGTTATGTGGTTTCCATCATATGAACTCCAACACCAATTGTCAATAAAAAACAAAAGCACCAGATGAATAACACATTTTAATAATGACAAACATTAATATAGACTCACCACCCGACTATGAAATTTACACGGTTGAGTAAATCTCCCGCCACATCCAAGCTCTACGCTCGCATTTTACGTGGTTGAGTACATCTTCTACCCCATTCGAGCTCCGCACTCTCATCTTATGTAGTCGAGTACATCTCCCGCTTCATCTGAGCTCTGCGCTTGCGTCTTACACGCTAGCTTCGTACGCTATTGAGTACATCTCCCTCCCTATCTGAGATTTGTGCTTGCATCTTACGCTATCGAGTACATCTTCCTCCTCATCAGAGCTCTGCACTTGCATCCTATGCGGTCGAGTACATCTCCCACCCCATCTGAGCTCCGTGCTCGTGTCTCACGTAGTTGAGTACATCTCCCACCCCATCTGAGCTCCACGTAAGCATCTTACGCAGTTGAGTACATCTCCTGTCACATCTGAGCTCAGTGCTCGCATCTGACGAGGTCGAATACATCTCTCGCCACATCCAAGCTTCGCGCTTGCGTCTCACTCTGTCAAGTACATCTCCCGTCCCATTTGAGCTCCGCGCTCACGTCTTACCCGATCAAATACTTATCCTGCCCCATCAAATATGGGCTAGGGCTGTATTAGTTAAGCCTAGTTGCTTATATCTTGTGTAATTGTTATTAGTTTGGACTTAAAAGGCCATGGCCTCTATTTAGCTTTCCATAGGGTCTCTGTATATATATTGAGTTGGATAGTGTAAAGAATTATGTTGAATGTTAAAGAAGTTTCTTATTTTCTCTCATATTCTTCTCTCTTGTTTTCCCTCTCATCTTTTTGGAGGAGCTCCCATCGAAGAGAGCATATAAGAGTTCTTTTATCAAATGCTGGGAGTGTTACAGGATATAACTTATGCCAATGTACGAGAGGGAAGAAGAGCATTCCAGATCAAGGTGGATAAAGTTTTAGAAGAAGAAAGAAGAGATAAATGGAGATAGAGAATCAAATAGGTTTTGCTGCAAAATGGGAACAAGAACACTATATGTTTTAATAAATGTGCTACCCAAAGTTAAAGAATGAATCAAATAAAACAAATCATTGATGAGAATGGAGTCCATCATTCAATAGAGGATAATGTTAGGAACACCTTTATTGATTACTATCAAAATCTATTCATTTATGTAGGCCTTTCATAACTGGATGCAACATGTCTATCACCAATGGAGACTTGGGTTATAGAGAAGATGAATTCAATGCAAGTGGAAGAATACTTAAGAGAGGAAATATAAATTGATTTTAACATGATGGTGCTAGTGAAGTTATCAGTGCCATATGGCTATGCCGCATGTTTTTACCAAAGAAATTGGGATGAATGCCTCAACACTGAAAAATCACTTAAGGATATGGACAAGACTTTTATAAATTATACATAAGAGAAGGGAGGCCAAGAAAGTGACTGAATATCGACTCATCAACCTGTGCAATGTATTGTACATTACAAGAAATATGCAAAGGTTTTGGCCGATAGATTAAAGATTGTGTTACCAAAAATCATCTCCCCAAACCAAAGAGCATTCATTTCAGGTAGGCTTATAATTAATAATATTCTTTATGCTTATGAAAGTCTCCATTCCATTAATTCATTGATGAAAGAGAATGATAACTATATAGCTTTATAACTAGATATGAGTAAGGCGATGATTTTTAGAAGCAATAACAAGAAAGATGGAGCTTGTGGAAAATGAATGTATTTGATAATGAAATGCATTTCATCTATCACATGCAATCGGCATCAATGGAGTTCCTAAAGGACACATCCCTCACACAAGAGGGTATAAGACAAGGTGACTCAATGTCACCATACCTTTCTTTCATATATATGCATAAAGGTGCTGATTGCGCATATCACAAATGTTATAGAACAAAGGATCATATTGGGTGTTCCATTATTAGCGAATGGTGCAAGAAGAATGAGCCACCTACTCCTCATAGATGACAATCTTCTCTTTTGCAAAGTAGGTTCTATTGACTGGTCAAGAGTACATAGGCTCCTAGAGATACGAACAAGCGTTGGGCCAAAAACTAAATTGGGAGAAACATCAATTTTCTTATTAAAAATATAAAGCATGATGCAAAAGAAGTTACAACAAGTCGTGCAAAAGCGATACAAATATTTTGGATTTCCACCCATTTAGGAAAAACTATAATGAACTCTTTTAAAGATATCAAATACAAAGTCTATAGATTGAATGAATCGTAAGAAGACCAAACTTCTCTAGCAAAATAGAAAAGAAACACCATTCAGAGTTGTTATACAAGCAATTTTGACCTACTAAATGAGTGCTTTTGGATGCCAAAATTTCTTATGCTGATAGATCAATATACTAATAAAAAAACTCTAAAAACTCTTAAGGAAAAAAGCAAATGGGAAAATCAAAGCAAAATGGAGGGCTTGGTTTCCACAATTTGGAATGTTATTGTAAGACCTTGCTAGCCAATCAGTAATAGGATTCTTAAAGGAGTAGGACTCATTCACGGCATAGATATTCTAAATGAAATATTACTCAAAAGTAATTGTGTTAGTGTGTGGCTACACTAGGCAAAATACTATCTATATATGGAAAAGCTATACTAGGCAAAAGATTATCTAGTATAGGGCGTGGCTACACTAGGCAATAGGATTACTTATGGAAAAGCTAGCTTGCATGGTGCTATCTATATATGAAGCTACCAAAGGAGGGGAATAATATGGAGGATCGGGAACATAAATAGGTGCAAATATGAGAAGGCATATTGATGTCGAGAGGAAGTTCTTCACAATTCAATCTAAATACAAAATATTAAATGCAGATGTATGTCTCAGAATTAATTGATCTGTAGAGAAATAGATAAAAGGAACGTTTGAAAGAATTCTATTTTCTCTTTGTATTCCTTGTAGCGTACATGCAGTATATATATACATGATTACAACTGATTTCCTATTTTAAGTAACATTTTAAAAACATTCCAATTCAAACTATTATAGCTATACAATTCAAAATCCTCAAGATCATATCTACTCATCTTTATCTCCCTAAACTTCAACAATGATTTCTGTATTCCTTTATATTATGAATGATCCTCCTGATCTTCAGCTGTGATTTTGGCTGAAATAACTTGATCTTCTACACGCCCCCTCAATCTGGAGGGAAGATCATAGAAATTCAGATTGAGTTGCACATTTCTAAATTTGTTTAGTGGTAATGGCTTTGTCAGTGCATCTACTAATTGACCCTGACTAGATAAAAATTGAACCACCAATTGTTTGCTGCAAACTTGATCTCTAACAAAGTGAATATCAATCTCTATGTGCGTTTGTTCTTGCATGAAACACAGGATTTGATGTGAGATAAGTGGCTTCAGTGTTGTCGCACCAAAGAATAGGTGCTTGACATATAGGAATTCCAAGTTCAGATAAAACTAACTTAATCCATATTAGTTGTGTTGTCATGTTCACTAGTGCCTTGTATTCAGCCTCAGTGCTGCTGCGAGCCACCGTAGGCTGCTGTTTACAGCTCCAAGAGATCAAATTAGTTCATTGATAAATGCAATAAGCACCCACAAAACTTCTATCATCTTATTAGCTGCCTAGTCCGAGTCTGAATATGCTTGTAGTCTTAAATCTATTGCTTTAATGATTAAAAGACATGTGGAAACCGAATGCTTAAGATATCGAAGTATTCACTTTACTACTTGCCAGTGGGAATCAAGAGGCTTATACATGAATTTGTTGACTTTGTGAACTATAAAGGCCAAATCAGGCCTTGTAAATGCAAGATATTGCATGCTGCCGACAATATTTCTATAAAGACTTGCATCAGCACAAGGTGTACCATCTGTGGAAGTAAGATGACAAGTAAAGCCATAGGGTTGCTGCATGGTTTGGCCTTATCCATGTTACTTCTTTTGAGTAAATCAACTATATATTTGCACTAAGTAAGGTAAAGACCTTCTAAAGATATAAGTACCTCTACACTAAAGAAGAAATTAAGAGGGCCCAAATCTTTAACAGCAAATGCTTTCTTTAAGCAATGAATTACTGTACCTATTGCAGCAGAACTTGATCTAGTGATCATGATATTGTCAACATATATTAGAATATAAACAATTGTTGTTTTTGTTTTTGTTTTGAGCACAAAGAGTGATGTATCAGCTTTGCTTTCATGGAAGTCTAATGACTTAAGCTTGTCTGAGAGTTTAGAAAACCAAGCTAGTGGAGCTTGTCGCAGATCCTGGATTTGGAAATTGAGGATGAATGTAACTTACAGACATGATTTGGAAACTTACATACATGATTTGGAAACTGAGGATGAATGTAGCCATGCGGTTGAGTCATGAAAACTTCTTCTTGAAGATCACCATGCAAAAATGCATTTTGCACATTAAGTTGTTGGATAGGCCAATCATAAGAAAATGCAATTGAAAGGACCAACCAAATTGTGACATGTTTCACAATAAGGCTAAAAGTTTATGAAAATCAATTCCTTCCTACTGATGGAAGCCTTTGATAACTAGTCGAGCTTTGTGAATGTGGTTGTTTGATCTTGTTGCCATAGGATGACTGTTTGACACAAGATGTGAGGTACTGCTACAAGATTGAGATGGCAAATCAAAAGGAGGCACTATGGTGACAAGTGGATTTGCTGGAAAATCTGTAGTAGTATTTTGTGCATATATCTCCTCATTTGTTCCTGCAGAAAGATGCAAACAAGGTGCAAATTGTGTGCTAATGGGAAAAGGGTTAGTTTGCAAATCTGTGGAATTGATAGGAATTGGAACATTGATATTCTAAGGAAGGAAAACATATTGCATAACAAAGGAATTGGAATTGGTGTCTTTGGTGTATGGAAAGAGTGTTTCATCAAAGACTACATGTCTGGAAACATAAACCTTACCAGTAGAGAGATTGACGCACTTGTACCCTTGTTAACAGAGGCTATAGCCAATGAATATGCATGTTTTTCAACAAAAAACTGAGTTTGTTTCTATTGTAAGGTCTCATGTTAGGCCAACATGCACAACCAAACACATACATAAAAGAATAATCTGGCACACGGTTATACATGATTTCAAAATGAGATTTTTGCTTTAAAACAGGTGTAGGAAGTCGATTAATGACATATGCAGCTGTTTGAAAAGCATGCTTCCTGTAAAACATTGGTAAATTTGAGTGTGCCAGCATGCTTAGACCAACTTTGACGGTATGTCGATGTTTACGCTCAATGATCCATTTTGTTGGTGAGTGTATAGGCAAGCTAAGCGATGATTAATCCCATTTTTTTAAAAATAAGTGTTCAAGGGTTGAAATTCACCACCCAGTCAAATTGAATGGCTTTTATTTTTCTTTCAAAGTGCTTTTCAACATAGGCTTGAAACAAAAGAAAAATTGATTCAACCTCAAATTTGAATTTCATTGAAAACAACCACACAAATTTGGAATAATCACCAAGAAAACTGACATAATATTTGGCACCACTGGTAGAAACCACGGATGTAGGTCCCCATACATCACTAAAAATTAAGTCTAATGGGTGTGAAGAAACACAAGGAGAACATTTAAAAGGCAAATCATGGTTTTGGCCATCTGACATTCTGGGCACACAGAGTGCTGTTTATTTCTTTCTACTAGAAGATTAATGTTGGAAAGAACTTTATTGACAACATGTGCTTATGCATTTCCAAGTCAATGATGCCATGCTTGAAGAGAGACAAGTATAGTTGAAAAAACCTATGGACAGCTTGATTTGGATGTGAATTGATAAAGACCATCACTAAGGTGTCCTCGATGTTGGACCTTTCCTGAGTAATCCTTCACAAGAAAGAATTTATCATGGAACTCTAAATAAACATGATTTTCAACACAAAATTGTTGCACTGATAATAAATTCTTTTGAATTTCTGAAACAAGAAGAACTTGATTAAGAATAAAAGTAGAATTATCAGTATACAGTGTAGTGGAACCAATTTTTGAGATTTGCAAACCTCGACCATTTCCCACTTGAACATGATATGTACCATTGTAGTCATCATTTCTAGGTTCATATTGGTGAGATCGTTGTTGACATGATGAGCTGCACCTGTATCAACATGCCACTCAGTCTCCCAATTACTAGTATTTGCAGCTACCATGGCTTGCTTATTTTCTGTTTTTGCTGAGTCATAATAAGAAAGATCAAAACGATGATAACATTTGCGAGTAGAGTGGCCTAGTTTACTATAAACCTGATATATAAGTGTGGACTGATCATTGCTGCAGGAAGCATGATTGAAGCCGCCACGATTTCCATGCCCCTTTCCTCGAGGACCACCTCATCCTCGATTTGTAAAAGGCTGGTATTGACGTTGAGCAACATTGATAGATCTTTGTTGGATTGGAGATGTAAGCTGATGACGAGAAAGGCGAGCTTATATTGTTAGCATGAGAGAATATATTTCCTCTAGTGTAACCCTGTCAGTGTGAGCAGATATTGAGGCCACAAAGTTGTCATACTCGTGGCCTAATCCTGCTAGCACGTAAGTGATAACATCTTCATAGGTCATAGGTTGTCTTGAAATGGCTAATTCATTAGTGAGTTTCTTGATGTAAAGAAAATATTCAGTGGCAGATTTGCTGCCTTTAGTTACAGTTGCCAATTGTGTGGTATTTGCAAAGTTCTCGCACTAGATCGTGAGGAGAAATTCTTGTTTAGAGCACACCAGATAGCATGGGAGGTGGTACAATTGACCACCTGAGCAAGTACCCCTTCAATGAGGGAGGACATTAGTGTGTTGAGAATGAGGTTATCCTGGAGCACCCAATGAGAGTAAGCAGGATTTGGTGTTTCAGAAATTACACCATTATCAAGATTAGACACAGGGATGGTTTTAGGGGGCTTTGTGTGGTACCATCAACATACCTGAAGAGATCTTGTACACGGAAGTAAGGCACCTTTCCAAAGAATATAATTTTCTGGATTGAGTTTGACAGTAACAACATTAGATATGGAGATAACAGAGAGAGAGAGAGTTTGGGTGTTGATTATCGATATTGGTAAAGGAGGAGGGAAATGAGGAAGACATAGCTAGACGTTTGTCTTTTTATGGCTATGATACCATGTAGAAAAATAGATAAAAGGAATGTTTGAAAGAATTCTATTTTCTCTTTGTATTGCTTGTAGCATACATGCAGTATATATATACATGATTACAACTGATTTTGTTATTTTAAGTAACATTTTAAAAACATTCCAATTCAAACTCTTACAGCTATACAATTCAAAATCCTCAGGATCATATCTCCTCATCTTTATCTCCCTAAACTTCAGAAATGATTTATGCATTCGTTTATATCACGATTGATCCTCCTAATCTTCAGCAGTGATTTCGGCTCAAATCACTTGATCTTCCACACGATCCAACAACAAAATGGTGGAACACAAAGTTGGTGCATGTAGTTCTTGACACAGATGAGGAAAATATATATGGTCCTATAGCTACTTACAAATTTTGCTCCAAAATGGATGATAATTAGGAGATATGGAGAGCCTCATCAAGTGGAGAGTTTACTGTTATAAGTGCTTATCATCGTCAGAAGGATATTGATAGAGAGAAGGATTGATCATCAAGTGAAGGAATAACCAATACCTATGGAGGAGGATGTGGAATATGGGTGTGCTGATCAAATTCTACAAAAACCTTCTTATGGAAAGTGTGTACAGATGGCTTTCCTACTAAAAGGATATTGAAAAGCTTGATGTTAAAGAAGTTGAATTGGCTATTGTTGTGGCAAACTTGATTTGGTGGAGAAGAAACACGGTGGTACTTGATGTTAAAGATGTATGACTAATTTAAGAATGCTTAGTACAATGAGAATTAGGAACTGCATATGCCCAATATGACGAGGAATATGCACTGGAGTACGTCAGAAAGGGTCGGGATAGTAATATATTATGAGCATTTGGTCAAAGCTACACTGAGAAGTCCAAAAGATTATCAACCAGAATCGGTAACTTCTGAAGCAATAGGAGTGCTGGAAGCTATGCAATTTTGTTACAACTTACGATTAAGGAAGATTATCTTAGAAAGGGGCCGGATCTATTCCAGGTTGTAAAGGAAGAACAAAAACAAGGCCGAGTGAGCTGGTGCTGTTGTTTTGGTTAGATAGTTGAATATACAAAAGGAATCATAAAAATGTTTCCTCACTGCATAGTTCGACATTGAAAAACCATGCACAAAAACTCGCCATATGTTATAGTATGTCACGTGCAGTCTTTGATTAACTAATAATATTGTTGCCATGTCACGTGCAGTCTTTGAGTAACACTAGGAGAGAGTCAATATATATGTGTATGGCGTTACAGGAGATCGAAGTGTTTTTTTTTTTTTGAAAGGGAATGTTTCATTCATAAATCAAGGTAAACAAGCTGATTTGTCACCAAGGATAAAGGGAGAGACCTCTAATGGTTCCCTCTTCTATCCAAGTCAATTCAGAATTTAAAGATAAGCCTAACTTTGCAGCAGCATCAGCCGCTTTATTTCCAGATCTCACCACATGCTTAATAGTCCAATTTTGATGAGACGACAATGTACTCTTAATGTCCTCAATAATCTGTCCATCCCAAGAGCAATCCGTGTTTTTCTTGTTAACAGTTTCCACAACTAGTTTTGCGNTAGGAATAGAAACTTCCATTGATAAATAAATGAGATTACAGACATTTATCAAGCCAAAGGAGTTGAGAAATAAAGTTTAGAATACAATCCCACCACACTCTAATACCTTCCACATACTTCACATAACAAGCCAATTTATGGGCTGCCCTATTACCTTCTCTATGAACATAAATAAAATTACATTCAATAAAACATGAAGAAAGACGCCTAATCTCCTTGTATAACAGCCCCAAAATTGATCCTTCCATAGATTCATGTTTCTGCAATGCTTCCACGACTAGCAAACAATCAGCTTCCACTTGTAAATGAGATATCCCCATGCTGGCACATAATTGCAAGCCACGAAAGACTGCAGTCAACTCGGCAGCTTCAGGACCTTCAAACTCATACTCAAGCTTGCTAGCAGCCATAAGAACTACCCATTTGTCATTCTTAGTACACAACCACTTCCAAATTTACATAAATCAGCAAAAACAACCCCATCAACGTTCAATTTGAGCCAGCCTGTAATAGGGGCCTTCCAGCGGTAATGTTGCTTCAACTGCACATTATTCTTCACTCTGACTTCTTTAAAATTCCTTATTAAGCTCATGGCACTTTCAGCAGCCTCTCTTGGACTTAATAGAACCTGATCATGCACCATCTTGTTTTGCCTATACCAGAAACTCCAAGACAACGTAAAAAACAGAGATAATTTGTCCCTATGAACACCATTACAAATATAGAGAGATATATTAGATAATTTCCAGCTAACATCAATATTCAAATCTGGAATTAGCTCTTTCCACAGACTGTGCAGTGTTGGACAGCTTAGCAAAGCATGATTAAGATCTTCACAATGGAAACCACAAAAATAGTAACCACAATCAGTTATCACCTCCTTCTTCTTAAGATTATCTCTTGTTGGAAGGCCTTCCTTACAAGCATGCCAAGCAAAGATTTTCACCTTGCTAGGAACTTTCATTTTCCACTTCTGCTTCCATAAGACCTTAAAAGTAGCCGCTGAAGAAGATTATGAAATCTGAGAACCCAGCCTTTGCTTAATAAATCTATAGCAACTTCTAATGCTAAAGCAACCATTATGCTCATGAGCCCAAATCCTTCTATCATAATCAGCACCTGGATAGATCACAATTTTCATTATCTCAGCTACCACATTTGGATTGAAGAGAGTTCTAAGTTTCTGAACATCCCAATTTCCAGTATCCTCAACTATTAAAGAAGCGACTACCTCCTCCTGAGCAAAACCTGAACCAGCAATACCCTCTGAAGATAACGCTGCATGACTTGGAACCCATGCATCAGACCATATGTTAACCAATCTGCCATCACCAATGCACCATCTGCAGCCTTCCAACATCCACTTTCTAGCTTCCAAAATTCCCCTCCAAGAGTAAGAAGGACATTGTCCCAACACTGCCTGTTCAAATCTCTGGTTAGGAAAATATCTTGCCTTTAATAACCTGAACAATAGGGACCTACCATCTTGCAACAACCTCCATGCTTGTTTGGCTAGTAAAGCTAAATCAAAAAGCATATGGTCTTTAAACCTCATCCCGCCATAAGACTTTGGCTCACACATTCTAGCCCAACTAAACCAATGAATCTTTCTTTCCTCACCCTTCTGACCCCACCAGAAATTAGACATAAGGCTCTCTAACTCAGAACACAAAGAAAATGGCAATAAAAAACAGCTCATAGAATACGTTGGGATAGAAAACGCCACGGCTTCTAAGAGCACTTCTTTTCCCCATTGAGAGAGTAAGATGAGGTTTGGATGTTGAGATGAGAATTTTTAGTTTGAGATGAAAGTTAAAAATTGAATAAAATATTATCTTTTAATATTATTATTGTTTTAGAATTTGAAAAAATTGAATTGAGATTTGAAAAAATTGAATTGTTTATTATATTTTATGTGAGAATTTGAAAAAGTTGTAATGATTAGATGAAAATTTTGTGTTGAGATGAAACGTCCACACCTAACCTAACTATTCCTTCCAATTCTAAAGTTTTTGCCACACCTTTTGTTTAATAGAATTGAAGGCCCGTTGTTTTGATCTTCCCACCATAGTAGGGAGACCTAAATACTTGTCGTACTACTGAATCTCACCATTTCTCCACAAAAGTTTGATAAAGTATTTAGTCCTCCTACAAACATTTCTACTAAAGACCATTGTTATTTTCTCTTTGTTAATCTTTTGACCCAAAACATATTCATACATGTCCAAGATGGCATGCACTCTCATATTTTCTTCCACATTCGCCTTACAAAAAATAACACTATCATCTGTAAAAAGCAGATGATTAATGTTTGGTGCACCCCTACAAATTTTCAGCCCTGAAATCTCCTTCCTCACTCCTGTTGTTTGTAAAAGAGAAACAAATAAGGAGACAAGGGATCCCCTTGTCTCAACCCACGAAAAGGAGTTATGGGCCCTTTAGGCTCTCCATTAATCAACACCGAAAAGGAGACAGACCGAACGCAGTACATAATCAAATTAGTAACAGATGTGTTCATGTTGGATTCACAGATCATGTCACATATTTCCACTTCTACCCACAGAGACACCTTTTGTCGAGTTGTCAATCANCCATATGTTAACCAATCTGCCATCACCAATGCACCATCTGCAGCCTTCCAACATCCACTTTCTAGCTTCCAAAATTCCCCTCCAAGAGTAAGAAGGACATTGTCCCAACACTGCCTGTTCAAATCTCTGGTTAGGAAAATATCTTGCCTTTAATAACCTGAACAATAGGGACCTACCATCTTGCAACAACCTCCATGCTTGTTTGGCTAGTAAAGCTAAATCAAAAAGCATATGGTCTTTAAACCTCATCCCGCCATAAGACTTTGGCTCACACATTCTAGCCCAACTAAACCAATGAATCTTTCTTTCCTCACCCTTCTGACCCCACCAGAAATTAGACATAAGGCTCTCTAACTCAGAACACAAAGAAAATGGCAATAAAAAACAGCTCATAGAATACGTTGGGATAGAAAACGCCACGGCTTCTAAGAGCACTTCTTTTCCCCATTGAGAGAGTAAGATGAGGTTTGGATGTTGAGATGAGAATTTTTAGTTTGAGATGAAAGTTAAAAATTGAATAAAATATTATCTTTTAATATTATTATTGTTTTATAATTTGAAAAAATTGAATTGAGATTTGAAAAAATTGAATTGTTTATTATATTTTATGTGAGAATTTGAAAAAGTTGTAATGATTAGATGAAAATTTTGTGTTGAGATGAAACGTCCACACCTAACCTAACTATTCCTTCCAATTCTAAAGTTTTTGCCACACCTTTTGTTTAATAGAATTGAAGGCCCGTTGTTTTGATCTTCCCACCATAGTAGGGAGACCTAAATACTTGTCGTACTACTGAATCTCACCATTTCTCCACAAAAGTTTGATAAAGTATTTAGTCCTCCTACAAACATTTCTACTAAAGACCATTGTTATTTTCTCTTTGTTAATCTTTTGACCCAAAACATATTCATACATGTCCAAGATGGCATGCACTCTCATATTTTCTTCCACATTCGCCTTACAAAAAATAACACTATCATCTGTAAAAAGCAGATGATTAATGTTTGGTGCACCCCTACAAATTTTCAGCCCTGAAATCTCCTTCCTCACTCCTGTTGTTTGTAAAAGAGAAACAAATAAGGAGACAAGGGATCCCCTTGTCTCAACCCACGAAAAGGAGTTATGGGCCCTTTAGGCTCTCCATTAATCAACACCGAAAAGGAGACAGACCGAACGCAGTACATAATCAAATTAGTAACAGATGTGTTCATGTTGGATTCACAGATCATGTCACATATTTCCACTTCTACCCACAGAGACACCTTTTGTCGAGTTGTCAATCAGATTCACAAGTCTTATCCACATGGTTGGCAATGTGATCTTATCTCCAAACTCAAGATGGCGTCTTCATCATGTTATGTATTCAACACAATTAACAATAGCAAAGATGTAGCTTGGAAAGTCTATGTTCTCCCTTTCTATTTTCCATCTTCTTTTATATTTTATTGTACTTTCTACAAGATCAAAAGAGAAGCAATGAAAAAATTGTCGGGATGCCATTTCAAAAACATTTCATAGTACTACTGTTCAGAAAATAAAGAAAGCATGTTCTTCTCATGATCACTCTTGTAGGCGGCCTCTTTGTCGATCCCTTTTTGCTTTTAAAATGAGAAATTCTTTAACTAAGAAGGATTTTTATAAAAATAGACTCATAGACTGACATGACTTAATGTGATATATACATTTTATTGTAAAGTAGATCTAACGTATTATATAAAATCTCATCAGTTTGTGAATTTATTTATATAAAATCTCTTTTAAGTTTTGTCAGTGTTCATCATGTATTGTTTCATTTTCCATAGACTAAATGTAGAATAAAAATTACATTTAATCAACGATAGATCAAGAGATCAATATTGAAAGTTCACATGCACATGCACATGACAATAACCTACATTAATGTAGGTTATCGGCTAGGTAGAAGTATAATATAATATTGATCAAGTCCTTTTATATATTATAAATTAAAGCAGCTGAGATTTTGGAGGACAACTTCTTAATTGGTCTGTAAGCAGCTAGCCTTCGTAGAAATATAAAATTTGCATGAATACCTCATATATAATAATAATAACAATAAAGGTTAAACACGAGCCACGCACACTTGCTAAGATCATGTATCTCTGCTCGATCTTATGAATCTTATATAATCGTATGTGAAATCTTAAAAGGCCAGATACATACCCCTGCATGCATGTTTAAATTAATCAAACAATACCCACCAATTAATATTATTTTCAAAGTTCGTTCGAGTTTTGGACACCTCACAACAACAACATATTAATAAATATGTACTATCACTGACTATCATTTATATATATATACATGTTTTCATAAAATACTTGATTTGTGAAGTCAACTATGTAGACGTAGATGAGTACCAGATAAATATATATATATGTATATTTATTTTGGTGAGCCATAATGTACAATCAAGCCTACACATTTTAGACAAGCAACTACCGAAAGTGGTATATATATGCTATATATGTAAGCATATATCGAGTATTGAGTTGATGAGCAAATCCAGCTTAAAATAGCAATTATTTTTGTGAAACTAAGCTTTCCACATATATATTTGATGGTCTAGAGAAGATATGGCAGTCATGAGAGAGAGAAAGGAGAGTCGTACGTGTGTAGATAGTCCCGACGTCGTGTATTTCTTGAAGAAAACTTTTATGTATATACGTAATCGTTGAAAGAAGAGATGTTTAAAATTTCTAGACACCAAACAGGCCCGGAGACATGCATGATCAGCATCGATCGATTGATAAAGAACAGGATTAATTTTGCTTCCTGCTTGATGTGCATCATGTTGTGTATTGATATTGCATTATAATAAATTATATCACTGTACGTGTCTATTATGCACGAATGTTTCCAACTTTCCGTACGCATGTGTATGGTGAAACTACCTAGGTGTTTACAATATTTTGGTTAAAAATTATTGCACAAATCCTCCTCAAAAATATGTATTTAGCAAGCAAAAGCATTGGATTGTATAGATAAGTTGGATGTGTAGATTCATAAGAATATAATATTATTTGACCAATTTGTGATCAGTTATTTGTTAGATAGATGTTGGATGGGATATGCAGAGTACACTCAATTTTCATGACATTAATGCCTTTGAATTTGGTTCCCCAGATTGAGTGTGCGCCTAAATGAAGTGTATGAATTATGAACACACAAATTAAGGTTCTTGGGTTCTTCTGGAAGCAATAAAAGAAGGGTTAAAATGTTGGATCAAGAAGCAAGACCACGTGAACAGTAGGGTTTTGACCGCAGGCCAAATCTCTGTATTATACTTACGTGCGTAGATTACGAAATTTTATAGTATTTTGATTGATTTGTCTGTTTGTGTTAGATAGAGGTGGATGAGATGCAGCACCTGATTTTCAGCCATTTCTTGACTTTGGTTTCATGGATAGAGTGTGATCAAAAGCGTTACAAGTTTGCTACGTACAACTGAATTGCAAGCGCTTATTTTATATATATATATATATATGTATATACATAATGAATTACGAAGCACAAATATAGCACAGAAAGATATATCAGAAAAGCTTCGAAATCAAATAAAATGGTTCGTATTAGAGTGCATGATTGATGATGTGGCTCAAATGATTAATATCATTGGCTGAAGTAAAAGTTAGTTACATTCGTCTTCTTCTATAAGAGAACCACTTTGGGGCAGTCCGTCTGTTCTTTAGTGTTTAACAGCCCCCAAATGAGAGCCTGCCACATCAGAAACTACACATAAATTAACCTAAGATCATCACACCCGATTAAGAGTCCTGAAACACATCGCTTTGGAGCCTTCAGCCCTCATATTATCCAGTATACGAAATCACCCCCTCCAGTATACAAAATCACCCCATCGTCGCCGTCCTCTCTGTCCATCACGGCCGTTCCCTCATCCACTTACATGTTAAGCTTCCCCTCTTCTATTTCGTATGGGTCTGCCTGCCTTTGTGTGTGGTTACAGAAACTTCCCATTGATTAGCTAGCTAGGTTCTATTTGTTTCTTCCATCTTCGTTCAGAACTACTTGCATATTATCAGCACTCGATCCCCACTCACACATCTCCACATCCATCTCCTGCATAATTTCTCAGTATCTTTCATAATTTATTCCATTTTTAAAAGCAAACAATGATTTTGCGTTGACATCTTGTAGTTGGTAAATATCTGGAAAGGATAATGTGTTATATATACACGTTAATTTATACCATTTAAGTTTGGAGATTCCGTATGGGTCTGATTGATCTCACTATTGTTCTATGGAAATGTGAGACTTAGCCCATTTATGAAAATTGTATTGATTCAATTTTTTTGTTTAGAAATCAAAGAAATCTGCAAAGAAATACCGGGAAGATAAAGCATGAAAACACTCTCACGGACAGCACAAAATTTGGAAATCTGCAAAGAAATAACAGATCACAAAATCTGCAAAGAGATAAAAAAACACAGACTAGACGGAGTTAAGGAGAGGAGAAAGACCTTTCAAAAAGATAAAAAAACACAGAATTGACGGGGTTGGACTTTGGACTTTGAGTCGAGGGGTGTTTCTGTGCAAGGTTCAGGAGAGGGGGCTAGCCAGAATGGAAGCAACGACGGAGAGAAATGACGGAGAGAGGGGCTAGAGAGAGTGCCGAAGACTGAGAGGGGAGCAGAGATGGTCGGTATTGAGTTTCCAACTTTCTCGTGTGAGATCTGTGCAAGGGAATGGAGCCGAGGGATGGTAGCCGTGCGTGATCATCTGCAGTGGGGCCACATCCTACAATTAGTGAGATGCCTACATGGCTCTCAATCATTGGAGGCTTTTTTTTTTTTAGAGAAACAACTGACCGCTTATAAGATTAACTCCTTCTATAAATAGACTGATGTAAACAATTGTAACTCAATTCATTCAATACAGAATCAAAGTCATACATGACTATGTTCTATCCTCTATCTTTTTGCTTACTTTCATTTTTTGCATCAAGATTCCATGCCTAGATTCAGATTTTATCATGGTAGCAAATTTTGATTTCTTTGATTAATCTGATTCTGCGTGGATTTATCATCTACAATTCTTATTTCTTTCGAAATGACGGATTTAGCTCCACATAATTCGATCGAAGATTCTTACTACTTGTATCATGGAGAGAATCCTAGTTTAATGCTAGTATCACAGCAGCTAAATGGTGAAAATTATCCTTCCTGGACGAGAGCTATGTCCAAAGCACTCAGTGCAAAGAATAAAATGGGGTTTGTCAATGGAACCCTGAAGAAACTTGCATCTGGTCCAAAGTTTTCAGCATGCGAAAGGTGCAATGATATGGTATTATCATGGATAATCAATTCAGTCATCAAGAACATAGCCTCAAGCATTTTGTACGTTGATGTAATAGCAGATGTTTGGAAGGATCTACAAGAACGTTTCTTACAGGGAAATCAACCAAGAATTTTCCAGTTAAAGAAAGCCATCAGTTTTTTAACTCAAGAACAACAACCGGTTAGTGATTACTTTACACAATTAAAAGCACATTGGGATGAATTAGCCAATTATCGTCAATTGCCACAGTGTACATGTGGAATAGTAAAAATGTTTCTGGAATTCCAACAAGAAGAGTATATTATGCAATTCTTGATGGGATTAAATGATTCATTCACCAGTATAAGAGGACAGATTCAGTTGTTAGATCCTCTAACATCCATAAATTGAGTTTTATCTCTTGTTGCACAAGAGGAAAAACAAAGAGAAATCAAGATCAACTCTACCTCGAGCTTTGACTCCATTGTTGCTATGACAACAAAGAATGGCAATACATTCAACAAACAGTATGGAACTCGAAAGGATAGACCTATATGTAGTCACTGTGGATATGCGGGTCACACCTCAGACAAATGTTATAGAATCCATGGGTTCCCACCAGGATTTAAATCCAAGAAATCCAATGTTCACTCAGCAAATTAAGTATCTTCTTCTCCTACAGTTCAAGAAAGTAATGATGTTCCACAATTATCATTTACACAAGAGCAATGTCAACAAATTCTTGCCTTAATCAATCCATCTCTCAAACCAATACATAAAGTAAACCAAGTCTCTAGTACTTTGTCTACTGATGTGCCTAGTTCATCTGGTATTCTTCCAACACCAAATATTCCATACTCTGAAAATCTTTCAGGTAAAACTTCTTCAGTCTTTTCTCTCTCAAAAAATATTATTCTTGCCTCTGTCAATTCTTCATCTATTCCTGGAATTATTGACACTGGTGCCATAGACCACATGGTTTGCTCCACCAGTTTCTTTTCCTCAATAAATTCTCATGTTTCTTCATCTGTCAAGCTGCCAAACAATAATCTTGTTTTGGTTACTCACATAGGAACTGTAACTCTATCCAATGATTTGATATTGCATAATGTTCTTTGTGTCCCTTCTTTCTCATATAATCTCATATCAGCAAGTAAATTGACTAAAGATACTCACTGTTGCCTTATTTTCATTTCCAAATTCTGTTTTGTACAAGGCCTATCTACATGGAAAACGATTGGCAAGGGTGAAGAAAAAACTGGTTTATATCATCTATTGCAAAAACCCTTGGTTGGTTCATCATCCATTGCTCTCTTAGTCAATAAAGAATTCGATCTTTAGCATTATAGATTAGGCCATCTTTCTTTGTCTAGACTACAAGCTTTCAATAAATATGTGCCAAACATTAAAATTTTCAATTCTTTTCCATGTACTGTTTTGTCCATTGGCAAAACAGCAATGCCTTCCATTTGAACTTAGAAATAACACTGCTTGTTCCATTTCATCTTATGCATTCTGATATATGTGGACCATTTTCAGTTGCTTCCTTAGATGGTTCTAAGTTCTTTCTAACAATTGTGGATGATTTTTCTAAGAGCACTTAGGTGTATCTTATGAAACAAAAATATCAAACTAGACAATATTTGCAATCTTTCTTTTCTCTTGTTGAAAATCAATTCAATCTCAAAACTAAATGTATTAGAACAGACAATGGGGCTGAATTCAATATGCCTGATTATTATTTAGCTAAAGGTGTGATTTATAAAAGGAGTTGTGTTGAGAAGCCACAACAAAATGGTGTGGTGAAAAGAAAACATAAGCATTTGCTGAATGTTGCTAGATCTCTTAGATTTTAGGCCTCATTATCATTATAGTTTTGGGGTGATTATATTTTAACAGCAACACATTTAATCAACCTAACTCCCACACCTTTTCTAGGTAATAAATCACCATATGAAGTTCTTCATTCATCTCCTCGTTCTTATAATCATTTAAGAGTATTCGGATGTCTATGTTTTGCATCCACTATTACCAGAAACAGATCAAAGTTTGATCCCCGAGTCAAAAAGTGTGCTTTTATTGGATACCATTTTGCTGTGAAATGATATAAATTGTATGATCTTGAATCTCATACAACATTTCTATCTCGTGATGTGTTATTTCATGATTCTATTTTCTCTTTTTCATCCATAGACTCAAATTCCTCTTCTGATATTGATCCTTTTCTGGTCCTACCCAACATCATTTCTAAAGCACCAATTCCACCTATTGTAGATAGCATTCTGCCTACAGACTTCTCTTCTCTTGATTCTAATACTTCTAATTCAAACACTTCTGATTCAAACAATTCTTCTTCCTTCTCACCTCCCATTCCTTTATCCTCATCTCCCATTCCTTCTCGACAGTCCACAAGACAAAGAAAACAACCCAGTTATTTGCAAGAATATCATTGTCAACTAGCTTTAATAGAAAACAACCAAGCTTTTCTTCAATCTCCTCAATTGGATTTCATGGCATAAAGTTCTCAAGGTACATGTTATCCTCTTTCTAATTCTGTTTCTTATCATAAACTCTCACCTTCTCATAGATGTCTCACCTTGTCAATTTCTTCTCACATTGAATCAAAGTCATTTTCTCAAGCCATAAAAATACCTGAGTGGCAATAAGTTATGCTTGCTGAAATTAAAGCTCTTGAACAAAACAAAACATGGACTCTTACTTCCTTACCTGTAGGAAAGAAACCTATAGGCTGTAAGTGGATTTATCGTATAAAGTACAAGGCAAATGGGAGCATTTGAAGATATAAAACCCGATTGGTTGCAAAGGGCTATACACAAGTTGAAGTGTTGGATTTTCAGGAAACCTTTTCTCCTGTTCAAAATTAACCACAGTGAGGTATTTACTAGCTTTGGTAGCTACTAAAAATTGGCATTTACATCAATTAGATGTAAATAATGCCTTGTTGCATGGTGACCTCAATGAAGAAGTCTATATGGACATACCACCAGGCTTTGCAGAAAAAGGGGATACTCTAGTATGCAGACTTACCAAGTCCCTTTATGGGCTAAGACAAGCCTCACGCTAATGGTTTTCTAAACTATCCTCTGCCATTCTTGACTATGGATTTACTAAGTCAAATTCTGATCACTCTCTCTTCATCAAAACCATTGCCTCTTCATTCATTACCTTGTTAGTTTATGTAGATGACATAATACTAGCAAGCAATGATATTGATTCAATTACTGCCCTGAAGTCATTCTTAGATGACAGATTCAAAATCAAAGATTTGGGGGTATTGAAGTATCTTTTGGGTTTAGAAGTGGCCAGATCCGACAAAGGCATCACCTTGTGCCAGAGAAAATACGCATTGGACATTCTTCAAGACTCGAGTTTACTAGCAGCAAAACCTATTCAATTTCCCATGGAACAAAATATCAAACTCTCTTCATCTTAGGGTATTTTAATTGAAGATGCTTCAAGCTATCGCAGGTTAATTGGTAGGTTGATATACCTTACCATCTCTTGGCCAGACTTGACTTATGCAGTTCAAGTTCTTAGCCAATACATGGATAAACCACAACAACCTTACCTAGATGCAGCCCATAAAGTCTTAAGATATTTGAAGGGCACACCTGCACAAGGATTGTTCTTTCTAGCACACTCAGATTTTCATCTCAAGGCTTTCTGTGACTCGGACTGGGTAGGGTGTGTGGACTCTCGAAAATCAGTAACTGGCTTTTGTGTTTTCCTTGGTGACTTACTCATATCTTGGAAATCTAAAAAGCAACAAACCGTGTCAAGATCTTCAGCCGAAGCTGAATATAGAGCCATGGCATCCACCACTTGTGAATTGACTTGGTTGCTTACTCTAATGAAAGACTTTCAGATTGATCATCCCCAACTTGCTCTACTATTTTACGACAATAAAGTTGCTCTTCACATCGCAGCAAACCTTGTGTTCCATAAGAGAACAAAATACATCAAAGTAGATTGCCACATTGTAAGAGAGAAGATGTTAGCCAACCTTATCAAGCCACTACATGTTGCTTCTGCTCATCAACTCAGTGATATTTTTACTAAACCTCTTGGCTGCAACCAGTTTCATTGTTTGCTGTCCAATATGGAAATTTTAGACATCCATTCTCCATCTTGAGGGGGACTATTAGAGTGCATGATTGATGATGTGGCTCAAATGATTAATATCATTGGTTGAAGTAAAAGTTAGTTAGTTAGTTACATTCATCTTCTTCTATAAATAAACTGATATAAACAATTGTAACTCAATTCATTCAATACATAATCAAAGTCATACATGACTCTGTTCTATCCTCTCTCTTTTTGCTTACTTTCATTTTTTGCATCAAGATTCCATGCCTAGATTCAGATTTTATCAATTCGTCTATCAAGAAGAGCAGATCAGATCAAGTTCTGTCTCATTACTACGTTCTAAGAAATAGATCATAGTGGTCTTGAAGAGAAAATTTGAGAAAAACAAGAAAAATAATTAGTGATTGATCGATGCATGGATAGCATACATTCATAGCATACATATCATGTGCATGCATGGGATTGGGATCAAATCATTATACTACTGTCTTATCATGTTCAATATAGTATATGCACATCAAGCACAATGTTATATGTATGCATGACATGTTTAAATTAATATATACGCGCAAGTATGTATGTATTATATGCTTCATGTATGACATCTTTATACGTACATGTGGCATGAGGTCGGCGCCAAATCCCTCTGACTTCAATGTATATATATCTCAAACTTCTCCTACAATATATATAAAGGTCATCATTAAAACAATAATAAATTGGATGAATACTTTGTTCCACACTAACCATATGGAGGTGTCCTACTTTGTATTTATAATATAGTTGAGTACAAGATAATAAGATAACAACCGAATAATCCTCACTTAGTTTGAATTATATTTATCTATATCTCTACCAGTATTTGAATTTACAATTTGTATATCTCTAGGAGTGATCTTCTCGGATTGATGTTTATCTTTGTGTTTGACTTGGTCTGGACCTTTATCACTTACACGCCCGCTCAAACAAAGCGGGGCAATAGCCACATGAAGCTTGTCCTTGAGTAAAGTAAACCGAGGAGAAGGTAGAGGCTTCGTCAACACATCTGCCACTTGATCCTTCCAGAAGATGAAACGAACAACCAACAATTTCTTTGACACCTGTTCACGTACAAAATGATAGTCTAGTTCGATATGCTTGTTACGGGCATGGAAAATCGGATTAGTTGTCAAATAGGTGGCGCCGATATTATCACACCAGAGAATAAGAGCATGAGGCTGGGAGATGCCAAGTTCACAGCAAAGAGATTGCAACCATATGAGTTCAGCTGTAGAATTTGCAATGGCTTGATACTCAACTTTCGTACTAGATCGTGCGACTGTGGTTTGTTTCTTGGAATTCCAAGTCACAATATTATTACCAAAAAAGATGCAATAGCCAATGGTGGAGCGCTGATCATCAGGAGAACCTGCCCAATCCGCATTGGAATAGGTGATAAACTGTGAGTTAGGACTTGGTCGAATAAGGATGCCATGATCAATCGTGTGTTTCAGATAACGCAATATGAATTTTACTGCTGTCCAATGAACTGTTGTTGGTTGATGCATAAATTGGTAGATGCGGTTGACGGCAAATGAAATGTCTACTCTTGTTAATGATAAATATTGAAGTGCTGCAACTGTTCTTCTATAGAGTGTTTCATCTTCAAAAGCATCCCCAGCAAACATAGTTAGAGCATGAGCAGTGGACATAGGAGATACAACTGGTTTAGTGGGAGTCATGTTCGTACGATGCAAGAGGTTTATAATATATCTATGCTGAGATAGGAAAAGACCTTCAGGTACACGGTGAGCCTCAACACCGAGGAAATAATAAAGATCTCCAAGATCTTTGAGAGTAAATTCCATGCCAAAAGACCGAATAACAGAGGACACCGCAAGTTGAGAGGAGCCGGTAATTAATATATTGTCCACATAGACCAGAATGTAAATCATTAGTTGAGCACTCTGATAAACAAATAGTGAAGCATCTGACTTTGTATTAGTAAAACCGAGAGATAGAAGCTTATCACTGAGGCGTGAATACCAGGCCCTTGGTGCCTACTTTAGTCCCTAAAGAGCCTTATGAAGCCAACAAACATGATTGAGATATTGAGGATGGATAAAGCCAGGAGGTTGTTACATATATACCTCCTCAGTAAGAAATCCATGGAGGAAGGCGTTGGTGATGTCGAGCTACTTGATGCACAATTGTTGACTCACGGCATGAGAGAGTACCAGGCGGATAGTAGTTAGTTTGACTACGGGACTAAATGTGTCTTGAAAATCCAATCCTTCTTATTGATGATACCTTTTATCCATAAGACAGGCTTTATATCAGTCAAGTGTGCCGTCCGACTTCCTTTTGATTTTCTAGACCCAGCGACATCCTACCACATTCATTTTGTTGTGTGGTTTAACAAGTGACCAAGTACCATTTTTAAGTAAAGCAGTGAATTCGGTATTCATGGAATGTCGCCACTCCACATGTTTACAAGCATGAGTGAAGGAGGTTGGTTCAACAAAAGACAAGTCACCAAGAGCTATTAATGCTTTCGGCAGAGGATAGCGCACACAACCATCATCATACTGCATGGGCTTTTCAATGTTATTCTAGAGTCGAGTTTGCATTGGATGAGAACGCAATGGAGGATTGAATACTGCAGCAGGTTGGATTGACTTTGGCGTTGAACTCGTTGGTGAGGGAGCAGGATGTAAAAGTTCACTTGAGACATGTGAGGGTGGGTGGGAGGGTCGGGTGGAGGTGGAGAGGATGTTTCGATTGGTTGAGACACATGGGGAGATGAATTAGACACTTGTAGAGTGGATGGTAAAGANTTTTTTTTTTTTTTTTTTTTTGTTTGAAGAAGAGCCAGTGGCCACATGTCCAATAGTGACCCCGTCCCAATTTATTAACCCTCACTTATGGTGGAGGAAAATCGTGGTAACAAAAAGGACACTAGGGATTTACAAATAAGACATTAACACCATCCCTGGTAACCAATTAAAGAAAAAAAAAAATAAAACCAAATCAACCCAAAATGACAACCGAAACTGAGGAAGACCAACCTTATCCAACCTAAGAATACCTCTCAAATTATAAGGTAAAGAAACAAAATCAACAAACGTAATATTCTTACCTTCCTCTCCCCTACGAGCGAGAAAATCTGCCGCATTATTCCCTTCTCGAAATTAATGTTGAATTGTGAAATACACATCCCTCAGAGAGGCCAAGAGTTCCTCCCAAAAATCCCATAAATACCAAGTTGTGCACTTACAAGAAACTAGCCAAGAAACCACCAACCTAGAATCACTCTCGATAACAATATGATTGAAACCCAACTCTTTACACAAGGAAATTCCATAAATTAATGCCCTCAATTCAGCCTCATTATCCGTATCCTGCCTAAAAAAAGAAGAGAAAGCCCCTTTAAAATTACCATGGTGGTCTCGAATGATGCCACCTCCACCACACCTTCACTTCCATCTACATTCAATTTTACCCAACTGATATCCGATTTACTCCAATAAATCAGTCTTGGTCTAAGCCTAACATAGTCAACACAAGGAATTTGAAGTGTCCGAAGAATGCTCTCATCTCTATACGAAAGGGGCTAATGTTTCACCATGAGAGTGGAAGTCATTCGTGAGGTGATGAGTGGTTTCAGAGTCAGCATATCACATTGCGTCATTGTTGGAAGAAGCCATAGCCGTGAAGGCAGTTGGTGCGGGTTAAGTGCTTTGAAGAGATTGATCAAAGCAAGACCAACAAGAAAGTGCAGAGTGACCAAATTTACCGCATACTTGGCATTGGACGAGAGACGACTGAGAATTGTTGGTGAAGGTAGCTCGACCTCGACCGTGGCCATGGTTGCGATTGTTGAAGGGATAACATCCGTGGTTACCATTGTTGCGGTTGTTGGATTGGTTTACACGAGATGTTGCAATATTGGCAGATGCTACTGCCATGTCAACGATGGAGGTCTGCTGCTTAGGACGCACCTCATAATTTAATAGGTGGCTGAAGACATCATCAAGTGTCATAGGATCTACCATTGTCGTAATAGACGTAATAAGGGGATTGTAGCCTGTGTCAAGACTAGCCAGAAGGTAGGAGACAATCTCACAGTCCTCCAATGGTTTGCTAATGGCAGCAAGAGTATCAAATAGGTTCTTGGCCTTTTGAAAATAATCTGTGATTGAGGAGTCACCTTTTTTAAAGGTGGAGAGCTGGAACTTGATGCGAGTGATCCAGGCTTAGGAGTGAGCAGAGAACATGCGCTCCAAAGCTAACCAGACTGCCAAGATGTGGAGAGGCCGACGATTTGAGTCAGGACACCTTTAGACAGGGAGGATACCAGCAAACTTAGAATGATTTGATCTTGCTGAAACCATCATGTGAAAGACGGGTTGGGCAATGAAACACCCCCAATAGGGGCAATATGATGGAGGAGTGATGATACTATCAACGAAGCCAAACAACTGCTGACCATGAAGATATGGCACTATCTGCGTCTTCCATAATAAATAGTTTTCTTTGTTGAGTTTTATAGTAATGGAATTGGAGAGATTTGTAGGGGATGGTAGGTGGGAAGATTGACCCCACAGAAGAGCTTGAAGAATCTGAGGCCATGGATCAGACGATGGTCTCTAATGGCTCTTGATACCGTAAAAATTGGATGAATACTTTGTTCCACACTAATCGTATGGATGTGTCTTGCTTTGTATTTGTAATATAGTTGAGTACAAGATACTAAGATAACAACCGAATAATCCTCACTTAGTTTGAATTACATTTATCCATATCTCTAGGACTGATATTCTCGGATTGATGTTTATCTTTGTGTTTGACTTTGGTCTAGAGCTTTATCACTTACAATCATCGACAACTATTAGGAACAACAAGTACACTTTTTGTTTTGTTTCAAAGACTACTTTACTTTTGTTTCTTCGGTGATTAGATACCACCTCAATTTCCTTCTACCTTAAAAAGCTTCTGCTTTTTTGGCATCAGTACCACCTGTTCCAGATAACAAACACTAATGGGAAGAGCACCTTGTTGTGAGAAGAATGGGCTCATGAAGAAAGGTCCTTGGACTCCAGAGGAAGATCTTAAACTCATAAACCATATTCAACTCCATGTATAATTGCCTTTTGATCCTCCCTTTGGCTTCTCTGTTTCCAACTCAGCAGTTCCTTCCGACATATACCAAGCTTCTGTCTTAACTACCTAGCCTCACAACCTATCCCACAATCCTTCTTCCATGCCTCATTTACTATCTCCATGCAATCTCCTTTCAGTTCCCAGGGCACTTCATATCTAAAGCACCTCTCTCTTTTAGCCTTCCTATAGTCTATGTTATTATTCTCGATGATAAGAGGAGAGTGGTCAGATTTTATAGCAGCAAGGGCAGTACACGAACCATTCTTAAAGAGCTCATTCCACTCCTTATTTGCAAAAACTCGATCTATCCTTTCTTTGGTGAAAACCTTTCCATTCCTACCATTTTACCAAGTAAACCTTAGGCCTTTTGAGTGGACATCATTAAGCTCACAAGCTTCAACTGCCAACCTGAATGCCTCAATCTATTTGTAGGGTCTACTAGCTCCACACACTTTTTCATTTTAATGAAGGATCTCATTGAAATCACGTACACACAACCACGCCATGGGACTAGGTGGTTTTAGCATCTTTAAAAGTTGCCAGCTACTGCTTCTCTTGTTTGTGTCGGGGTGACCATAAAACCCTGTAAACTGCCATGCAGGTCCAGTATCACCTCCCTGGATTAGTGCATTGATATGCCATCGAGTGTAATTTATAACACTGACTTTCCAATCATCCTTCCATAGTAAGGCAATACCCCCACATAGTCCCATACAGTCCACTGCAAAGCACCCATCAATCTTCAAACTCCTTTTTACCTCCTCCATTCTCTTCTTCCTGCTCTTAGTCTCCACGAGGAAAACTAAGTTGGGCCACTTTTCCTTAGTAAAATTTCTAAGGATCCTAACTCTCCGAGGGTTCTCAAGCCCTCGGCAGTTCCATACTAGGATACTCATTGGTGATGGCAGGGCTGGGATCAAGCCTTTGCCTCTCCATAATAAAACTCCATGTTCTCATCATTCCTTTTGATTCTCTTAACATCCATGTTCTTTGCCTGCACCTTCCTTTTACAACCCCTCTTATAGTTGGATCTTAGTACCTGGTTTGAGATGTCAGTCAAACTCTTGCCTTCATTTTCTTTTGTGTGTGAAGCTCTTTATTGTGCATGTCTCTTCCATTTACTTGTATTAGTTTGCAAAAGAACTAGATCATGGGCCTTGTAAGTAGCTTTGACAGGCTGGTTGTCTGTTTCCACCTAGTTATTGGTACCCATTTCCTTTAATTCACATTGCTCCTTAGCTGGCACCATCTCCTCAGTTGGCACCACCCCACTAGTGTCCACATCCTCACGACCTCCCATTCGAATGGCAGGTCCCATAGTACCCTGTTTAGCATCATTTCCAAACAGCATAGTTTTGTCAACCTCTACTTCCATTCCCGAACTAACCGCCTTGGAAGCCCATTTGACCTTTGGAAAAGGTTATCTCATGCACGTGCAGGTTCTTTCTATTAACTTTTCCCGAGTGCCTTTCTATTGCCTGTTGTACTTCAACCACCCTAGGTCCCTTTTCCTTATTTTCTGTAGGTGGCTATTCTTGCCTCTCTGCCGAGGACTGTTGCCTGATAGCCTGGGTTTACGGTCCTACCTTTTCCCGGTCAACATTGGTCCTGCTCCTTGTTATTCCCCATGTTTGTCTTTGCCACCAGAGGAGCCATCATATCTGCGACTGCAAAAAATATTGGTGTTCTTTGGTTGGCCACATAGCCAAGGACCAAACTGTTGTGGCGTTTCCTCCTCATCTCGTTCTTCAGGTAGTAGCCAAATGTAGTCCCTACCCTTATGATATAACACTCTACATTGGGAGCAGAAATTCTACAATCTTTCATATTTGAAAGAGATCCAATTTTGTTTTCCCCGAAGCATTAGTCATTTCCCTCTCAGTAGAGGTTTATGAAGGTCCACAACCACCCTTACTCTCATGCATCTTCCTCATGCACATCCATCTGCTTTAGTGTCTACCCTAATGACATGCCCAATGGACGTTGCAAATGATTCCCCGAACTCTTCTGTCCTGTTGGCAAGAGGAGGATTGTGCAACTGAACCCAGAAAGGTTCAAACCTAAAACTTAATGCATTAATGGAAACGGTTCCATCCACTTCTAGTAGGGATAGAAGGTGTCTATCGAAAAACCAGGGACACCCACTTAAAACTCTCTTTGTCAACCAGTTTCTGGAACTCTATCAAGAAACATTATTCTCCCAGCTCTTTAAACCTAACCCACCCATCCAACCTCCAAATTTGGGACATCATAGCTCAGAAAGCTTCACTGTTAATACCCTTCTCGGACAACGACCTTCCAATGATACAGTTATCTCCCTTTCTATCTTTCTCCTCCGAGATCTCCTATTTGACATAGAAAACGGAGCTTTCTTCCTTTGATAAATGTAGTCTCTCCCAACATTTTACCAAGTCCTCTGTCTCCATTGAAAACAAAGCACGAGAATGAATAGAACCAAGCTCACAAGTAGTGAGACGTAAACCTTTGGTAACCAAAGGCATTGAAACCTCACACTCTCTCAATGGAGAGGAAGGCCCTCGATCACAAGAAGCTCTTCTCGTGTGATCTTTGAAATTTCAGTGCTTATTATAATAGAAAGATATATATATATAAATATATGTAAGTCGGTCGCATTGCTCTTTTTATGGGTAAACGATGGAAATTTTATGATCCTAATGTTATTCAAATTTGGCGTACCAGGTCCATAATGTAAGTGCGTAGATCCCAAAATAGATCCTCGTTTTCTTTTAGAAACTAAAAATTTTGAAAACTTTTCTAAATTTTGTACGATTAAATTATTTGTGAAAAGAAACATTATTTTTAATCTCATCTTATCTTATATCATTTTATCTCTTATTAATTTATCATTATTTATAAACTGTACTATACAGGGGAAAAAAAAAAAAAAGCTAGACTGACACTCTTGGTTGTTGTTTTGTACGTTTAAGAAAAAAACTGAGGGTCCTTGGTTGTTACTGTTTTGTACGGTTAGACTAAAATGCCTAGGAAAGCGCCGGAAAACAATTTTTTCATTTGTTGTTACTATTCCTGCATGGGCTTCAATCATTTTAGCAATATTTTACTATAAAAAATTAATATAATTATTTGTAAGTCCTACCAGTATAAATACTTAAAAAAAAAGTAAACTAATCTCATCTTATCTTATCTTATTTTATTTATGTATAATAATAACCTCACAACTTATATATTATCTATATACAACTTAATAATAAAAAGTTAGTTTTTAATTGTTTCCTTTAACTTTTGATTTATTTTTGATATATTTAAATTTTTTTTAAAAATTATTTTATCACAAAGTAGTAGAATAATTGTGAACCGATTGTTAGTGTATCAATGCTCCTCATTTATACTCAACATATCTTAATACTATTCACACATATCTAAAAAATTTTCATCTCATCTCTAAAAAGAAACGAGGTAAATTCAATATTTTCACATATTTGTGAACTTTTTTTAACTGTTGAGTACAATAAAAAATTAATTTATTGGGTCATTTTTTAAACAGATATGAATTAAAATTGCACCAAGAAAAAATGTGGGGCTAATTGTATGTTGGTCCACTTATCATGACCTGGAGAAGGATTTTGAATAGGAGTTTATTGTACGTCCCTTTGAAAACCAAATTACTAATGACTTAAGCTATATATATTAGCTTTATATTGATGAAAATGGAGGCTATTTCATTGCAGAAAATAAATTTAACTTATCTCCGATTATATTTTGGCCATCATCAATAATATTTATTCCTCTCTTTTAGGGAATTTCAAAAAATACAATTAACTCGTAGTACTTCAGAAAAACTGTAATAATGTTTTATTAAAGAGATTTTTTCTTCAAAAAATACCGTCATATAAATATATATATATAGATTTTATTCAATGCTTTTAGTTAGTTTTTCACCCATCAAAGTAATTAAATTAGAATTCTATTTTGAGAAAATATAGAAATCTAATTTATTTACCAAAGAGAACATATTTATATATATATTTATAAATATATATATATAGAAAGTTAACATGAGCTTTTGAAATAGAGAAATATTTCAAATAGTGTTATTCTACCGGTTAAGTTATAACTTAACAGGGAGAATAATACTATTTGAAATATTTCAAACAGGGATCAAGAAGCCTACCGCACCTTGTGGGCAAGTTGTTTAGAGAGGAAATGTTTGTCACACTTCCGTACATCTACAGGTTCGAACTGAACTCATTGTGGGCTTTGGTTTTGTATTTCTTTTTATGGGCTAGGGCATTGTTAGTTAAGCCTAGTTGCTTATATCTAGTATAATTGTTATTAGTTTGGACTTAAAAGGCCATGGTCTCTATTTAGCTTTCGGTAGGGTCTCTTTGTGTATTTAGTTGGATAGAGTAAATAATTATTCTGAATGTTAAAGAAGTTTCTTATTTTCTTCCATATCCTTTTCTCTCGTTTTTCCTCTCATCTTTTTAGAGGAGCTCCCCTCGAAAAGAACATATAAAAGTCCTTTTATCAAATACTGGGAATGTTACAGGATATAACTTATGCCAATGCATGAGAGGGAAGAAGAGCATTCTAGATCACGGTGGATAAAGTTTTAGAAGAAGAAAGAAGAGATGAATGCAGGAAATAGAGAAGCAAATAGGTTTTGCTGCAAAATGGGAACAAGAACACTATATGTTTTAATAAATGTGCTACCCAAATTTGAAGAATGAATCAAATAAAACAAATCATTGATGAGAATGGAGTCCATCATTCAATAGAGGATGATGTTAGGAACACCTTTATTGATTACTATCAAAATCTATTTATTTATGTAGGCCTCGCATAACTAGATGCAGCATGCAGTCTATCACCAATGGAGACTCGGGTTATAGAGAAAATGAATTCAAGGCTAGTGGAAGAATACTGATCAAGAGAAGAAATATAAATTGCTTTTAACGGGATGGTGCTAGTAAAGTCATCAGTGCCATATGGCTATGCCGCGTGTTTTTACCAAAGAAATTGGGATGAATGCCTAAACACTGAAAAATCAATTAAGGATATGGACAAGACTTTTATAAATTATACATAAGAGAAGGGAGGCCAAGAAAGTGATTGAAGATCGACCCATCAGCCTGTGCAATGTATTGTACATTATAAGAAATATGCAAAGATTTTGGCCAGTAGATTGAAGATTGTGTTACCAAAAATCATCTCCCCAAACCAAAGAGCATTCATTTCAGCTAGGCTTATAATTAATAATATTCTTCATGATTATGAAAGTCTCCATTCCATCAATTCATTAATGAAAGAGAATGATAGCTATATAGCTGTATAACTAGATATGAGTAAGGCGATGAATTTTAGAAGCAATAACAAGAAAGATGGGGCTTGTGGAAAAATGAATCTATTTGATAATGAAATGCATTTCATCTATCATATGCAATCGGCATCAATGGAGTTCCTAAGGACAAATCCCTCACACAAGAGGGTATATGTGTCACCATACCTTTCTGTCATATATGTGTAAAGGTGTTGATTACGCATATCACAAATGTTATACAACAGAGGATCATATCGGGTGTTCCAATATTCGCGAATGGTGCAAAGAGAATGAGCCACCGACTCCTCATAGATGACAATCTTCACTTTTGTAAAGTCGATTCTAGTGGCTGGTCAAGAGTACATAGGCTCCTAGAGATATGAACATGCGTTGGGATAGAAATTAAATTGGGAGAAACATAAATTTTCCTATTAAGAATATAAAGCCAGATGCAAAAGAAGTAACAAGAAGTCGTGAAAAAGCTATAAAAATATTTTGGATTCCCACCCATTCAGGAAAAACTAGAATGAACTCTTTTAAACATATCAAATACAAAGTCTATATATAGATTGAATGAATCATAAGAAGACCAAACTTTTCTAACAAAATAGAAAAGAAACACTATTCAAAGTTGTTATAGAAGAAATTCGACCTCCCGCATGAGTGTTTTTTGCCTGCCAAAATTCCTTATGTAGATAGGTCAATACACTGATGAAACAAATCTAAAAACTCTCAAGGAAAAAAGTATAGCAGTGCAATTGGTGACATGAGAACAAATGGGAAAGTCAAAGCAAAATGGAGGGCTTGGTTTCCACAATTTGGAATGTTATTGTATGTGAGACCTTGCTAGCCAATCAGTAGTAGAGATTGCTAAAGGAGTAGGACTCATTCACGGCATATATATTCTAAATGAAATATTATTTAGAAGGAATTGTCTTAGCTGCTACACTAGGCAAAAGACTATCTTACTTATGGAGAAGCTAGCTTGCATGGTGCTATCTATATATGAAGCTACCAAAGGAGGGCATAATATGGAGGATCAGGAGCATAAATAGGTGCAAATATGAGAAGGCATATTGATGTCGAGAGGAAGTTCCTCACAATTCAGTCTAAACACAAAATATTAAATGCAGATGTATATGTCTCAAAATTAATTGATCCAACAACAAAATGATGGAACACAGAGCTGGTGCAGGCAGTTCTTGACATAGATATGGAAAATATGGTCCTATAGCTACTTACAAGTTTACTCCAAAATGGATGATATTTGTTGATGAATAATCTCACATTGCCTGTACACAAGGTCTTAGGTATGTTTATAAGGAATGATCAATCATCTCTTGTAGAACCAATTTTATAAAATGAGTTAAATCTATGAATTTCTTCATGGTATCAGAGCCTGCCACAGGTCAAATGGAGACCCACACTACTTTCCAGTGTCAAGGACAAAAAAAAAAAAAAAATACTAGCCTACACGTGAAGGAGGGTGTTGAGGAATAATTTCACATTGCCTGTAGACAAGGTCTTGGGCATGTTTATAAGGAATGAACAATCATCTATTGTAGAACCTGTTTTATGAAATGAGTTAGGCCTATGAATTTCTTCAATAATTAGGAGGTATGGAGACCCTCGTCAAGTGGAGAGTTTACTGTTATAAGTGCTTACTAGCATCAAAAGGATATTCATAGACAGAAGGAATGATCATCAAGTGAAGGAATAACCAATACGTATGGAGGTGGATACGGAATATGGGTGTGCCGATCGAATTCTACAAAAACCTTCTAATGGAAAGTGTGTATGGATGCCTTTCCTACAAAAAAGATATTGAAAAGCTCGATGTTAAAGATGTTGAATTGGCTATAGTTGTGGCAAACTTGATTTGGTGGAGAAGAAACACGACGATACTTGATGTTAAAGATGTATGACCAATTTAAGAATGCCTAGTACAATGAGAATTCGGAACTGCATATGCCCAACAAGATGAGGAATATGCACTGAAGTACGTCAGAAGGAGTCGGGATGGGGATGGTATATAGCAACTTGGGATGTGGCCATAGATAAAGTTAGAAAAAAAAAAGCCAAATTTGGAGTCGCAAGATATTATGAGAATTAGGTCATAGCTACAGTGAGAAGTCCACAAGATTATCAACTAGAATCGGTATCTTCTAAAGCAATAGGAATGCTGGAAGCTATGGAATTTTGTTACAACTTATAATTAAGGAAGATTATCTTAGAAAGGGGATCTATTCCAGGTTGTAAAGGAAGAATAAAAAAAGGAGTCAGCTGGTGCTGTTTTTGGTTAGATAGTTGAATATACAAAATGAATCATAAAAATATTTCCTCATTGCATAGTTCGACATTGAAAAATCATGTACAACAAAGAATTAATTGCTAATCACACTATGAGAAAAATGCTTATTTCCAGCGAGCATCTTTGCTAGAAATAGTACTAAAAATCGCCATAAGTGTCCATTTCTGGCCATTTTGAGTCGCCAAAGGATCGCCGCTATTATAGAGCCAAGTAAAAAATTTTCTTGCGATTTTGAAGGCAACAGCAAATAATAAGCCTTTTGGTGATAAAAATCGCGGTAAATGTCTATTTGCAGCGATTTCAAGTTGTCGCAAATAAGATATAAAAATAATTTGAGTCTCTTACAAAAAAAAAAAAAAGATACTAGAACATAATACATTAAAATCCACTTTGTACTAAGACAGATTAAATACATCAAATATTGTTTCAAGTACTTTTATGAAAATAATTGACTTCCAATACTTACAACAGGTCGTACAAGGACAACAGCAACAACTTTAAATGAGGCACTCAGGTATGGCACCCGCATTGTGGCAGTGCTGCACTATTACTACTAGATAGTAAAATGTATCCAGAATTGAAATTCATAAACCAAACTAAGAAGTTATATCTTTTGCTTTCTCTACCATAATGGACACATTGATTGACTCAATCTCATAAAAGAAATGGAAGTTTAAAAGAAAGATGAATATCACTGATGATTGTTCTGACCATTGAATCTTTGTAAAAAAGAAACAACCTATTTTGCTGCATGCACATGAAACTCTAAGAGCATAGAAGGCTTTCAAAATATATTCAAACTTAAATTGTACCAAAACTTAATATTTTCATGGCTAACATTATGTGTCAATAAACTATACATCATGTAAGGAAATGTTTACACACACACACACACTGATACGTCTAAAATCATTGAGACTAAAATATTGCCTGCGAACCTACTTAGTTTTTTCATAGAAATTTTGCCTTCAGGATAGAACTAAATAACAAATTCATCAAGTTTGTACATACTCATACTACCCAAGAAAGGCTGTCAAATAATGCTTGCACGGAAGAAGAATTACATAGAGGGTTGCTAGGATAAAGGGTGCCACTATAAGTCATCCTAACAACTGTAAAGATTGAAAGATAAATGGAGTTTCAATTGTGGCCATGTCATTAAACATCAGTGAAAGCTTAAGAAAATAATGTAAAATGGCAGGAGAAGATATCTTAGGTCAGGACTGAAATGCTCAAGTTTGAAAATTTTAATAGGATGTTAAGGTGTCTATTAACATAAAATTACATGACAAGTAAATATCAATCTTCTTATTAGCTCCCAAACCACAACTGTCTAGTCATATAGCACCATTGTCCCATAAAGCCTGTAGTTGTCCTTTAATTCTCACTTTGGTTGCGACTAGCTCTATGCACAAGCAACAAAGTTTGGCAGGGAAATAAGGCTAATCAACCATATTGTTAAAGACTCACTAAAAATAGGTGCTAGTCCATGGCTAGTCTATGAACCTATATTCACTACAAGAAAACTGCTTATCCATGGCCAACTATTTCCTAGGAAAATGACTATTTCCTACTAAAATGAGTATATTTTTGTCGTAAATAGTCATTCTTGCCGCAAATAATTCGTCACGAATACTCATTTCTTTTGTAGTGATTCTTGAGATCTTTCTAAGGGCATGAAGTATGAACGAGTCTCTATGTGTGTGTGAATGAGAGAGAGGATCTTACATAACAGAATGTCAGTTTAGACACCTACATCAGCCGTCAAGGGAAATTGAGGCCCACTAGAGAGAATTTCACCCAAGCCTAAGAAGGGTACCAACTGGCTAGAAGTAAAGCATATCAACAATCAGAATACATAATGAAAACTATTCTCAACTACAAATGATGAAATCAAATAAAAATTGGTCTTCTAAAAGCACACAAGTATCTCAACTCTATCGGAATTGCAATAAAGTTCGATAGCATTACACTTGGGGCATGGCAAAGAGATCCAAGGAATGCAATAGCCATCCCACATAGAAACATAGTCACCCCTGTCAATGAAGTTTTTGTTCATCTAAAGAATGCTTGCAATACAACAAATAGCTTCACTGTTCTTGCCACACACATATATACAAAGCACGACTAATGCACATGGTATATAATAAACTATGCATAATGATTCAAAGATCAGATCACTTAGATATACGCACCTTGATATATGCACCTCTTCTAAACTTGGATAAACTTGATTTGTGCTTATGGAAAACAAGTAACAACATTTTCACAATATTCATACAAAAGGATACCTATTTGGGAACGAGGGGAATGAATTTATCCAACGAGATTCGAAGGGAGAGAGAAGATCTTCGACGGGAGGTTGAGATGGTTGAGGGAAAGGTCACCCACAGTGACTTGACGCCAAGGGAGCACCTCGTGGTGGCACTCACGGTGGTTGTGGGTGGCAGCGCTAGGCATGGGTACATGGGTCTGCTAAGATCTGGGACGAAGAGAGAGAGAACGTCGGCGAGAGGTTGAGGGGCTGAGGGGGAAAGGACTCATGGTGGCTCGACGGCAAGGGGGCCACGTGGTGCGGCTGGCGGTGGTGGCCAACTCATGGAGGGGAAACCAAGGGACAGGGAGAGAGAAGCTTTAGGCTTGCTTCGAGGAGGACATTTGCTGTGGGGAATCAGAGGTGGAGGGGCTGGCGACATCGTGAAAGGGTGGTGCTGTCGGTAGCATCAGGGAGGATGGCTGGGCTGCGTGAGGAAGAGAAACCCACGAGAGAAAAAGAGGGGAGTTGGCTGGAGGGGAAAGAGAGAGAGGGAAGAAAGAAAATACAAACTTTCGAGATGGGAAAAAAAATAGAATGCGGAATTTTGAAATAGTGACTTTTTTCGACAACTTATTGTTGCCGTAAATACCTTTGCAATAAACGTTTTCCCAGCAGCTAAGTATCACCATAAAAGGTTAATAATCATTGCAATAAGTTTTGTCAAAAATTTTAAGTATCAATTTTGCAAAAGTTGAAAATCGAAGACTTGATTTATAAAAATGTGAAAACTCAAGTTGTGGCAGTGCAATTAAACCATAAATTAATGTAGGATTGTTGCCACAATTATATTTATATAAACGAAAAGAAATTTGGCCAATAATCACATGTGCTTTGTCCCGATTATTAAGATTCACCCTCTTTTTTAGAAATAGTTCCATCTGTTATGAGAAAACTTGATATTTGACTCATCAGTTACTAGTTTTCTCTATCTGACTAAACGAAAAACACGTGGTAGAAATGATATATGGATTTTTTTTTTTAATTTATCAATATATTGAAATAAAAAAACATATTGGCCGAAATTGTGCTATTAGTCTTTTTCTCCTTCAAAGCAGGGATCACCTTACTACAACTTTTGAAGGTGGCTGTGACAAATATTACATGCTTTTTCTAGCATGTTATAAGACTTTCATTGCCCATTAGACCAATTTGCTTTGATCGGTACCAGGATGAAATCACCACAACCTGATTAATTTTTTATCTTGTATTTTACTCGAATCCCTACATTCCATAAATTTGGAGAAGTAATTTCAATCTACATGAATGTACTCAGGTATGATTTGTAGCATTTGACAAACACTAGATATTGCAAAAGAACAACGACCTCGACAATGTTTGAGTAACACTGGGAGAGAGTCAATTAATATATGTGTGTATGGCGTTACAGGAGATCAAAGTGTTGACTATAAGAAGAATAAGGGAGATCAAGTGTAGTCAAATAGGCATTCATGATACACCTTGGTGTGTTTCACTTTTTTTTTTTTTTTTTGATAAACTGCAACATATTTCATAACTTCAAAACAGTCACGTACAAAGCATTTCAGAAACCACCAAGTCCTCTATTACAGAAGGACCCTCTTCTAACCAAATATTATAACCAACCATAGATAAAGCTTGCTAAGCTAACAAATGAGCTACCCCATTACCAGACCTACGAATAAAAGAGGCTTTCCAATTTATCATAAGTTTGAAAAACTGCTTGACATCCTCTAGCACTTGCCCATACCAGGTCCAAATTTCTTCATCTTTGTTTACTGCATTAATAATCACTAGAGCATCTCTTTCAAATAGCACCTTATTAAGGCCTAAATCAAAACATAATTGCGCTGCTTTCCTCAAAGCTAAGCTCTCAACCATTGAAGAATCTGATACTAACTGCACTTGATCACTACACGCTGCCACAATCTGGCCTTCCCAGTCTCTAATGATTACTCCCAGTCCAACAAGCTTTCTTTGAGCATCAATAGCAGCATCAAAATTAGCTTTGAAAATCCCTTCTGCTGGCTTACTCCACCTTTGTAAGTCTGTTCTTTCTCTTCCTTCAGCAACTAATCTCCCCCCATTTCTTTCTTGGGCTTCTTTATATTCCTTCAACTATAATAAAGCACCTTTGACTACCTGTGAAGGATGAAGAAACAAGTAATCAAAAAGATACTTATTCCTTCGATGCCAAATACCCCTCAAGATTGAAGAAGTTTCCTCTAGCTTTTCTTTATCTAGATGGTTGCACAGCTTGTCCCATAGATCCAGAAAACTATCTCCAGTGACTGTCCATTTCTGCAAAACACTACCAGATTCAGTCCATATATCATTAGTTGCAGGACATTGCCATAACACATGCATAACAGTCTCTTCAGCATTGCCACATATCAAGCATTTAGAGTCTTCACAAATTTGCCTCCTACATAATGATGCTTTAGTAGGCAAGGCTTCATTTTTTGCTCTCCACAGAAACTGTTTTACTACATTGGGGACCTGCAAATTCCATATTTTTCTCCAACTTTCATCAACATTTTTCCTGTTTGAGCACTCTCCTCTATTCCTCCTCCTCTCTTGCAACATATAATAAGCACTTCTAACAGAAAATTTCCCCTCCTTGTTCCAATTCCAGATCAATTTGTCTTCCACCCCTCTAATACTGATAGGTAAATTACAGATCATTGCAGCCTCTTCTTCATGAAAATGAGCTCGAATAATCTCTTCCTTCCATTGATGAACCTCCTCATCAATTAGATCAGAAACTTTTGCCTCAACTCCAAGAGAGGAAATTGGAGATTGAACACTGAAACTTGAGGGCTTTGGCAACCACTTGTGCCCCCATATGCTAATCTGTTTACCATTACCAACTCGCCAAATTAATCCTTCTTGCAAAACCTCTCTAGCCATCCAAATGCTTCTCCAAATGTATGAAGGGGAATTACCTAGCTTCGAATGAAGTATATCCTAATTGTTGAAATACTTACTTTTAAAGACCTTGGCAACTAATGAATCTGGATTTTGTAGAAACCTCCAGCTGTTTTTAGCAAGTAGTGCTAAATTGAAATCTTCTAACTCTCTAAATCCCATCCCACCCCAATTTTTAGCCTTTCCCATAAAATTCCAACTCTTCCAATGCACCCCTCTCCTATCTTTTTTCCCCCACCAGAAATTAGCTAACATGGCAGAAATTTTGTGGCAAAGCCTCTTGGGAAGCTTAAAAACATTCATTGTATAGGTTGGTATGGCTTGCAAGACAGTTTTAATTAAAATTTCCTTACCAGCAGTAGTTAAAAAGTTGTTCTTCCAACAAGATATTCTGCTCCATATACGATCTTTAATGCTTCTAAAGGAATTATACTTTGACTTACCAATCATGGATGGCAATCCCAAATACCTTTCATAGCTCCCACCTGCTACTGCCCCTACTTCATTCACAATCTGTTGCTTAAAACTTGCATCTATATTTGTACTTAAAAAAATTGAAGTCTTATTCCTGTTTAACTTCTGACCAAATGCCATTTCATATGTCTTTAAGAGATGCTGTAAATTATCCCAATATGATCTTCTTGCTCTGCAAAATAGGACACAGTCATCTGCAAAGAGCAGATGACTAATTCTTAGGCTTCCTCTAGCAACACACACACCCTTAATCAAACCCTTTAGCTCTGCCGCATTGATTAGAGAAGTCAAACCTTCAGCACAAATAATGAATAAATAGGGAGATAAGGGATCTCCCTGCCTCAATTCACAACTTGGAACAATTTCACCAGTAGGATTCCCATTCACTAAGACTGAATACTTCACAGACTTCACACGCATCATCACAAAAGAAATAAATTTCTGCTCAAAGCCAAGCTTAACCATTATAGTCTCCAAATAATTCCATTCAACCCTATCATAAGCTTTTGAAATATCAAGTTTTAGAGCCATACTCCCTACTTTCCCTTTTTGTTTAGTTTTCATAGAATGAAGAACCTCAAAAGCAACCATTATATTATCAGAGATTAATCTACCTGGTATAAAAGCAGTTTGGTTGCTTGCAATTAAATCAGGTAGAATTCTCTTCAATCTATTTGAAATAGTCTTTGAAACAATTTTATAAAGAACATTACAAAAACTAATGGGTCTAAAGTCCTATACTGCATCAGGTTTGGAAACCTTTGGAATCAGCGCAATGTATGTATAATTCAAAGAAGAGGAAAAAGAGCCATTGTTTAAAAAATTAAGAGTTTCAGCACAGACCTCATCCCTGACAGTATGCCAATGTTGTTGGAAAAAACCTGCACCAAATCCATCCGGCCCTGGTGACTTTAAAGGGGATATTTGATTTAGAGCTAATTCTACTTCTTCTGCTGTGTATATTCTTCCAAGAGCCTCATTCATCTGATTTGTCACCATTATCCACCACTGCATTGATATCTTCAGAAACGGGACTTGTTGAAGAATAAATACTTTGAAAATAATTGATAAACGCTTGCTCAATACCCTCTTTTCCATATCTCAGAACCTGATCTTGATCTCTAATCTTGGTAATGAAACCCCTTCTCTTCCTCTCTATTGCACATGCATGGAAATATTTGGTATTTTTATCCCCTTTTTGGTACCATTGTAACTTAGATCTTTGCCTCCATTTCTAATCTTCCTGTTCTAACATAGTTCCCAATTCTTTCTTGACTGCTCTTAATTCCTCCACCTTGTGCATATCCTCTTCCATTTGCAATTTTCTAACTTGTTCAGTCTTGTCTTGAATCAGTTTTTCCCTCCCCCTGAAAATTTGCTTACTCCATTTACTTAAAGCTATTTGACAAGCCCTTAATTTTCCTTGTACCCTGCCAATTGTCTCTCCATCCCCATTATCTCGATTCCATTTTTCTTCCACAACTCCAACACAGTCTTCTTCAAGAGCCCAACAGTTTTCATATTTAAACTTGCCTTTAAATACAAAAATCTGTTTATGACTCTCACTACAATTTAATAAAAGAGGATTATGGTTTGAGTTGCATGCTGCCAATACCTCAACAACCGAATCAGAGAATATCTCAGACCATTTAGGGTTAGCAACTACCCTGTCTAGCCTCTCTTTAGTAAAAGATACATCAGCATGATTATTACACCAAGTATACAAACAACCTTTCCACCCCAGATCACACAACCTGCAGTTCAATAAAGTTTGTCTGAAAGCTTCCATCTGGTTTTCATTCCTCATACTGCCTCCAAACTTTTCTTCTTGGGAAGTTATCTCATTGAAGTCCCCTACAACACACCATAGATGATCATCTAGTGGTCGAAGTTTCTCAAATAAATTCCAGCTATCCTTTCTTTATCATAAAATCCAGTAAGCATCCATCTATTATTAGTATCTCTATTAGAAACCAAGCCACTTATATGACTATGTGAGTAATTTATTATTTCCACATCTACGTCTTCCTTCCACAAAAGAACAAACCCCCACTTCTTCCAACTGAATCAACCACAAAACACCCTTGATATCCCAATTTCACTTTTAAAAAATCAAACTTACTTGTAGTGAGTTTGGTCTCCATTAAAAGACCAAAATGGGTTTCTTATCCTTTACCAAGAAGTAAAGCTCCTGAACTGTCCGGGGGTTCCCAAGCCCCCAGCAGTTCCAACTTAAGATTTTCATTGTTGTTGGTGGGGTTGCTGAGCAACCTCCGCTAATTCATCAGTTTTTTCAAGAAAAGAGACTCCCTTTGCATCTCTCAATTTCTTGAAATGAGATTTGTCACTACCAGCTTCTCCACCCTCCCTCAAACTACGCTTCTTCCTTAGTTGGATAGAACAAGTCACTGGTTGTATACCTCTCTCTCGTGCCTTTCTTTTCCAGACTCCTTTTTTGCAGGTTGCTTCGATCTTGCACACTATCTTGAACCAATCTTTCCTTACTGGTTGTTAGTTTTTCAGCACATTGTTGAAACATGTCCTCGGTGGGCTTACTATCAACTTTCAAAACTGTTGGCCCATAATGAATGGGCCTCAAATCCATCTCTATCCCATCTTCATGTAACCGAACTTTTTCACAACCAGATTTCTTTTTAACCATTGATCCCTCCACATGTAAACGGCTTTCATCCTTATCTATAGTAACTACTACACTGTTTGAAACTTCCAAGTAGTTAGTTCCTTTCCTTTTTATCGCATCAACTGCTCCTTAGTTTTTGGTAACTTCTTCTTGGCTCCTAAACGTAATTAGTTCTTCAGAAGTAACTGCTGTCACAGCCCCAGTAACTACCTTAACTGCTTTCTCAGCCCCAGTAACCACCCTAACTGCTTTCTCAGCCCCAGTCACCATCGTATCAGCTTTCTCAATTCTAGTCCCCACCGTATCTGCCTGACCATGACCCATCTTCATCACATCGGAATTGATACAGCTGGATTCTGCAACAACACTAGGCTTCCCTGAAATACCATCAAAATCAAGAAACATACGGCACCCACCAATTTCTACTCTTAGCCATGTCCCAAACTGAGTAGTATTACCATCACCCTTTTCCTTCAGACTTTGACACAGCAAAGTGTTATGCAGAATGCAACCACAATTAAAACATAATCGTGGTAACTTCTCATATTTGATGGGTATCCAAACCTTAACACCATTGATGCATACTGTTCTTCCCCTTGCTACTGGCTTAGTTAAATCCAAATCCACTTTGATCCTGAAAGATTTTCCCCACCCAATTCTGTCATCATCAACATCAATCTCCACCACTTTCCCTATTGAATTGCCTATCTTCCAACCAGTATTCCGGTTCATATTAGCCAGAGGCACCCAAATCCATTTTGGTTGCGAATAGTCTTTTGGTCGCGAAAAATTAGTCCAAAAAGATCATTTTTGTTGTAGTGAGGCAAATTATACATTTGCACCCAAAAAGCTTCATGGTCAAAGACCATTTTACTTGGTAGGGCCTTTCCATCAAAATCCCGAATTATAAATAAGCAATTATCAAACAGCCAGGGTCTCCCTTCTTGACAAAAATTGTACACACTAAAAGAATAATAGTAAATAGACAAAAGGAAACATGAACAGTGATTTGTGAAAATCACGTAAAAACTTCATATGAGTTTAGTAACTCTTTTTCATTTATTGATTTGAAAGCTATTAAGGATCAGATGTCCAAGAGAAAAGAAAGAACCCTCGTATATATATTAAATAATTGTCTAGTTTATTGCATGTTTGGTGATTAAATAAGGGTCAATTAATTTTACGTACGCACGTTATCTTGGCATTTTTTAGTTTGTGGTTTTCTATTTTAGCTTTTTGTTAGAAAATCTATAGTCTGTTTGATTATTTGTTTTGGTCCAACCATTACGCACAAAGCCTATGAAAAATAAGTTGAGAATAATGACATTTTTGTGACAAGTTTTCTGGTGCATGCCTACTGATCTTGATTTTTCATTCACCGTATGTTCTCCATAAGCTTTTTACGCACTTAACGGATCACCGTTCATGATAAGTCTCATATTCAAAGTATTATTTAGTGTTCATTTTCGTTCACCATATATTCTCTAGAGGCTACGCACTTAAAGGATCACTTTTTGTGATAAATCTCATATTTAATGTGTTATATAATGTTACTTTCTGTTCACCATATACCCTTTAGAGGTTTCCTATGCACATAACAAATCAATACCCTTATTTTCATCATCAGTATCTTATATAGGTTTATTTCTATCCATTGTCCACTTGGGCCACACGTCATAGTTAGGGGTGGCAAATAGTGTTAATGGATCGTGTTCATGTCGTGTCAAGTTATGGACATTCAACTATATGGGTTAACCTAAATACGACCTAAAATACAACCTGTTAAGCTAAATTGGTCAGACCTCCAAACCCTAAGACGTCCCATTTAAATAACGGGTAAATACAACACGATCTATTTCAACCCGTTTTATGTTAATGGGTTGAACTGACCTGCATAACCCATTTGATCTGATCAATATAATTTCACATAAAATTAATCGCAATATCTCCCAAAAAAATAAGACTACCTACTAATAAGAAATATCAATACTATTTAGATTTTATTGTATAATAAAACCAATATTAAAAACCCAACAACAAAAAATATGAGCATAGATCCAAAGTCAAAATTCCAACAATACCAAATATGAGCATAGGTTCAAAATTACAATCCAAAAAAAAAAAAAACATAAACATATTGTAATAATGTTAATGTTATAATCCCAAAAACAATAAACACAAATCTAAATGTATATAGAACTTGAAGGAGTAAGTGAAGTATCCTTCTCGCTCTTGCATATGGAAGCAAAGGCTTAATATCTTCCTTGGATTAAGGACAATATTAGTTATTTTCCTTCAAATCATATATTTATGCTCATTCTTGCCTTGTTAGTAAATATTTAGCTTCAAGTTTGGAAATTATTCTGATTTTTATTTTGACCAAATTTTTGGTAGGATTCTTATTTATTTATGTATTAATTACTCATACAATAATTTAGATTTTTTTATTTTTGAAAAATCTTCATAATTTCAAATTTTGCAGCTATTTAAGTTCGGCTTGTGGGCTTCATAAAATAATTTTGAATTTTACTATTAATCAATATCAGAGTTTTCTCTGTGTTTTGGACAATTTTCTTGTCTTCTTTCCTGTGAATTATCTGTTAAAACTAGCTTACAGAATAATAATTATTCTGTCTGGCGTCAGTTGGTATCAGAGCTTAAGCATCTTTCTTGGGTTATATCTCATCAGTTTCCATAGCTGGTGGTCGCGGTCATTGTGGGCAGGTTCCGAATGAGGTAGTCCCACACCATGATCGTAGCATTTAGGATGTGATGATTTAGGATTTGTAAAAACGGGTTGCAAAGTTAACCCAGCGTCTAACGACGCAGAATATCGGTGATCGTGAGATGAAAGATCACGATTCCGATTCTAGTTTTGAGAACCCGTATCACAAGCATGCTCTATTTTGGGAGGAGCATTATGGAGACCTCTGTTTCAAAGTTGATTTACCAGAATTTTCTGGTACTCTCCAAGCTGAAAGTTTTGTTGATTTATTGTATTAAGTTGAGTGGATTTACTACTCTAAAGAAGAAGAGTTTGAGGATGGACATTCTTCCATAGGGTGAAACTCTATACCAATCTACGATACTATCCTGATGAAGATAACTCAGTGGATGAGATAACTATTTTTATTGAAAACATAAAAAAATTGGAAAAAAAGTATTGTGGCAAAGTTTTGAAATTTGAAAATCATGAAACAACTTATGAGACAATTAACTTTGTTGATTTTCTTGAAGTTGAGGATTTTTTTTCAAATTCTCCTATGCAAAATATTTTTTTTGGATTTGAGATGTGGGAAAGAAACTTAATTTTGGAGTATAAGATGCTCAATATTATTTTATTTTGAGCCAAGCAAATCGATTTTAATTTTCTCATGATCATTGGGACGATACAACAAAGGGAGAGAGATATTGATCTAATTGGACATCCAAAAAATCGAGGCAAGAAAGTTTAGAATTTGAGGACGAATTCTCTGCAACTCGGTGAGAATGATGCAAACCCAAATTGATATAGGCTATCTAGGTCCAGATTCTACGTTGATTGCATTGAAGTACTAACTTAAGAAGATGAATCTCTACATATAAGGAAGGAAAAGTTCCATATCTTCCTTGGACTAAGGTCAATATTAGTTATTTTCCTTCAAATCATATATTTATGCTCATTCTTACTTTGTTAGTAATTATTTAGTTTTAAGTTTGGAAATAATTCTGATTTTGATTTTGACCAAATTTTTTGTAGGATTTTTGTTTATGTATGTATTAATTTCTCATACAATAATTTAGATTTTTTTATTTTTGAAAAAATCTTCATAATTTCAAATTTTGTAGTTATTTAAGTCCAGCTTGTAGGCTTCATAAAATAATTTTGAATTTTACTATTAATCAATATCAGAATTTTCTCTATGTTTTGGGCAATTCTCTTGTCTTTTTTCTTTTAAATTATCTGTTAAAACTAACTTGCAGAATAATCACTATTCTTTGCAGCATCACAATGTAGGTTATAGGCTAGCTAGTAGTATAATATAATATTGGTCAAATCCTCTTATAAATTATAAAGCAGCTGAGATTTTGTAGGCCGACAACTTCTAAATTATTGGTCTGTAAACAGATAGCCTTTGTGGAAATATAAAACTTCCATGAATGCCTTATATATAATAATAATAATAATAACAATAAGGGTTAAACACGGGCCACGCACACTTACTAAGATCACGTATCTCTGATCTTATGAATTATCATATATAATGGTATGTGAAATCTTGAAAGGCCAAATACATACCCCTGCATGCATGTAATTTAAAATATTAATCAAACAATACCCACCAATTAATATTATTTTCAAAGTTCGTTCGAGTTTTGGACACCTCAAAACAACAACAAATTAACAAATATGTACCATCACTGACTATCATTTACATGTTTTCATAAAACACTTAATTTGTGAAGTCAACTACTATGTAGACGTAGATGAGTACGTACTATATATATATATATAAATATATATATTATATTGGTGAGCCATAATGTACAATCAAGCCTACACATTTTAGACAAGCAACTACCCAAAGTGGTATATATATGCTATATATGTAAGCATAGAGTATTGAATTGATGAACAAATCCAGCTTAAAATAGCAATTATTATTGCGAAACTAAGAGCACTCCCAATAGATATTGTATAATACATTTTTCTTTATAAGTATAAAGGAATGCTCTCAAGACACCCTCCATCAGATCTTCTATTTTAAAAACATTTTTACATTTTGCTACAGGACACGGCTAGATGTAAGGATTTCTGTTCATCCATGTAAACATTTTTAAATAATTTCTCGCCCCTCTTCAATGCTCTTTATTCACGTTCGGCGCTAGTCACTCGTTCCCACTCTCTCTTTATTTAGCGCCAGAGAGCAAACCAAAGTACTCGTTTCATTTTTTTTTTTTTTGGAAGTAGATATCAGAAAATTCCAACTTTATTGTCAACGATATACACAATAAAGTTCGATCTAGAGTAACAAAACAAGAATATTTTTATTATATAATCTCTTCTTTTTATTTTTTGAATTAATTTATATTTTGATTTAATTTATAATTTTGGATTAATTTAAAATAGAACATATTTATATGACATTATATATGGAGATATATTGTAAATATCAAAATATATGAAGATATTATTGATAGTTAGATAAAATATTTGAAATGAATAAAAAAGATTAAAAAATATAATATTTAAATGATATGAAGAAAAAATAGATAAGTTGATGTATGGTATATTGTAAAAATTAATATATAAAATAAAATAAAAATAAATTTTGATAATATATTTTAAAAAATAAAATAAATAAGTTATTGGGAGTGCTCTAAGCTTTCCACATATATATTTGATGGTCTAGAGAAGATATGGCAGTCGAGAGAGAGAGAGAGAGAGAGAGAGGAGAGTCGTACGTAAGTAGATAGTCACGTGTATATATTTAGTGGAAGGCATGCAGCCATGTGTCATCGTGGATAGCGGCCATGATGTTTCTTTTGGGTAGGTAATCGTTGAAAGAAGAGATGTTTCTAGACACCAAACAGGGAGACATGCATGATCATCATCGATCAATAAAGAATAGGAGATTAATTTTGCTTCGTGCTTGATGTGCACGTTGTGTATTAATATTGCATTAGAATAAATTATATCACCGTACGTGTATATTATGCGAGAATGTTAACTTTTACGTACGTACGCGCACTATAAGAAAAGTAAATTTTTACGATCAATTTATTATAATTAAAAGATTATTTATAATCAATTTTAATTATAAATAATTATTTCGTTAAAATTAATTAATCTCAAAGCAGTTTTCTTATAATAACGTGTGTGGTGAAACTACCTAGGTGTTTACAATATTTTGATTAAAAATTATTGCACAAATCCCCCTAAAAAATATGTATTTAGCAAGCAGGCAAGCAAAAGCATTTGGATTGTATAGATAAGTTGGGTGTGTAGATTCATAAGATCATATAATATTATTTGACCAATTTGTGATCAGTTAAATGTTAGATAGGTGTTGGATGGGATATGCAGCGTACACTCAATTTTCATGCCATTAATGCCTTTGAATTTGGTCCCCCAGATTGAGTGTGCGCCTTAAATGAAGTGTTTGAACCATGAACACACAAATTAAGGTTCTTGGGTGCTTCTGGAAGCAATAAAAGAAGGGTTAAAATTAATGTTGGATCGAGAAGCAAGCTGACCATGTGAACAGTAGGGTTTTGACCGACCGCTGGCCAAATCTCTGTATTATACTTACGTGTGTGGATTACGAAATTTTATAGTATTTTGACTGATTTGTGTGTTTGTGTTAGATAGAGGTGGATGAGATGCAGCACCTGATTTTCAGCCATTTCTTGACTTTGGTTTCACGGATAGAGTGTGATCAAAGCGTTACAAGTTTGCTACGTACCGCAGATATTTATAAAGCAACAGGCTTGTTATTTTAATTTGGAGATAGAGAGGACACCTCTCACTGTTGTATGAGCCACGTGGCTGGTTAATTGGTACTGGTCTGATTGAAAATATGGTAAAGCTTGGAAAGTTGCATGGCAAGGGTTATGTTTGGGGTAAACATGAGAAATTTCATCTTTATCTCATCTCATCTCATCATTATATCTTTTTTAAATTTCTATATAAAATATAATAAATAATTTAATTTTTTTAAATTTTAATTCAACTTTTTCAAATCTCAAAATAATAATAATATTAAAAAATAATATTTTAAACTTTTATCTTAATACTATTTATAAAATTTTTAAAAATTCTCATCTTATCTCACCATCCAAACCTAACCTAGACAACATGATACTTTTCCATTTATATATAATTGTGGAGTATATATATACTATGTAATCATTTAAAAAAAATTATTGTTTATTATTAAAAAATTAATTAATTTAATTTAAATCTTGTATTCATTTATTTTTTAAAAATATTACTCGAGAACACTTCATTTTTCTGTGTTGTTTGGATTGAAAAGAGAGTTGAGATGGTTTGTGAATAGTAGAATAAGATATTTTATAAATATTAATTTTTAATATTATTATTATTTTAATATTTGAAAAAGTTAAATTATTTATTATATTTTATGTAGAAATTTAAGAATGTTGTTTTAATATTTGAAATGTTTATTATATTTTAGTGTGAGAATTTGGGAAGAGTTTTTTGAAATTTGAAAAAAGAAAATACTATTATATTTTGTATAAGAATTTTAAAAAGTTATAATAATGAAAATGAGATGAAATTGAGATAGGTTGAGATGAATTTTGAATCTAAACAACTCGGACTTCTGCACGAAAAACTGAATTGCATGCGCTTATTTTATATATATATATATATATAATGAATTACGAAGCACAGATATAGCACAGAAAGATATATCAGAAAAGCTTCGAAATCAAATAAAATGGTTCGTCTAATTATCAGGAAGAGCAGATCTGATCAAGTTCTGTCTCATTACTACGTCCTAAGAAACCAGATCATCGTAATGGTCTTGAAGAGAAAATTTGAGAAAAACAAGAAAAATAAGCCGGAAGAAGTACAATTAATGAAAGAAATGATATTTAATATATATTTTAAGCTTCACAGCAGACCTAACTACACCTTCCTGTCCAATGATTCCCACCCTAGAGATCAATGCAAGAAAATGGTCAAAACCTAAAGCATAGTTCGTCTTTTCACACTACGATGATCACAGCTAGGGCTCAGAAAAAGCCTGCATGCCTACTCTTTTGCTTCTTCACGCAATAACTGTAATTCCCAGTTTCAGAGGGCACGTGTCGATCGATTTATCTATCTACATGCATGCATGGATAGCATACATTCATATCATACATATCATGTGCATGCATGGGATTGGGATCGAATCATTAATTATACTACTGTCTCATCATTTTAAATATTGTATATGCACATCATGCACAATGTTATATGTATGACATGTTTAAATTAATATAAACGCGCAATTATGTATGTATTATATGCTTCTTGTATGACATTTTAATACGTACACGTGGCATGAAGTCGGCGCCAAATCCCTCTGACTTCAATGTATGTATATCTCAAACTTCTCCCTCAATATATATAAAGGTCATCATCGACGACTATTAGGAACAAGTACACTTTTTTGTTTTTGTTTCAGAGACCACTTTAATTTTGTTTCTTCGGTGATCAGATACCACCTCAATTTCCTTCTACCTTAAAAAGCTTCTGTTTTTTTGGCATCAGTACCACCTGTTCCAGATAACAAACACCAATGGGAAGAGCACCTTGTTGTGAGAAGAATGGGCTCATGAAGAAAGGTCCTTGGACTCCAGAGGAAGATCTCAAGCTCATAAACCATATTCAGCTCCATGGTCCTGGCAACTGGAGAAACCTTCCAAAGAATGCTGGTATCTGATCTCAAACAGCTTCTAATTTCTTTATCAATATATACATTTCTTGTTTGATCGCATAAATATTTATTGTTTTGCAGTTTAATTTGTAATTAGTCTTAATTATTCTTCACTAATTACTGTAATTTATAAACAGGTTTGCAAAGATGTGGAAAGAGCTGTCGTTTGCGATGGACTAACTATTTGAGGCCTGATATCAAGAGGGGAAGATTCTCATTTGAAGAAGAAGAGACAATAATCCAATTGCACAGTATATTAGGAAACAAGTACGTAAGATATATTTATGCTGATGTCAAGATCAAATGGTAGTTTCTTCATAAGATCTGGTTAGTTTTGTAACTTACAATAATTTCTTGATCTTTTTCGTTCAGATGGTCATCCATAGCCGCTCGATTACCCGGAAGAACTGATAATGAAATCAAGAATTATTGGAACACCCACATCAGAAAAAGGATGCTAAAAATGGGAATTGATCCTGTGACTCATGCTCCTCGCCTCGATCTTCTTGATCTATCTTCCATCCTAAGCTCATCTGTTTGCAACCCCACAAATATCCTGAATGTGTCAAACTTACTGGGCTCTCAACCCCTCGTAAATCCAGAAATGTTAAACCTAGCCGCCGCTATCTTGTCACTAAAACAGGAAAACCTACTACCCTTAGCAAGAAATCTTCAGGAAAACCAAATTTTCAATTCCTTAATGCAAAACCAAGTCCAACCATTACAGCCTAATCAGTATCAAACTCCACTACAAGAAGGGTTGTTCTCATCGGAGATGTTAAACCAACTCGTGCAAGCCAACAGTTTAGAAGGGTTATGTTCGAAGGTGGCAACTTTTGGTAATTGCTCAGATAATTCGATACCTTCAGACTTGAATGAAGATTTTGTTTGCCACCCAAACCACGGGAATTGCAGCTCTAATCCTACGGTTCCTGATATACAAGCTGAAAATTCAGATTTCCAGTCACTATACAATAGCAATCAGAATTTCAGCTTTGAGTCTGTTGTGTCAACACCAATATCAAGCCCTACTCCCATGAATTCATCTTCTACATTCATCAACAGCAGCAGTACTGAAGATGAGAAAGAAATTAGCAACTGCAGCAACTTGTTTAAGTTCGAAATCCCAGAGGGCTTGGACTTCGATGAATTCATGTAATCAATTTATGTATATAGCCAGATATATATGAGTAATCATCATGTTTCTCCTTTTTTGTTTTGTTTTTTTTTCTCTTTGGGGTTTTCGGTTTGTAGTGGAAGTTGGTAATGAAATTCATTGTTTTTTGTTTCAACCTGTTCCATGTCAGAATTCTCGAGTAATAATTCCATCAATTATGGGCGTAAACGACGATTTGATTGAAATAGAGGGCCCCCTAAACGAGGAGTATGGCCAAGGAACTGATGCATCATGAGTAATATTACTGTCTGCACAAAGATTTTATAAAAAACAGAATTTATAAATTGAGTATAAGATCAATTCATGTTAGATAATAAATCTATTGATGATTGCTCTAGAAATAAATATTTATATAAATTTATTTTTATATATAATATCAAAATTTGCAGATTTCAAATTTAAGATAATTTCATCGTAATAGAATTTGCTCCAAAATCAACTATTTATCTTTTGTCTGTTAACTGAAAATAAAATTAAAACTCTCCCAAATCGCAATTACTGTTTGTATTTAGTAACGAGAGGAATGATATAAGAAAAAAGAGAGAACAATCTTTAGGAATATTTAAATTTAGATTTTAATATTTGTGTTTCTAGTCGAGTCAAACCTTGGGGAAAGTGGTGAAGTGAAGTTTGGTCAAAATTTGAAATTTGTGTTGAAGTGTTTGACATGATGGTCATGGGCTTGAACAACTCCATTATTTCTCTTTTTTTTCTTCTTGCATAGTCATAATTAAACTAATGAATTATTATATGAGAGGGTTATGCAAAGTATATCATTTTATCTAATTTAATTATTATAATTATTTAAAATTTTTATATAAAATATAATAAATAATTTAAATTTTTTAAATTTTAAAATAAAAATAATATTATAATAATATTTTATTCAACTTTCAATTTTCATTTTATCTCATCTGTACTGTAACCAAACGAGGCCGATGTTTTTCTTCATCTTAAATTCTGTCATTCCAATATTAACACCATTGAAGTACTTACACATTTTTAAGTATAAGTTTCATATTTCAATCACTTAAATAGACGGTTATTTAAAATGCAAAACATCAACATAATTATATATATATAATTGATAATGATAAAATCTAAGATGATCAAGAACAACATTAATTTCTCTCTAATTACCTTTCTTTCAGTCTCAACCACTGGCCTGCAATATATGAGATGAGAAGCATCCACTGGCTGATCATCAACCACAATTAATATATAATTAGCAGCTCATCAAGTTTGATTTTGAATCTCGAAATTAAGGATATGTGCTTTAATCTTTACATGCCACTTAATTTTTTGCACGTCTGGGCCGGAATCAACGTAAGTTTTCAAAGTGGGAAAGGAAATTTAAGCATAGCTAGCGCAGGCGCTGATCAGCTAATTTAATTGGTATAAAGGCATGGGAATCATACCTCATTGCCTTGTACATTTCTACATGATTTGGAGCCAAAGTCGTATTTTTTGACTAAACTACGTACTCTCTTGGCTCCGCTCCAAAATATAAGATTTGTGCTTCGTTTTGCCTTCTTAAATTATTTTTTAGGTTTTTATCGAGCAAATGTTATATATTATTAATGTACAATGGCAGAATAATAGGAGCTAGGCCGTATGGAATCCCGACAAAGAGAACATTATTAGAGTCTACAATTAATCAATTACTATATATAGTTGCCCAAATAAAGAAATAAACAAACAAGGAATGGGGCCAAATGCTTGAATCGATCCCAAAATTTCATGGCTGATCACTATATGTCAAGAAAAGGTTCAGTACCACAATGGTGATGATTGATTTAGCACTCTAGATTTGAATGAATCATTTTAATTTGTTTGATATATGGACAGAAAAGAAACTCCACGTTCATCACTTACTACGTACAGATCATTACATCGATTCTTGTCTTTTCTTTTCTTTTTTCTTTTTTTAATCCTTTTTTAAAAGAAAATAAGGTTGCATGCAGGACAAGGCAAAGTGGAGAAAAGTTCAAAAGAAAACAACCGATCCAAATCTACAAACTATGAGAAATGATATTTGTAATTATGGAATACGTAACCGTCGCACAATAATCCATTTGAAAAAAATGAATAAATACAGGACCCATATGAAAAAAAAAAAATTAATAGCAGATCTCACTCTTTTTCAAAAAGATTGCACGAAACTTATACATTCCACAACTGTATATAGCATTACTCACAAACTATATGTATGGATAATTATTAATATGACTTTGGGCAGGTCTTTCCTCTATGGAACCTAGGTGAGAAGATTGGATTGTGTGAAATCACCACTTCTCACAAAAGATAAAGTTGATGGAAAGAAATAGATTTTATTATTTATTTTATATCTTAACACTCTCCATCACATGTCGGCCAAACTCCCCCTCAATAAGTGGCTCAATATGTGAAATATTTAACTAAATGGAATAGAGGTAGAGTGTAGAGTTAGAGTTCGAACTCAGGACCTCTGTTCTAATACTATGTAAAATTATCATTTTCTCAAAAGTTTAAGCGGATGAAAAGAGATAGATTTTATTATTTATTTTATACCTTAAGAGATTGATAGGATACATTTAATATTAGAGAACTGCTATAGCCATTAAAAAATTTCACAAAAATAAACTCACAAACTTACATTTAATTTGATATAGCCCGGCAGATTATAAATTTACTTAAGTAGATTCAAAAATATAAATCATCATTAATGATTTGTTTCAAACTTCCGCATTATTTTTCTCACCACCTAATTAAGTCCTAACAATACAAAAGCACACAACGCCATAAGTCAACACTATAATTAGCTCCATAATGGTTTTTTTTTTTT
>QEOT01004394.1:199778-224559 GCA_003123785.1 Pterocarya stenoptera
TTTTATTTTGAGCCAAGCAAATCGATTTTAATTTTCTCATGATCATTGGGACGATACAACAAAGGGAGAGAGATATTGATCTAATTGGACATCCAAAAAATCGAGACAAGAAAGTTTAGAATTTGAGAACGAATTCTCTGCAACTCGGTGAGAATGATGCAAACCCAAATTGATATAGGCTATCTAGGTCCAAATTCTACGTTGATTGCATTGAAGTACTAACTTAAGAAGATGAATCTCTACATATAAGGAAGGAAAAGTTCCATATCTTCCTTGGACTAAGGTCAATATTAGTTATTTTCCTTCAAATCATATATTTATGCTCATTCTTACTTTGTTAGTAATTATTTAGTTTTAAGTTTGGAAATAATTCTGATTTTGATTTTGACCAAATTTTTTGTAGGATTTTTGTTTATGTATGTATTAATTTCTCATACAATAATTTAGATTTTTTTATTTTTGAAAAAATCTTCATAATTTCAAATTTTGTAGTTATTTAAGTCCAGCTTGTAGGCTTCATAAAATAATTTTGAATTTTACTATTAATCAATATCAGAATTTTCTCTATGTTTTGGGCAATTCTCTTGTCTTTTTTCTTTTAAATTATCTGTTAAAACTAACTTGCAAAATAATCACTATTCTTTGCAGCATCACAATGTAGGTTATAGGCTAGCTAGTAGTATAATATAATATTGGTCAAATCCTCTTATAAATTATAAAGCAGCTGAGATTTTGTAGGCCGACAACTTCTAAATTATTGGTCTGTAAACAGATAGCCTTTGTGGAAATATAAAACTTCCATGAATGCCTTATATATAATAATAATAATAATAATAACAATAAGGGTTAAACACGGGCCACGCACACTTACTAAGATCACGTATCTCTGATCTTATGAATTATCATATATAATGGTATGTGAAATCTTGAAAGGCCAAATACATACCCCTGCATGCATGTAATTTAAAATATTAATCAAACAATACCCACCAATTAATATTATTTTCAAAGTTCGTTCGAGTTTTGGACACCTCAAAACAACAACAAATTAACAAATATGTACCATCACTGACTATCATATACATGTTTTCATAAAACACTTAATTTGTGAAGTCAACTACTATGTAGACGTAGATGAGTACGTACTATATATATATATAAATATATATATATATATTATATTGGTGAGCCATAATGTACAATCAAGCCTACACATTTTAGACAAGCAACTACCCAAAGTGGTATATATATGCTATATATGTAAGCATAGAGTATTGAATTGATGAACAAATCCAGCTTAAAATAGCAATTATTATTGCGAAACTAAGAGCACTCCCAATAGATATTGTATAATACATTTTTCTTTATAAGTATAAAGGAATGCTCTCAAGACACCCTCCATCAGATCTTCTATTTTAAAAACATTTTTACATTTTGCTACAGGACACGGCTAGATGTAAGGATTTCTGTTCATCCATGTAAACATTTTTAAATAATTTCTCGCTCCTCTTCAATGCTCTTTATTCACGTTCGGCGCTCACTCGTTCCCACTCTCTCTTTATTTAGCGCCAGAGAGCAAACCAAAGTACTCGTTTCATTTTTTTTTTTTTGGAAGTAGATATCAGAAAATTCCAACTTTATTGTCAACGATATACACAATAAAGTTCGATCTAGAGTAACAAAACAAGAATATTTTTATTATATAATCTCTTCTTTTTATTTTTTGAATTAATTTATATTTTTATTTAATTTATAATTTTGGATTAATTTAAAATAGAACATATTTATATGACATTATATATGGAGATATATTGTAAATATCAAAATATATGAAGATATTATTGATAGTTAGATAAAATATTTGAAATGAATAAAAAAGATTAAAAAATATAATATTTAAATAATATGAAGAAAAAATAGATAAGTTGATGTATGGTATATTGTAAAAATTAATATATAAAATAAAATAAAAATAAATTTTGATAATATATTTTAAAAAATAAAATAAATAAGTTATTGGGAGTGCTCTAAGCTTTCCACATATATATTTGATGGTCTAGAGAAGATATGGCAGGAGAGAGAGAGAGAGAGAGAGGAGAGTCGTACGTAAGTAGATAGTCACGTGTATATATTTAGTGGAAGGCATGCAGCCATGTGTCATCGTGGATAGCGGCCATGATGTTTCTTTTGGGTAGGTAATCGTTGAAAGAAGAGATGTTTCTAGACACCAAACAGGGAGACATGCATGATCATCATCGATCAATAAAGAATAGGAGATTAATTTTGCTTCGTGCTTGATGTGCACGTTGTGTATTAATATTGCATTAGAATAAATTATATCACCGTACGTGTATATTATGCGAGAATGTTAACTTTTACGTACGTACGCGCACTATAAGAAAAGTAAATTTTTACGATCAATATATTATAATTAAAAGATTATTTATAATCAATTTTAATTATAAATAATTATTTCGTTAAAATTAATTAATCTCAAATAAGCAGTTTTCTTATAATAACGTGTGTGGTGAAACTACCTAGGTGTTTACAATATTTTGATTAAAAATTATTGCACAAATCCCCCTAAAAAATATGTATTTAGCAAGCAGGCAAGCAAAAGCATTTGGATTGTATAGATAAGTTGGATGTGTAGATTCATAAGATCATATAATATTATTTGACCAATTTGTGGTCAGTTAAATGTTAGATAGATGTTGGATGGGATATGCAGCGTACACTCAATTTTCATGCCATTAATGCCTTTGAATTTGGTCCCCCAGATTGAGTGTGCGCCTTAAATGAAGTGTTTGAACCATGAACACACAAATTAAGGTTCTTGGGTGCTTCTGGAAGCAATAAAAGAAGGGTTAAAATTAATGTTGGATCGAGAAGCAAGCTGACCATGTGAACAGTAGGGTTTTGACCGACCGCTGGCCAAATCTCTGTATTATACTTACGTGTGTGGATTAAGAAATTTTATAGTATTTTGACTGATTTGTGTGTTTGTGTTAGATAGAGGTGGATGAGATGCAGCACCTGATTTTCAGCCATTTCTTGACTTTGGTTTCACGGATAGAGTGTGATCAAAGCGTTACAAGTTTGCTACGTACCGCAGATATTTATAAAGCAACAGGCTTGTTATTTTAATTTGGAGATAGAGAGGACACCTCTCACTGTTGTATGAGCCACGTGGCTGGTTAATTGGTACTGGTCTGATTGAAAATATGGTAAAGCTTGGAAAGTTGCATGGCATGGGTTATGTTTGGGGTAAACATGAGAAATTTCATCTTTATCTCATCTCATCTCATCATTATATCTTTTTTAAATTTCTATATAAAATATAATAAATAATTTAATTTTTTTAAATTTTAATTCAACTTTTTCAAATCTCAAAATAATAATAATATTAAAAAATAATATTTTAAACTTTTATCTTAATACTATTTATAAAATTTTTAAAAATTCTCATCTTATCTCAACATCCAAACCTAACCTAGACAACATGATACTTTTCCATTTATATATAATTGTGGAGTATATATATACTATGTAATCATTTAAAAAAAATTATTGTTTATTATTAAAAAATTAATTTATTTAATTTAAATCTTGTATTCATTTATTTTTTAAAAATATTACTCGAGAACACTTCATTTTTCTGTGTTGTTTGGATTGAAAAGGGAGTTGAGATGGTTTGTGAATAGTAGAATAAGATATTTTATAAATTTTAATTTTTAATATTATTATTATTTTAATATTTGAAAAAGTTAAATTATTTATTATATTTTGTGTAGAAATTTAAGAATGTTGTTTTGAGATTTGAAATGTTTATTATATTTTAGTGTGAGAATTTGGGAAGAGTTTTTTGAAATTTGAAAAAAAAAATACTATTATATTTTGTATAAGAATTTTAAAAAATTATAATAATGAAAATGAGATGAAATTGAGATAGGTTGAGATGAATTTTGAATCTAAACAACTCGGACTTCTGCACGAAAAACTGAATTGCATGCGCTTATTTTTTATATATATATATATAATGAATTACGAAGCACAGATATAGCACAGAAAGATATATCAGAAAAGCTTCGAAATCAAATAAAATGGTTCGTCTAATTATCAGGAAGAGCAGATCTGATCAAGTTCTGTCTCATTACTACGTCCTAAGAAACCAGATCATCGTAATGGTCTTGAAGAGAAAATTTGAGAAAAACAAGAAAAATAAGCCGGAAGAAGTACAATTAATGAAAGAAATGATATTTAATATATATTTTAAGCTTCACAGCAGACCTAACTACACCTTCCTGTCCAATGATTCCCACCCTAGAGATCAATGCAAGAAAATGGTCAAAACCTAAAGCATAGTTCGTCTTTTCACACTACGATGATCACAGCTAGGGCTCAGAAAAAGCCTGCATGCCTACTCTTTTGCTTCTTCACGCAATAACTGTAATTCCCAGTTTCAGAGGGCACGTGTCGATCGATTTATCTATCTACATGCATGCATGGATAGCATACATTCATATCATACATATCATGTGCATGCATGGGATTGGGATCGAATCATTAATTATACTACTGTCTCATCATTTTAAATATTGTATATGCACATCATGCACAATGTTATATGTATGACATGTTTAAATTAATATAAACGCGCAATTATGTATGTATTATATGCTTCTTGTATGACATTTTAATACGTACACGTGGCATGAAGTCGGCGCCAAATCCCTCTGACTTCAATGTATGTATATCTCAAACTTCTCCCTCAATATATATAAAGGTCATCATCGACGACTATTAGGAACAAGTACACTTTTTTGTTTTTGTTTCAGAGACCACTTTAATTTTGTTTCTTCGGTGATCAGATACCACCTCAATTTCCTTCTACCTTAAAAAGCTTCTGTTTTTTTGGCATCAGTACCACCTGTTCCAGATAACAAACACCAATGGGAAGAGCACCTTGTTGTGAGAAGAATGGGCTCATGAAGAAAGGTCCTTGGACTCCAGAGGAAGATCTCAAGCTCATAAACCATATTCAGCTCCATGGTCCTGGCAACTGGAGAAACCTTCCAAAGAATGCTGGTATCTGATCTCAAACAGCTTCTAATTTCTTTATCAATATATACATTTCTTGTTTGATCGCATAAATATTTATTGTTTTGCAGTTTAATTTGTAATTAGTCTTAATTATTCTTCACTAATTACTGTAATTTATAAACAGGTTTGCAAAGATGTGGAAAGAGCTGTCGTTTGCGATGGACTAACTATTTGAGGCCTGATATCAAGAGGGGAAGATTCTCATTTGAAGAAGAAGAGACAATAATCCAATTGCACAGTATATTAGGAAACAAGTACGTAAGATATATTTATGCTGATGTCAAGATCAAATGGTAGTTTCTTCATAAGATCTGGTTAGTTTTGTAACTTACAATAATTTCTTGATCTTTTTCGTTCAGATGGTCATCCATAGCCGCTCGATTACCCGGAAGAACTGATAATGAAATCAAGAATTATTGGAACACCCACATCAGAAAAAGGATGCTAAAAATGGGAATTGATCCTGTGACTCATGCTCCTCGCCTCGATCTTCTTGATCTATCTTCCATCCTAAGCTCATCTGTTTGCAACCCCACAAATATCCTGAATGTGTCAAACTTACTGGGCTCTCAACCCCTCGTGAATCCAGAAATGTTAAACCTAGCCGCCGCTATCTTGTCACTAAAACAGGAAAACCTACTACCCTTAGCAAGAAATCTTCAGGAAAACCAAATTTTCAATTCCTTAATGCAAAACCAAGTCCAACCATTACAGCCTAATCAGTATCAAACTCCACTACAAGAAGGGTTGTTCTCATCGGAGATGTTAAACCAACTCGTGCAAGCCAACAGTTTAGAAGGGTTATGTTCGAAGGTGGCAACTTTTGGTAATTGCTCAGATAATTCGATACCTTCAGACTTGAATGAAGATTTTGTTTGCCACCCAAACCACGGGAATTGCAGCTCTAATCCTACGGTTCCTGATATACAAGCTGAAAATTCAGATTTCCAGTCACTATACAATAGCAATCAGAATTTCAGCTTTGAGTCTGTTGTGTCAACACCAATATCAAGCCCTACTCCCATGAATTCATCTTCTACATTCATCAACAGCAGCAGTACTGAAGATGAGAAAGAAATTAGCAACTGCAGCAACTTGTTTAAGTTCGAAATCCCAGAGGGCTTGGACTTCGATGAATTCATGTAATCAATTTATGTATATAGCCAGATATATATGAGTAATCATCATGTTTCTCCTTTTTTGTTTTGTTTTTTTTTCTCTTTGGGGTTTTCGGTTTGTAGTGGAAGTTGGTAATGAAATTCATTGTTTTTTGTTTCAACCTGTTCCATGTCAGAATTCTCGAGTAATAATTCCATCAATTATGGGCGTAAACGACGATTTGATTGAAATAGAGGGCCCCCTAAACGAGGAGTATGGCCAAGGAACTGATGCATCATGAGTAATATTACTGTCTGCACAAAGATTTTATAAAAAACAGAATTTATAAATTGAGTATAAGATCAATTCATGTTAGATAATAAATCTATTGATGATTGCTCTAGAAATAAATTTTTATATAAATTTATTTTTATATATAATATCAAAATTTGCAGATTTCAAATTTAAGATAATTTCATCGTAATAGAATTTGCTCCAAAATCAACTATTTATCTTTTGTCTGTTAACTGAAAATAAAATTAAAACTCTCCCAAATCGCAATTACTGTTTGTATTTAGTAACGAGAGGAATGATATAAGAAAAATGAGAGAACAATCTTTAGGAATATTTAAATTTAGATTTTAATATTTGTGTTTCTAGTCGAGTCAAACCTTGGGGAAAGTGGTGAAGTGAAGTTTGGTCAAAATTTGAAATTTGTGTTGAAGTGTTTGACATGATGGTCATGGGCTTGAACAACTCCATTATTTCTCTTTTTTTTCTTCTTGCATAGTCATAATTAAACTAATGAATTATTATATGAGAGGGTTATGCAAAGTATATCATTTTATCTAATTTAATTATTATAATTATTTAAAATTTTTATATAAAATATAATAAATAATTTAAATTTTTTAAATTTTAAAATAAAAATAATATTATAATAATATTTTATTCAACTTTCAATTTTCATTTTATCTCATCTGTACTGTAACCAAACGAGGCCGATGTTTTTCTTCATCTTAAATTCTGTCATTCCAATATTAACACCATTGAAGTACTTACACATTTTTAAGTATAAGTTTCATATTTCAATCACTTAAATAGACGGTTATTTAAAATGCAAAACATCAACATAATTATATATATATAATTGATAATGATAAAATCTAAGATGATCAAGAACAACATTAATTTCTCTCTAATTACCTTTCTTTCAGTCTCAACCACTGGCCTGCAATATATGAGATGAGAAGCATCCACTGGCTGATCATCAACCACAATTAATATATAATTAGCAGCTCCTCAAGTTTGATTTTGAATCTCGAAATTAAGGATATGTGCTTTAATCTTTACATGCCACTTAATTTTTTGCACGTCTGGGCCGGAATCAACGTAAGTTTTCAAAGTGGGAAAGGAAATTTAAGCATAGCTAGCGCAGGCGCTGATCAGCTAATTTAATTGGTATAAAGGCATGGGAATCATACCTCATTGCCTTGTACATTTCTACATGATTTGGAGCCAAAGTCGTATTTTTTTACTAAACTACGTACTCTCTTGGCTCCGCTCCAAAATATAAGATTTGTGCTTCGTTTTGCCTTCTTAAATTATTTTTTAGGTTTTTATCGAGCAAATGTTATATATTATTAATATACAGTGGCAGAATAATAGGAGCTAGGCCGTATGGAATCCCGACAAAGAGAACATTATTAGAGTCTACAATTAATCAATTACTATATATAGTTGCCCAAATAAAGAAATAAACAAACAAGGAATGGGGCCAAATGCTTGAATCGATCCCAAAATTTCATGGCTGATCACTATATGTCAAGAAAAGGTTCAGTACCACAATGGTGATGATTGATTTAGCACTCTAGATTTGAATGAATCATTTTAATTTGTTTGATATATGGACAGAAAAGAAACTCCACGTTCATCACTTACTACGTACAGATCATTACATCGATTCTTGTCTTTTCTTTTCTTTTTTCTTTTTTTAATCCTTTTTTAAAAGAAAATAAGGTTGCATGCAGGACAAGGCAAAGTGGAGAAAAGTTCAAAAGAAAACAACCGATCCAAATCTACAAACTATGAGAAATGATATTTGTAATTATGGAATACGTAACCGTCGCACAATGATCCATTTGAAAAAAATGAATAAATACAGGACCCATATGAAAAAAAAAAAATAATAGTAGATCTCACTCTTTTTCAAAAAGATTGCACGAAACTTATACATTCCACAACTGTATATAGCATTACTCACAAACTATATGTATGGATAATTATTAATATGACTTTGGGCAGGTCTTTCCTCTATGGAACCTAGGTGAGAAGATTGGATTGTGTGAAATCACCACTTCTCACAAAAGATAAAGTTGATGGAAAGAAATAGATTTTATTATTTATTTTATATCTTAATACTATCCATCACATGTCGGCCAAACTCCCCCTCAATAGGTGGCTCAATATGTGAAATATTTAACTAAATGGGATAGAGGTAGAGTGTAGAGTTAGAGTTCGAACTCAGGACTTCTGTTCTGATACTATGTAAAATTATCATTTTCTCAAAAGTTTAAGCTGATGGAAAGAGATAGATTTTATTATTTATTTTATACCTTAAGAGATTGATAGGATACATTTAATATTAGAGAACTGCTATAGCCATTAAAAAATTTCACAAAAATAAACTCACAAACTTACATTTAATTTGATATAGCCCGGCAGATTATAAATTTACTTAAGTAGATTCAAAAATATAAATCATCATTAATGATTTGTTTCAAACTTCCGCATTATTTTTCTCACCACCTAATTAAGTCCTAACAATACAAAAGCACACAACGCCATAAGTCAACACTATAATTAGCTCCATAATGGTTTTTTTTTTTTTCTTTGGATTTGCAACCTTTATTCTAGACTGGATAGGAATAAATTATGTCCATATTGACTTGCCCAGAATAAAAGTGAAAAATGTACCTTATGAGACTTTGAGGTTGCCAGAAGGTGACTGATTTCCATAATATATAGCGTGCACACAACAAATACATAATTTACATGCAAAAAATAATTTACATAATTTATAAGAAGCTTAAAAAAAAAAAAAGACGAAAAATGCATTAGAATCTTATGTGTAAAAATGATGAATAATTCTATTTAAAGATTTTTACACCACACACCATATCTATGTATGTGACGTAATCTGATTTGGAAGAGAAATTTTAAAATTTGAATCTTACCAATCAAATTATGTCATGTAGATAATGTGTGGTGTAAATGCCTTCAAATAGCACTACGCAGGACAACACTGCGAAGAGAATCTGAACCAAATAAATTTAAATTTCGTTAGAAGATATAATTAAAACCTTATCAATAATCCTTGGCTTGAAGTAACCACGTTCGTTTTTTTTTTTTTTATATATATATAAGAAAGAGACGTGGTCACATGTCCAAGAGTGACTACTTTCTAATTTTATTAAAATCCCTCACTTCTGACGGAGGAACACCGTGGGACACGTGAAATATATAAAACATCCCAAACAACAAGACAACTCCAACACACAAGAAAAAACCTATGAATCACCTAAAACCAAAAAAGAAATAAAACCCAGCAAACCAAACTAACACCCCATCGAATAAACTTCCAGACATCCTTATTGACGACAAACCCAGTGCATCCAATCTAAGAATACCCCTCAGCTCAGTTGGGAGACCACCACTAGAACAAAAGCTCCAACTAAGTCCTTCTTCACCTTTCCTTGCTAGGTAGTCAGCCACTTGATTCCCTTCTCTGAATTGATGAACCACCTAACAATGCAAGCCATCTAATTCTTGGATAAGATCATCCCAGTAATTCCAAAGATACCACAAACTATAGCGTCTCTTTTTAAACCAATCAACCACAATCTTAGAGTCACATTCCATTACAACGTGTGTACAGGCCATAGATTTACACAATCTAACTCCTTGCAACAACGCTCGTAACTCAGCCTCATTGTTGATTCCGAAACCATATGGTGCAGAGAAACCAACCTTAATATATACCCTTTGATCCCATAACACTCCACCTCCACCATAGTTTCCTGGATTCCCACGACAATTACCGTCCACATTTAGCTTCCACCAACCACAAGGAGGTTTCAACCATGCAACCATCTGAATTTTCTACACTGCACGAACATGAATCGAGATGTCCATTGCACTCAACATTTGGTAATCAAACTGATATATCTTTAAGTCAGCCAAGTCATTCACCAAAGTGCCTAGCCAAAACTGAATGGACCTCCAAACACCTATGGGATTTTCCTGGACGCCTTCCATCCGGGCTTTGCAACGCCTTCTCCATAAGCACCTTCTACAAAAGTCTCGAAAGAATTTCCTGCATCAATATAAACAGACAGCGATAAAGAATCCCCTTGCCGAAGTCCTCGAGTAGGTTGAAAAAAACCTTTATATGACCCATGCATCATCACTGAGAACCAAGGAGAAGTTAAACACTACTTTACCGGATTAAAGAATTGTCGACAAAAACCAAAGCCACTAGAAACTTTCAGCAAGAACTCCCAATGGATTCTATCATAAGCTTTTGCCATGTCAATTTTCACCATAACGTTCCATCCTAGAAATTTTTTATTCATACCATAGACCATCTCCTAACTGAGAGAAATATTCTCAAAAATACTACGACTTGGGATGAAGGCCCCTAGTTCCAAGGAACTCAATCTCGGAAAAATAGCAGTCAAACAGGACACCAAGAATCAAGATCTTCGAAAAAATCTTATACACCACTAAACAAAGACTAATAGGGCTAAATTTATCAAAGCTTTTCGAATCAAGGACTTTAGGGATAAGCACAATGTATGAAGAACCATAAAACTTGGGAATCGAAACACCTGAAAAAAAATTCCCTAGCTGCCTCCACCACATCCTCTTTCACAATATGCCAACAAGAAATATAGAACGAGGATCCAAAACCGTCAGGGTCCGGGCTGCTGTACTACGCAATAGAGTAGACCACGTTCTTTACTTCCTCTTCGATAGGCATACATCATAATTCTAAGTTATCTTCCACTGAGATATCTAACGACAACAATGACTTTAAATCCGCATCCTCAATGCTTGACGTCTCAATGAGAAAACTTTTGAAGTAATTCATCGCCCCTAAATGAACCTGTTCAGGAGAGTCCAGCACCGTTCCATCTTTCAATTGCATCCTAGAAATAACTGCCCCATGCCGACGCTGAGACGCAACGGCATGAAAAAATCTGGAATTTCAATCTCCCTTCTTCAACCATTTCTTCTTAGCAGCCTGTGCCAATCGAGTCTCCTCTCTTTTTTTCAATACATCTAATTCCATTTTTGTAGCTAGGAACTCAGCATCCGTCTCATCCGAATAATCAGCTTGAAGCTGGAACTCCAAAGTTGTAAGCTTCTCTTCAATGCCCTGAATATGTTTCTCAACTCTCCCAAATACATTTCTATTCCAAGATCGCAACTCCATTTTTACTCTCTTCAATTTAACCGCCAGTTTAGTTAATCCCAAACCCACGTAGGCTGATCCTAAACTGTTTGTACCAAACTATGAAAGGATTCATACGAGCACCAAATTTTTTGGAATCGAAACGGAGAGGGACCTTACCTTGTATCAATGCAAGAAACTCTTAACACCAAAGGGCTATGGTCCAAGGACTTTCTTTTGGTATATTCCAATTCCGACATGTTGAACCAAGCCGAAAAAAACATATTCATTAAAGCCCGATCAAGTTTGCCCATTTTCTAGCATTTCCTTCCTGTCTATTGCACCATGAAAGGTGATCCCATGATACTTAACTTCCATTAGGCCACAGGTATCAATCCATTCATTAAAATTATCCATTGCATGAGCAAGATGGGGCCTCCCTCCCACTAGTTCACGATCAGTTCGGATGATGTTAAAGTCACCAAGAATTAGCCAAGGATTATTACTCTGACAGCAAGCCACCAAGCTCTCCCATAAACTTCTGTGGTCCACATGATTACACTTTGCATTGACAAAAGTGACCAGAGTCCACTTATTATCAAGAATCACTCAACCCGTAATCATTTGGTTAGTAACACTTACCACCTCCATCGTATAAAGGAAATGCCAGAACACCCATATTTTCCCCCTTCCTCTTCATTACAGAGATAACCATCAAAACCTAACAAGCTTACTAACTGCTGCAACTTAGCTTCTTCTACAAATGGTTCAAAAAGAGTGACAAGCATTCCATTATTTTTCCGAATCAAATTATGCAATACACGATGGGAACTGCCCTACCCCCTTATGTTCCATGCAATGATAGACTCAGTCATAAATTCAATTTTGTAATGAGGGTAAAGACCCTCTGAGATTGTCACACAACCTTGTTTTTGCCTTTGATGCTTGAATCAAAAACATGCAGATTCTCGGACTCATACCCTTTCTGCTTGGCAAGCCAAGGAAGACTGTCTTCTTCCTCACCCTCAGTACAAGAGGTATGATGATTCAGTTCCTCTATAATAGGGCCCACTTCTTCAGCCAGGAACGCCCCTAGATCAGTCGGCTCCTCTATTATAGGGCTCACTTCTTCAGCCACGAACGCCACTGGATCAGTCTACTCCTCTATTATAGGGCTCACTCCTTCAGCCATGACCGCCACTAGAACATTCATCTCCTCTAGTATCAGGGGCTGCGATGATACTGTTGGGATATTCTCTCGCATAAGACTATCGCCCTTTGCATCCTCTTCGGCAACTGGCACTCTCTCCATATCCCTGGAATTGTTGATGACCCCTATTTCAATTAAAGGCAACTCTTCAACCTGCTCGAAAGCACTTGGTCCCTCTACAGATTTTATATGTGAACTCTTCAAGTCCTCCCTTGGCTCTTGTATATCATCCCCCATACGACTCATCTCAGTGTTTTCCTCTATTACCTTCGACGGTTCAGCCCTCTCTTTAGGAAGTTGCTCCTCCTTTTCATCCCGTTCATGGTTGTCCATTTTTTGTTTCTCTTGCCACTTTATCCTCGCACCCCTAGTACCCCCTTTTACCTCTTCCCTTCCTCTACACAAAGCCCCTTCTCCAACCCTACAAACTATTGAAGTATGGCCCTACCTCCAGCATTTGGTACAATAAAAATTTGGTCTTTCGTATCGCACCTCTTGCTAGAATTTTTTATTAGCCACTACTATTGGAAACCCTATACCGGATCATCAGTCAAATCTATCTCCAAACATATCCATGCACCGGTTGCTCTAGACCGATGGAGCATTGCATTGTCCACCCCCAGAAATCTGCCAAACCTTGTTGCTAATATTTCCAAAATATCTGTTCGATACATATGCATGGGAAGACAGGGCAAAAGAATCCACTAAGGCGTCAACGATGATTCTTTACGTAAATCAAATTCTTTTGTCCATCGGAAGAGCTTAAACACAGAGCCAGCAATCAACCGTCTCTCTCGAGCCCATGCATGCACAAAATCCCTCTCAAATTGTAGTTTCACTAAAACATGATGGTCGTTCATAACACTCACCGTTGGAATCTCCAACAGCCCTTAGGATTTTATGATAGCCAAATGAATGTCATTGATCGTGGGCCTGATACACAGAAACTTCATAACAAGAGCAAAACGGAACACCTCGGCCGCTTTCATCATCTCTGGTTCCGTGAAGATGAAGCCAGACTTCCCATCCACATCCACGGGGTATCGTATCGAAACTTTGAACGATGAAGGTGACGCCCCTTTCAAGACTATTTGAACATAGGTCAAAGTGCCCCTGTCCCCACCAGTAGCCCCCTCCAAAGAGGTGGGCACTGTCATGGGCTAACCCTCGGCAAAAGCAATAAACCACCTATAAAAGAAATTTCGAAAAATACGGAGCGGCCTAGTCAATGTAAATTATATATATATATAAAAGAAAAGAGAAGCTGAAAAGAAGCAAACAATCTACACTTTAAGGGTTTTGGAGCTGAAAACTATTTCTGAATTCTTAGAGAAGCTTCACAAAAAGAGCTAAGATTTTGGCAGGAATGTGAAGGAAAATGGAATTTGGGCTTCTACAAGGGCTCTTGGCCAGAGATGAAAAATCAAAGAGTGGAGATTTCCTAAGGTCCGAGAAGTTGTGGAAGGAGAGAAAGCAAGCGTTTTTGCAAAAGCTTCAAGGAAAGCTCGATGTTTTGTAGATGGATTTTCGTTTCTTGATAGCTTGTAATTGGTTTTGGGTGAGGGCCCATTGAGTCGACAGCATCTATCAGCAATGTAGTTCTTGAGAAGGAATGGTTCTTGGTCTTCTTCCAGTAGCTTGTGTAAGTGCTTTTGAGCCATGCGAAGAGGAAGGAAGCTCAGGGGAGGAGAAGGGAAAAAATGAAACAAGGGAGGAAGAAAACCCAAAGGCTAACGAATGCACCATTTTGTTTAAAATGAATGAAATGAATCATTTCATTTTTCCACATGGACGCCGGTTGCACGGCGCTTCCCCCAGCCGACTGCAAAAGAGTTTTTGAAGTCATAAATAAATATATTGAGAAAATACAATCCATCTGCAAAGTAAACAATAAAACAGATAACCACGAGATCATGGGTTAATTTTCGCCAAGTTTTTGACAGTTCTGATATTCAGCCCGTATATGCAGTATGGTTTTCTTATTATTATTATTATTATTATTATTATTATTAAGCGCAGGAGGGTTTGAACTTGGTTCTCCCATTTGAAGATTAGTGATCTTATGCCATCTGGTCCAAAGAACCTTGGCATATATGCAGCATTGTTTTCAAAAGAATTCATTGTGCAATAAAAAATGTGTACTTCCAAAATTGCATATTTTTCTTTTTTAAATCCTTCCTCATTGCACTCCATCTAAGCTGCACAGGATAGGCCTAAATTTTATTTTAGGAAACAATGAAGTTTCATAGGATTTTTCTTTCTAGGTACAAGTAGTCTCCATCTTCACAAACATGTCTACTTCACCGAGAGTCTCTCTTCAAGACAATGCCCAGATCGTTACGCCTTACTTAGGGATCAAAACTTATCTGACAAGGAACTTCACTATTTTAAAATCGTTATAGTTATGGCTGTTGTTCACTGGAACTTGGGTACCCGGCTCCTTTGTCATCAATTCACCAACTTCCTTGACCATTTTGGCACTAGGTAGGCATAAACCTTAATTATGGTCTTATGAGCTTGTGGAGGCTTATGTTTTGGTAAAGTCTCCCGATTTTTTCCTTATTTATATGACAAAAAGTAAAAGACTAAATATTAATAACTCCAACTTTTTTTATATAAGGGGGGTGAGGGGTTCAAACCTAAGGTTTTCTATTTGGATAACTGAGTTATATGTTATCAGGCCAACATGCTTTTGGCAATAACTCCAATTTTGGTTTGAGAGTTATTACCAAATTCAACTAGGGAAGGTAATACCTGTGTCTGTGGTCCACCTTCATGACCCTTTGGTGGTGAAATAGAAAAGTGGGTGGACTATTAAAATAAAAAATAAAGATAAAAATAAAAAATAAAAGTTGGTGAACAAGAAAATTAACAAAGAAGTAGCAAAATTAACTAGCCGTGTTAGTGTACTAACTAACCAGGCAGGAAATTTGGGAAACCCGCTTGACGGATTGAAATCTTGTTGACAAATGTTGAGGGCTGTTTTTGCACACCCATATGGCAGTCAGTAGTTGAATAATCAAGAAGTATTGTACATAATAGTCCAAAAGCCCAAGCAACCAAATGACCCAAAAAGGAAGCCCAAAGACCAAACAAAATGGGTACCGCATGTAAAAGCTTGAAGAGCCTACGAAGTGTTCGTGGGTTCAGCCATATTATTCTACACCAACCATAGAAAGAGGTACCCAGTGGCAGTAAGAACATGAAAGCCTATTTTTAGCCATATAAGTACAGGAAAATGACAATACACTTGAATCGTTCATGTATTTTATTTTATTTTATTTTAAAATTTTTCTTTTTGCTTAATGGTTATTAGTGTATCATGTAATTTTTTTATTTTTTAAAAATATTTTAAAATGTTTAAAAATGTATAAAAAAAAAAAAAAGGTATAATTTAAACTATAGGGCACACCCAGTCAAACCTGGGCGGCATCCTACATCCATAAAGTATATAATCATTTCCTTTCTACTAGTGGTATATACAAGTCCATGAGTCATCTCATTCGGAAGATGACCAAGGTCAATGACTCAAGGCCCCTGGGTGTTGTTCATCAACCGTCTCCAAGCCCAAAAACATTATATTATTTTAGAAAAGAACGGCTACAAATATAAAATAATTATATAAAAATAAACTCACAAGCTGATGTGATTTTATGTAATTCGTTATATTTACTTTACAAGAAAAATAACTTTACAATCTGATGTATCGCATTAAGTCACGTCAATTTATGAGTTTAATTTTGAGTAATTCATTTGTAACTAAAGTATTTCTCTTTTAAATTGACATGTGCGCAAAATGAATATTTTATTAATTTCAGAAAATAAATGTACAAGTTGAATTGATTTTTAGTGAACAATTTTAATTTATAGTGCAACACACCCTATTTGAATAAATACAGAAAAATGAACTATTGGTAAGTTCTCTAGATCTCTTTTTCGAGACTCTAATAGCTTTTAGGAGAGATTTAGATAGTGAGTTGAAATGAGATGAATTGAGATGATTTATAAATAGTAATTAGATTGTTGAGTTGAGATGAGATGAGTTGGTTTTAAAAATTTATGTGTTTGGATTTAGAAATGAGATGAGATGATTTTAACTTTTTGAGAAAATTTATAGTTGTGAGTCCCACCAATTATTACATAGTGTTGTGTGTGGTGTGTAGGATGATGGAAAGATTAATTCTATACAAAAAGCTTGCCACGCATGTCAGGAAAAAGCAAAAGGTTGCTGTGTCAGGTTGCTTTTTTTGTTTTTTTTTTTTTTTTCATGTAAGAGCGTTAGCATTGAATTCATTAAATTCATCTTTAAAATTTGATGAAAAGTACATATTTTTCATAAATGTAAAACTTTCACATCCATAATTACACATTGGATTAGCCATTAGATTCATCAAAATAATAATATAATATTATTTTTTTAATAATAATATTTTTAATTTTTTCTTTCATATCTTGCAATTATACTAAGCATATATTAAGTAATAATTTAATTTGATGCTTAAATTTTTGTGTCCCTTTTTATTGATTTTAAGGAAGTAGGCTGCCATAATACTAAATATGGTGCAGTTGACTGTTTTTAAATATTGAAGTTATGTTGAGTGAAAGATTGAAATATTGAGAAAAATTAAAATCTATCTGCACGGCATATACAATTCATGAATTGTAAAATAAAAATTAATTCAATGGTAGAAGCTATCAGTTTACACATTTATTCACAAAAAAAGCTCAAGAATCAACTCCATGAGGGGCCATCACATAATCAACTCCCCTTCCATCACTTGTTGCCATCACTTTAATATTAAAATCAAGAATAAACTCAAATGCATTACATATGTTCAACTCAGATTCCTAGGCCTTTAATCAAACTCAGAATCAACACAAAATATTTATCCATAACACTTTAACAAAATATTTATCCATAAAACTTGTTACCATCACGTTAACATTAGAATCAAGAATAACCTGCTCCATCAGCTTAATCAAGCTCAATAATCAAGTCAAATAAATTCACCATCACGAACTCAGATGCATTCACTATAATCAACTCAAATGCATTCACTATAATCAACTCAGATTCATTCACTATAATCAACTCAGATTCATTCACACTTTAACATTCACTGCCTCACAATCACTTCAATCGGCAACAACCATTACACAATTTAAAAGGCTGCCAACCCAGAATTAAACTCAACATTCACTTTAATCTAATTCACTGCCATCACAGAAAATATTTAACACTCACTTGCTGCCATCACACAAGCATCTCAAACATGTCAAACTTAACATTAACTTTAATCTAACATTCACTTTAACATTAGCTTGCTGCCATTCACTTGCTGCCATCACACACGCATGTCAAACTTAACTAATATGTTTCAGATTACACCAACTTAATTCCCCTTCCAAAATGGGATCACAATTCAGTACCCCATCAATCTGAATGTTGCTTTCCCAAACAGTTACACAACAAGTTCATTACTAAAAGTTACACAGCAAGTTCATTACACAGTTACACCACAAGTTCATTAAACAGCTACACAACAGTTTGTACCAATATACTAGTTTCATTGGAGCATACTGTTGTTTTCCTCTAGACTTCCATCTCATGGCCAAAAATGGAAGTGGCTTGCTGAAAGCTATAGTTTCTTGTGTATTTATTCAATAATGATCATGATGGGCATTTCTTTCTACTCTCTCAAGTCTCAAGTCTACTTCTTCATATTGATTAATTATATAATATGAACTCCATTTTATTTCCTTTATTACTGGAATCAAGCCACTAATTTAATTTCAAAATGCTAAAGATGCTTCCAAATGCATTATATTAATTTTTAGACAAATAGTTTAAGTAGCTAAGAATAACACCACTGCTTGCCTCCTAAGAATGAAATAAATTAACAAAGAGATTAACATGCATTACTTCTGGAAATAAGAGCAGATCCCAAGATTAGTATAATCTAACAGCAGAAAAGTACTTTATATGTTGTCCAGTGGCATGGCAGAAAAGTATTTACGTTGCCATATTCTTTTTCTCATCATATAAATCACTCTTTCCACTTTCTCTATATTCTGTATTTGTATACACAAAATGTTAAACTATCATAGAAAAGCTGTTAATGTATACAAGCCGAGGATTGTACCACTTGTTTGACAATCTACAACACTGAGTGCGCCTGAAAATCAACCAAAAAAAAAAATGAAACCAAAGTCAGTAAAATGTATGTGTTCACCGAGAGCAAAAGCCCCCATCGGGGCTGACCAATTCCATTTCTTTTTTAAACTAGGGTTGCGGTACATTTGAGGGGAAGAAGTGAAGCATTGCGTGAAAGGAGAGAAAGGGGACGATGCGCCTATGGAGGTGATGGAGATCCTCTGAAACCCCAGTTGACGAAGATGAACTACTCTCCTCTCACGGCAAAGGGAATGGATAGCTTGTCCAAAAATAGGAGAGGAAACAGATGGAAGAAATGAACTGGAAGAGGAAAAAAGGGAGAGGAAGAAATGTGCTGGGAATCGGGAAGGGAGAGGAGAGGAGAGGAGAGGAAGAAAGAAATCGGGAAGTGAGAGGAGAGGAAGAAAAAAGGGGATTTCGGGATTTGGAAGGATTTGGGGGTGAAGAAGAAAGCATATAAGAGGAAGAGAAAGAAAGAAACGAAATTGCGTGTGAAATCTTGTGTTTTTGTAATAAAATAATCAGATAGATGTTGAACAGTCGACCTTCAAATTTGAAGATAAATGCGGATGCACTGTAGCTCATAGCTTCACAAACACACGAAAGATGAATCCAATGTCAGCCTTTTTAAGTGAAATTCATCAAATTAGAGAGATTGGACTCATTTGATGAGTCCAATGCTAGTGCTCTAAGGCTACTATGTTTTCTCTTTCGGGGAGAAAAAGTAAAAGTTGCTACGCATGTAGGAAAAAAATTTGGTATTATGTGAATGTACACTAATGAGATATCTGAAACAAAAATTCTTCTTGCAACCGGCTGAGACAACCGTCGCATAACCGGGTGAATAAAAAATTTTATTTTTTCAGCATCTCTCATTCTCTCTTCATTTCGTCCCCCCCCCCCGCCCTCTCTCTATTAATTTTCTTCCTGTCATTCTCCCTCTCAGAGTTCACTCATTCTCCTCTATAAAAAATGCACGGCAGTTGTGAAGACTGAGTCTAGAAAGAGACAAAGAAGAGTAAACTCTTCCTTCTTTGTCCTCCTCCAGATTAATTTCTTATCCAGATTAATTTCCTCCTTCATCCTCCGTACTGCGATTGGGTTTGTGGTAATGGGGTTCGTTGGGTTCTTTGTGAAGCTGATCTTCATCCCCATCAACAACATCATCTTTGGGTCCCGTTAAATTAGTCCATTTGGGACTACGGGCCCACAAAAAAGATGCTGTAAAGTAGTCAACACATAAGGAAGAACAAAGATCCATGATTTTGTGGGCTCAAATTTTTTTCAGAAAAACACCTTAGCAACGTTGTCATGTTCTCAGAGTAGATATGAGTAAAGTTTTACGTCTTTAATCTTAGTTCTTAGTTTGTTCTGATGGATGTATGTTCAGATTCGTTTGGTATCCTTACAATGGAAAGATCATTCCCTCTCTTATTTTTGCCCTTGTTTGGTTGATGGTTTGAAGATTATAGCGATAATTATTTAAAAAAAAAAAAGAAAAGAAAAGAAGAAGAAGAAGAAGAAGTTTAAAGAGGAGCATAGACTGCAGACGAAGGAGCGACAATTGTTTTGATGGAGTTTCTAACTTTTTCATTGATAGACACAAAAAGGAATGGAAGAGAAAGAGGGAGGAAAGGGATAAAGTGGTGGGACCCAGGTTGTCAGCCGGTTACACAAAGGTTGTGTATGCCGGTTGTACGTAGCATTTTTGTATCTGAAAAGGTGCCCGAATATTTTTGTACGGTCGTTTGGATATAAGAGATCTCTCCCTGTACAAAACAAGTTGAAATGTTTTCATCTCAACTCTCAAACCATACCATGCTAAATGTTTGATCTATGTAACTTAACCATCAAAACCTTCCCATGATGATCCACAACAAGTTGTCTTGGCCAAAAAATTTAATTCAATGTTGCAAGTTGCGTTAGATTGAATGGGAGTTGGCACAAAATTGCGTTAGTATTTACTCACGTTTATTGATGATTACTCAAGAAAAGTCTGGGTTTATTTTCTAAAGCAAAAGAGCGATATATTTGTTAACTTTAAAAGGTGGAAGCTTTCGATTGAAAATTAGACACGCAAGAAAGTAAAGTGACTTCGAATTGATAATGGGATGGAATTTGCGGAGGTGAGTTTGATGAGTCCTTAAAAAATGAGGAGTATTGTCAGGCACCGTACAGTAAGACACACTTCATACCAAAATGGAGTAGTTGAGTAGATGAATAAGACTCTCTAGGATAGGTTTGGGAGGTGATATGAGAATTTTGTGTTTTGTTTTAAAGTTTAAAATATTATTTTTTAGTTTTGAGATTTGAAAAAGTTGAATTAGGATTTGAAAAAGTTGTATTAAGATTTAAAAAAGTTGAATTGTTTATTATATTTTATATAGGGATTTGAAAAAGGTGTAATGATGAGATGAGATGATATGAGAATTTTGTGTGAGATGAAACTTCCAAACCTATCTCTGAGAGAGCCTGCAGTAGGCTTTCGATTGCCAGCCTGTCTAAAGATTTCTTGGCTGAAGCAGTCAACACATCTTGCTATTTGGTTAACTACTCTCCAACCACAACTATTGAATTGAAAACTCCAAATGAGGTATAGTCTAAAACTCTTACTAATTATTCAAATTTGAGAATTTTTTGTTGTCCTGCATATTTTCACATTAATGAAGGCAAACTTGAGCTAAAGGCAAAGAATGACATATTCATTGGATATACTAATGGGGTGAAATGATTCAAAATGTGGTGTATTGATCCTAAATCACTTAAGTTTGTAATTAGCAAAGATGTTGTATTTGATAAAAAATCCATGCTTAATCAGAAAAATGAGTTTATTGTTTCTACAAGTGAAGAGCAGTGTAATGGCAAGAAAGTGGAGTTACAGGTTGGAACTTCACAAGGGGTGCCAGACGGCACTCAAGATCATACTATTGCTGGTGAGCATGATTCTAATTCTGATAGTGGCGCACAGGATGAGCAAGACTACAATATAGCTACTAGTAGACAGATGAGGCAAATCAGGCTACCTCAAAAATATGCTCATGCAAACATGATGATGTATGCACTTACTTTGGCAAAAGACATTGATAGTCAGGAACCTTCCACTTATTCAAAAGCTGTCAAGAGTAAGGAGACTGTTCAGTGGTGTGTAGCAATGACTAAAGAGATTGAGTCTCTTCATAACAACCAAACCTGGAATCTGGTTAAGTTGCCTAAGGCTTGGTTTGGTTACATAGATGACATGAGATAAGATGAAATATAAATTTTGTGAATAGTAGTTAGATATTTGAGTTAAGATGAGATGAATTTGTTTGTAAAAGTGTGTATTTGGATAGTGAGATGAGATGAGATGATTTTAATTTTTTGTGGATTTGATAAAGTGGTGGGCCCCACCAATGATTGAAAAGTTTTTTTAATTATTGGGTAATAGTTATGAATATATTAAAAAGTACATTAATATATATTACTAATTTAAAAACCCATAAACATATTTAAATCCCAAAATTTATTTTTCCTGCTTTGCCGAAATTTATATTATTCAACAATTTGTTTGTTAAAATATATTATTCTAATTATCAATTATATATTATTCTATATATTAGAAAATTTGAATTATCTTATTGTAATGACATATTAGAATAAAATTAAGCTAAGAAATATATAAGATTTTATATTTAGGAAATTCTGGACGTTAATTTTTTTCTCCATTTGTTAGTTTGGAAGAATCTAATAAAACTTGTGCTTGTTGAAAGGAGGCTTGCGGTGGACAAAAATCAGAATGCTTTTTATTGTAGCATGGCAGGGCGTGGTTCTACACTGTAGAAAATTCAGAGATGAGTTCAGAGGGATAAAATGGGCGTTTGATTACACAGACCATTTATGCCATACAGACGAAGTGAGACTGTTTTGTCTTTCATATGCTAAACCAAACTAGGCCTAAGAAGAGGAAGATTGTAGGATGCAAATTGGTCTTCAAGAGAAAAGAAGGAATTCAGGGTGTTGCAGATGCAAGGTACAAGGCAGGCTTTGTTGCAAAGAGCTACATTCAAATAGAAAGTGTGGACTTCAATAAAGTTTTCTCTCCAGTTGTGAAACACAGCTCAATCCGCGTATTGCTTGACATGGTTTCTTTGTATGATCTATAGTTACAGCAAGTTGATTGTAAGACAAAGTTTTTACATGGTGAGCTTGAAGAGACCATCTATATGCATAAGCCAGAGGGATTCATTGTTAAAGGTAAAGAAGATTTGTATGTATATTGAAGAAATCATTATATGGTTTGAAGCAGTCTTCGAGGCAATAGTATAAGTGCTTTGACACTTTTATGAGTAAGCATGGTTATTTGAGAACTAGTTATTATAGTTGTGTTTACCACATACAGTTAACTAATGGCTCTTCCATTTATTTGCTACTCTATGTTGATGACATGCTCATTGTTGCCAAAGACATATCAGATGTTAACTTGTTGAAAACTCAACTCAGTAATGAGTTTGAAATGAAAGATTTGGGAGTTGCAAAGAAGATTTTGGTGATAGAAATCCATGGATAAGAAAACTTGAAAGTTGTACTTGTCCTAGAGAAAGTACGTTGAGAAAGTTCTTGAGCGATTTGAAATGACCAATTCCTAGCTAGTGAGTAAACCACTAGCTATGCACTTTAAACTTTCAGCATCCCTATCTCCTCAGACTAACGAGGAGGAACAATTCATATAAAGTGTTCTATATTCTAGTGCATTAGACAGTATTATGTATGCAATGGTTTGCACTCATCCAGACATTTCACAGGTAGTGAGCATTGTTAGTAGGTATATGGCTAATCTGGGCAAGATTCATTGGCAGATTGTGAAATGGATACTCATGTATTTGAAAGGCACTTCGAATGTTGGCTTAGTCTTTGATAAAGAAAGTGATTTCAATTCAAGGGTCGTTGGTTATGTTAACTCTGATTATGCTGGGGACCTAGACAAGAGAAGATCTCTGACAGGGTTGTTTTCACTTGGTGTGGTTCTACCATTATTTGTAACAACACTACAATCCGTTATTGCTTTGTCAACTGTAGAAGTAGAATACATGGCAGCAGCAGAAGCAGTGAAGGAAGCCATTTGGTTGAAATGTTTGAACAGTGACTTGGGACTACAACAAGATGGAATCTATTTGTTTTGTGACAACTAGAGCCTAATACATTTGACCAAAAATCAAATGTATCATGAGGGAACCAAACACATTGATGTCAGGTATCATTTTCTTCGAGAGATTGTTACAAAAGGTGTGATATCAATTCAGAAGATTACTACCATTGAAAATCCAGTAGATATGATGACGAAGCCAGCTCCTATATACAAGTTCAAGGTTTGTGATTCCCTTACGGGATTTCGTGGAAGGGGTTGGCTCTTGATATAATGGATTTTGTTTAGGTTTGATAGAATTCAAGCCAAGGTAGAGATTTGTTGAATGGTGGCTTGATTCCAGTTGAAAAAACACCATTCTAAACTGTTTGCTCGACTAAAGCTCAACATGCCGCTTGAGCGAACGTCAGACATATTGTTATGGCGACACTCGCTTGATAGTCAACTTGAGAGAGACCCAAACAGATTGTTCGCTCAACACTTGCTCAATAGTCAACTCAAGCGAGCGCCAGGCAGACTGTTCACTCGACACCTCACTTAAGCGAATATCCGTAAAACCTAGTCCCTATGCCGTTAAGTATAAAAACATGTTTTTTGTCCAGGGACTGTATAGTATTG
>QEOT01004395.1:406-44729 GCA_003123785.1 Pterocarya stenoptera
GTGCTCTTTTGGGTTTGTTTTGTGTTGTGTGGAAAGGAACTGTAGGGATGGTGGTAAGCAGGGACGGTGGTATAGTCCCGCCTGCGATTCCCGCCTACGGTGTACACGTAGGGATGGTGGTGTTGTCCCGCTTGCGATTCCCGCCTACGGTACACGCAGTAGGGATGGTGGTAAGCAGGGATGGTGGTAGAGTCCCGCCTACAATGTCCAATAAAATATTTTTGTGTAAATCGTTTTTGGGAAAATGATATTTTTGGGTTTGGTGCATATATCATCATATGCATGCATGTTGGTTGCATTAAATGTATTTTAATCTTGGAGATCGTTTAGATTATTACTTATCTGCGGTACCATTTTATGGTGCTGTAGATTTTGCTGCAGATGAGGACGAAGACGACGAGCCTTAAGTGGCATGTGGTTGCTGCTATTTTGGTTATGGGATTTGTTTCCCATGCGTATGTATTCGGTTTTATTATATTTTCTTGGATGACTGTATAGCTTTAAGTATAATTGTATTTTGGTTATTTTGTATATAAAAAATTCTGGTACTTAGCGACTTAATTATTACTATCCGCTGCGACTCTTTGGTGCTCTGGTGGCAGGTTGCACACACTTGAGCACGTATCGTTGGGATGTGTGACCCGTGTTGTCATCATCCTGACGTCACGATTCCCGAAGCTTTTTGTACGTGGGAGTCGGGACGTCACAACAAAGCAAATAAAATTGACATTCTTCTAAAATTGTAGACTATGCTAGTATTAATAGCAGGGTGCCAAGAAGAATATGACTTTGATTTGATTGCTTCCAACATTTGGCGATACTAATCCATACCAACCTCTTTCCTCTCCAAAACAATAAAACAATTATTTCCTATAAAAGGTTTTTTGTATTAATAATGTAATTGAAATATTTTCAGAGTTTGTAGGTATTTATGACATCATTCTAACCTTTAAGAAGGCTCAATTTGTTTTTGTTTATAATTCGAAGTTCATACAAGCAATATTCTACAACAAATAAACCTTATTTAACAGATTAATATCCAAAGAATGATTAATTTAAGTTCAACCCACTCACGGCCTATCTCCCTCTGCTTGCTTTTAATCTTTTTAAATATGGGATAATTAGGACTTTGCAAGTTGCATATAAAAGGGGGGAAACCGATAAGACTCAAGATGTAACACACCTCAAATTACTTGAAAAAAATACACTGAAATCACTCACTTAGGGGAGCACCTCCAAAGAAGAGAGGAAGAAGATGATGAGAGAGAAAGAAAATAAGATTTTCATTAAGTTTTGCATGCTCTTACAAGTTCATCCTCCCACTACAAATTCTCCCCCTTACTAACTAATGGGCAGAGGCCAACTTAAAAAGATTGTAAAGTAAGGATAGTTAAACAAATCTAATAACAGTAAATAGGCCATGGCCCTGCTCGAGATTAACTTGAAAATAAAATAAAATAAATAGCCACCGGCTTGACAAGACTTTGTTGAGAGGAGGAAGGGGGTTAGTGGTGAGGATTTGGGTGCGAAGGGCAGCGAACGAGTCGTTGAGTTCCAATAAAAACTGGAACACGCGCTCATCTTCAACCCTCTTTTCTAAGGTATTTGCATCGGTAGGGGGTTGAAGATTGTCGAGTTCATCCCATAATTGTTTGATGCTATTGTAGTAATCTGGGATGGAAAACTAATTTTGGTGGAGGTTTCATATTTCTCGTTTGAGATGGAAAAGGTAGGCGTTGTTGCCACAGTAAAATCAAGACTCAAGGTCGAGCCATACATCTCAAAGGTCGTCATGGTAGTCCAGAGAGCTGGCAAGAGAAGGGGTTATGGTGTTTAGAATCCAAGTTATGGTGTGTAGAATCCAAGTGAGGACCATGTCTTTGGTCCTACTCCATTGAGCATATTCAGTGGAGGTAGTGGCTGGTGGTTTGAGGGTGTCATCAACAAAACAGAGTTTGTTTTTGGCATTGAGGGCTCGATGAAGAGCACGTTGCCTTTTTGAAAAATGATCTCCGGTGAGATGACCGGAAACAAGTATGAGGCTAGGAGAGTAGGAGGGATGAAGGAGGTATGGAGAAGAAAGAGAGGAATCATCCGAAGATGAAGCCATGGAAGCTGTGCACAAGTATGTCAGGATCAATATTTGGCTGATACCATGTTAAGAAATAGATTGTAGGAAAATATATTCTAATTTTCATTGATGTTATACACGTATATATAAAACTGGAGTCATACACAATCTATACATGGAAAGAAAAATAAGTTGTTGTCCAAATATATTATGTAACTGTCAACTAGCTAAATGTGTGGGATTTCTGAAATTGTGGAAGCTTGTTGTGATGGGGGGATCTTGATTTGGTAGTACAAGAAGGGCTTGGATGTGTGCGAGGCGCATCCGATACTTAAGTCAGGAGACATCAATGGAGTTTCACTCAAAGGAAATAGATGATTAATTGACATACCTAGTCGGGTATAAATAATAAGGGTGTACATCAGGACATTGATTTGGGTACCGAGAAATACTCGGATCCGAATTTGGGTTTTGAAATCTAGGTAGATATATGCCCAGGTACACCTGGTCAAAACCCGAACCGATATCCGGATTATACTTGGATATTCATTTTTATATCTTTCTTTTTAAAATCCAAATATATGGATTGTACCTGAATATTATGTTTTATACCTTTTTTTTTTCTTTTAAAAAAAAATCCTAGTAACTCTTTTTAAAAGACCTTTTTTAGTCATTTATGCTTATTATTAAATAAAAAATCATTATTCTGGGCTTTTTCTGGCCTTTTATGGACAAATTCTTTTAAAGGTTTCTAAATACCTTTTTTAAATAGCTTTTCTATAATTCTTTTGTTTTACATTTTTTTTTAGATTTTAATTTTAAAAAAAAACTTTATAGCCAATTCAAATTTTTACAAGAGAAAGATAAAAATAATGTAGAAAAAATACATGCAAGAGCAAAATACAAACCAACGGGAGATATTAATATTTTCTCCACCAAAGCTACTTTGTTGCTGTGATGCCTCCTTCCGGTTATGACTAATCCCTTTGAGAAAAACATACGTGAAAGATTTTCCTTTGAAGTCAATGTGCCCGGGCCTGTGATAAGAAATTAAATATCTTTCAATCCTCAAATTGAATAGAAAAACTAAGGAAGAAATGCAAGAATTTTACTGCTTAAAAAATGAAAAACCATCCAAAGCTCATGCCACTTTCAGTCCTGCAAGAGATAGAATATAGATAAAATTTCAGTTTCCTAATTCTCACAAATAAAAGAGAACACAGAAGAAGAAAATATGTAAATGGACCGTGTGCATATAAATTATACTTGTATATGCCCTAACTGCACAAAACCTTCATGAAATTGCCAACCAAAGGATCATAACCAATATAAACATTTAAATTGGAGGGCCTAAAACTGGCCTAACTCTGAATGTGGATGTTGATAATGGATTCGGCCCAAGTCGCAGGCTAAAGGCCCGTGAAGGCCTGATACTTTTCTGGTTAGCAGGATGGATAAGCGATAGTATGACGGACATATAACTCCTATTTATTAGAGATAAACTTCACGCCTATTTAGCCGTGAGGATAACCAAGTAGCAGTAATGATCCTATATGACTCTACACCTATATATGTGGCTACCAGGTAACTCTAAAAACACATTTGATCATATACTTGAGGTATTATACATCACTCTTTACTGACTTAGGCATCGGAGTGGCCGCAGGCATCCAGTGCCATCCCGATTTGACTCGCAGGCTAACGATCAAGATTGGTGGTGGCACACGTCCTTTACATAAATGCTTTCTAAAAACATGAACAATGGAAGAGTAAAAGCTTCCAGACTCGGTAATTACCATGGTCACTTGAGAAAAAAAAAAAACCAAACTTCAGCATAGAGTCTTTGAACATCAATGATAATGACTTCACTTATTTTCTTGAGAAAAAAATAGTATTGAAGCATACGTAGCACTCAGATTTTACTAAGCATATGTATTAGAATCCATAACCCTATATACCGTACCTTTGAAGAGTACAGAGAAAGAAAGAGGAACAACATGATGAAGTACTGTCATTTATGCTTGTGTCATATATAATTACTTGAATACAGTACATTTGATTCGGTAAAGAAAAGCTAGTTAAGTTCTTTGATTAAGAATATTAATATTGGTATATATATATATATCAACGTGTTAAGTGACCATCCTAGGTAAGCTGTGAGCAAATCACTCCAATGTCCAATCCGTAAAACGTGTTTTCTGGGGCAAGCAAGCACTAGTTTGAATATCTCTATCATAAGTCAAAGAAGAAATTAAACAGTATGCATGAATGCAGGCTGATCTGCCACACTACTGACCAAAAGGGTAGAAAAAAGCAAATCTAACACTTGCTCAATAGAAAAAAGAAAAGAGAAAACTATCCTGCATTGGATCCTTGATGCCATTGGTTCAGTTCACATAGAGATCATGTGCCAAGCATTTGGAACTGTTACAAGTACACATACAATATTACCACCAAACCAAGAAAGCATGGCAAATATAGAGTTTCATCGAGATCGACATATTTGCCATATCGTGGACACATATGCAAGCATTCTGGACACACATATTTTGGATACATATGCAGGTACTTGCCGGAAGAGTTGGGTGGATGATTAATGATTTGCTTGGCATCTTTTTCTTTTTAATAGGACGGGCAAGTTTCATCACATATATATAGCCTAAACAGGAAATTTCCCATTTTCCCTCACAAATTCGTTCTAATCATGACTTCTAATTATTTGTCAAACACATAATTGCAAGTGAAGCTTAGCAGCATTTTTCTTGAAAGACTAAAAACAAAAAACCATCAACGTTTTAAATCTGGATCCTAATTCCCATCTACTCTTACTATAACTACTTCATTCTCTAATAATAAGGGACCGAATCCCAGATCAAGAACCTTTAAAAGAGAGAGACAAAGGGAAGATTAAAGAAAAAAAAATGAACGAACAAAAATGAACAGGAAAAAAAGGTAGCAAAAGGTACCCGTCCGATGACAGCATGGGGGTGAACAATTGCAGAAGAGTGAACTAAACAGATATTGATAGAGATAGGAATTTTGTAATCTCCCTCAGCCAAGACTTGTGTCGTCTATTCCAATATATATAATTACACGTGTATGGTAAATGAATATACAGCTTTGGGAAACTAGGCTATACATGGAAAGACTACAATCCTATAAAGGTCTATTGCATGAATCACGTGGCCTTGTCTTGTGCACATTCATTGATAAGCTATACATGGAAAGACTACAATCCTATAAAGGAAGACTACAATCCTATAAAGGTCTGTTGCATGAATCACGTGGCCTTGTCTTGTGCACATTTAGTGATAGCATTAATTTCCTTATTATTCCCCCTCAAGCTGAGCGGAAGAGAGCGGACGCACAGCTTGGTGCGTAGATCTTGAAATCTGACAGTAGGCAATGGCTTGGTCAGTGCATCCGCGAGTTGTGATTCACTTGGTAGAAAATGAACAGATAACGAACGCCTTTGAACTTGCTCCTGGACAAAATGGTAATCGATCTCAACATGCTTAGTTCGAGCATGAAGGACAGGATTCGCAGACAAGTACGTAGCCCCAAGATTGTCACACCATAGACGTGGGCATTGAGCACATGAAATACCAAGTTCGCTCAAAAGAGTTTTAATCCATAACAATTCAGATGTAGCATTTGCAAGGGCTTTATACTCCGCCTCCGTACTTGAACGAGCCACAGTGGGTTGTTTTTTTGAACTCCAAGAAACCAAAGATTGACCAAAAAATACACAATAACCCCCTGTTGATTTCCGGTCGTCAGGGCTCCCCGCCCAATCAGCATCGGAAAATACTAATAAAACAAAGGTCTTACTTGGGCGTAGTAAGAGGCCAAAATCAGTGGTATCGCGCAGGTACCGCAAATGCGTTTGACTGCAGCCCAATGCTTATCCGTTGGCTTGTGCATAAATTGGCACACTTTATTCACAGAAAAGGCAATATCAGGTCGAGTAAGAGAGAGGTATTGAAGAGCACCCACCACACTCCGATACAAACTCGGGTCCGAGAAATTTGCACCATCAAAAAGCGACAACTGAGTGCTTGATGACATAGGAGAATGCATGGCTTTTGCATTAGCCATATTAGTCCGATCAAGAAGATCCATAATGTACCGCTTTTGGCTAAGGAGTAGACCTTCCGGAGTGGAAATAGCTTCAACGCCAAGGAAGAAATGAAGAGGACCAAGATCCTTAACTGCAAACTCCAAACTGAGAGACTTGATGAGTGATGTCACGGCGGAAGGTGACGAGCCAGTAATGAGGATGTCATCGACATACACAAGAACAAAGAGTTGGGTGCCATGAGAGTTGAAAATAAACAATGAGGTGTCGGACTTGGAATTGTAAAATCCATAGTCAAGAAGTTTGGCACTTAAACGAGCATACCATGCACGAGGGGCCTGCTTTAACCCATAAAGAGCTTTGTTGAGACGACAAACATGATGAGGAAGAGCCTTGTCAACATAACCTGTTGGTTGAACCATGAAAACCTCCTCCTCAAGAAAACCATGAAGGAAGGCATTAGATATATCAATTTGCCTTATAGGCCATTGCTGTGAAATGGCGAAAGTGAGTACCAAGCGGATAGTAGTAGGCTTGATCACTGGACTAAAAGTATCACCATAGTCAATACCAGGTTGTTGGTGGTACCCTTTAGCAACAAGGCGTGCCTTGTGGCGAACCGGCTGGCCCTTGGAATCCCTCTTGATACAATACACCCACTTGTTTCCAATTAAGTTCATTCCTTCTTGAAAAGGAACTAGTTGCCATGTATTATTTTTCATCAAGGCCGAGTACTCATCATCCATGGCTTGTCTCCATGGGGCAAAAATAACAGCACGTGAGTAGCACCCCGGGTCATCAGGAATGTGATCAGTATTTGCCATAAAAGCCTGTGGTTCTGAATAAGGAATGGTACCATCAAAAAATTTTTTGGGTTTGAAAATATTATTTTGTGCACGGGTGCGCATTGGATGGAGTCTTGCAGGAGAAGCAGTTGCAGCGGCATGAGAGGAAGGTCCTTGATTTGGGGAAGATTCCACGGAATGAGAGAGATTTTGGGAGTTGAAGTTGGAATTTGACTGAGATGGGGTAGGTACCGAATAATTATGGGAAGACACTATGGAATTAGAGTCGGTCAAGGATGCACTTGATGATGGAGAGTGATTTGTGGAAGGAGTGACCGAGATATGAGGAGTGGATGAAGGTGATTGTGTTGAAAAAGGAAGGGAGGCCAAATGAGGTGATGTGCATGACTCACGTGACCTTGATTGTGGAAGGATTGGATGGGATTTTAATGAAGCTTGACCCGTGGAAGAGGGAAGGATATTATTGCCAAGTTGAAAAGTCAAGATATGCGGCTGTGAAGAAGTGATTGGTTGCATGGATTTTTGTCTTGATTGGGAACAAATGGGATGCGATTTTAATGAGGCTTGACCTGTGGAAGTAAGAGAAATATTATCGTGACCAGTTGGAGACAAATTGGAGAAAGGGAATTCAGACTCATCGAATAGGACATGCCGAGAAATAAAGATACGTCTCGAGTGTATATCCAAACATTGATAACCACGATGATGACTACTAAATCCAAGAAAGACACATTTTTTAGACCTAAAATCAATTTTGTGATGATTGTATGGTCTAAGATATGGCCAGCAAGCACAACCAAAAATGCGGAGAATGGAATAATCTGGTTTTTGATTGAACAATTTTTCAAACGGAGAAATAGTGTGCAGAGGAGAAGTAGGCAATCGATTTATAATAAAAGTGGCCATTGAAAATGCTTCATCCCAATAAGAGTGAGGAACCGCAGATTTAGACAAGAGAGATAGACCACTCTCTACAATATGCCTATGTTTACGTTCCACAGTCCCATTTTGTTGGGAGGTATGAGGACATGTGAGACGATGTGTGATGCCTTGTTGGCCAAAGAAGGGATGAAGGGAACGAAACTCTCCCCCCCAGTCAGTTTGAACACACTTTATTTTGCGATCCAATAATCGTTCAATTCGTTTTTGGAATGAAATGAAAATAGAATAAACTGACGATTTAGTAGGCATTGGAAAGATCCATGTGAATTTGCTAAAATGGTCAACAAAAGAAACATAATATTTATTTCCTTTTTCCGACATTACAGAAGAAGGGCCCCATACATCTGAAAAGATTAAATCTAAGGGACCCTTGGAAACATGATTGGACGGAAAAAAAGGAAGACGATGACTCTTGCCCTGCTGACAGGAGTTGCAAACCACTGGTGTTTTATTTGAAGAAACTGGAAGAGACGCCCTGGAAGTCAGATGCTTGACAGTTTTGAATGAAGCATGACCTAGACGAGAATGCCAAACATCTAACGGAACACGTTGACAGGAAAAAGCTTGAAAAGATTTGGTAGGTCGCAAAGGATAAAGACCACCCTCAGTTTTGCCGCTGAACAGGAGCTTCTGCGTGCATTCGTCCTTCACAGAAAAATACCCGGCATGAAATTCAATAAAAACATTGTTATCGGCAGTGAATTGACTTACCGAAACCAAATTTTTCTTAATGTGAGGAACATGTAAAACTGAATTTAATTTAAAATTAGTATTGGGAAAAGAAAGTTTAGAAGAACCAATATGGCGAATTGGCAAACCTGTTCCATCCCCAACTTGGATGGTGTCGGTTCCTTGGAAAGGTTCTGCACCAAGATTCAGGTTTTGAAACTCATTGGTGAGATGATTTGTCGAACCTGTGTCTGTGTACCAAGTAAGATCATTTGATGACTGAGGTTGAGTGTGAGCCATATAGGCCTGCATGGTTGGCTGTGCACCTTGATAAGAAAGGTCGAGCCTATGGTAACACTGCACTGCATTGTGGCCATTCTTGCCACATACTTGACAAACCATTTGTGATCCTCCAGAGTAATGTCCTTGGGAGCCCCTTCCACGACCACGATTGCCCCGGCCTCGATTGTTAGGAAATGAGCGTTGGGCATGTCTACCTCCACGGCCACGAGTTTGAGTATGGCGAGTTGCCATATTCGCTGATCCAATAGAGATATCAAGAGCAGTATTTTGCTGCTCAAGTCTTAATTCAAAACTCATTAAGTGAGCAAATGCATCTTCAAGAGAGACTTGATCAACCCGAGTTGAGAGAGAGGTGACTATGGAGTTGTATGTGGAATCTAGGCCTGCAAGTAGATATGTCAAAAATTCGGAGTCCCGAAGGGGCTCTCCCACTGCAGCCAATGTATCGGCAGACGATTTCACTTTCTGATAATAGTCATAAATGGACAAATTACCCTTCTTGAGGGTTGATAGTTCAATACGAAGTCCTACCACGCGTGCTCGGGCATGGTTAGAGAACATTCGCTCAAGAGCATTCCACACGTCCTTGGAAGTTTCAAGTCCCACCATGTGGGTAATAACTGATTCAGAGAGAGAGGACATTAGAGCACCGAGTATGACTTGATCCTGATTGTACCAGTGAAAGTACTCAGGATTTGGAGCAGTTTGAATTTTTCCATCTTCTTTGGACTTGATATGAAGAATTGGAGGTGGACAAAGGAGATAGTTATCCTTTGTCAGTTTGATAGTGACAAGATGTTGTAGGTTCAGTGGGATGGAGACGGACGCTGTCTGGGAAGCAATGGAGGACTGCGAGGTTGAAGAAGAACTAACAGAGTGGAAGGAGGCCATTGGAAAAAAAATCTTTAGACGTTTGTCTTTTAGTTGGCTCTTGATACCATAAACAGATATTGATAGAGATAGGAATTTTGTAATCTCCCTCAGCCAAGACTTGTGTCGTCTATTCCAATATATATAATTACACGTGTATGGTAAATGAATATACAGCTTTGGGAAACTAGGCTATACATGGAAAGACTACAATCCTATAAAGGTCTATTGCATGAATCACGTGGCCTTGTCTTGTGCACATTCATTGATAGGCTATACATGGAAAGACTACAATCCTATAAAGGAAGACTACAATCCTATAAAGGTCTGTTGCATGAATCACGTGGCCTTGTCTTGTGCACATTTAGTGATAGCATTAATTTCCTTATTATGAACGAAGCTCTTTGAAGCTTCTGCTTTCTTATCCTCCGCTACATCTTCGGCCTCTGTTCGTGACCCAGGATTTAATCCCCCAGAACTAAATCTCATTTGTCACTATGGGACTTGCGCATTCCATAAATGTTATATAACACGAAAGGATAAAAGCTTCAGAACGTTCCTTTCTCTATTCTGCCAAGTTTTCTCAGTAACCAAACGGGAATGAACTAAACCGAGAGAGAGAGAGAGAGAGAGAGAGAGAGAAGGGGGGGGGACCTTGTGGGCCTTCATTTTGTAGGCTTTGGCAGAGACAATGGTGAGAGAGCGAAGCCTGTGAGTGAGGGGACTGATTGTGCAGAGCATCTGAGGAAGAAGAGTAATACTACTCTTACCAATATCTTACCAATAGTCCAATAGTTACCGCTGTGATTTTTTTATTTTTTTATTAATATTTTTTTTTACTTAATAATTAAATAAGTATTTTTAAATAATATTATAAATTTTTTAATTTTTTTATAAATATTTAAATATATTAAAAATATATATATAAAAAAATAAATAAAAATAAAAATTTTAAATGAACTCCCTGCGGTAGTTAGGAGAGGTGGCCGTAGTGCTGGTCGAGGAAGAATCGATCCGAACCCAGAAACGCTGCCGAAGTGTATCACACCTGAAATGCTAGAAGAAAATGTACTGAGAAATAGCTCACTAGGGAGCAACCTCGAAGAGAGAAAGAAGAAGATAAAATGGAAATAAAATTTTATCGAGGACAAAGTAACAGTACGCTCCGCACAGCTAATGGAAGGCTCCCATCTACTCGGCCTTGTGGGCCATGGTTTAAACAACTAACAGAAGTACAATAAGAAAATAAAAAGAGGTCCATTACATCATTACTAGGCATGTGCATAAAAGGGGCGGCCCGAAAAACCCGAAAGGCCCGACACCTCTCTCCAAACAGGTTAAATGCGATGGCACAGTCCGGCATGGGGAAGATACTCCAAGCACCTGGAGAGCTACCGAGCCAGAGGGGTATGAAACGCCCGCTACTGCTATGAATAAGGGTGAAAATGTAAATTAGAAAACTGGCTCGAAACGGACAGCTTGGTCCTGTTCTGAACGGGTCCTGGACCGGTTTCTACATTTTGAAAACCGCTTCAACCCAGTCCGGTTTCGATTTTTAGCTTTCCAGGACAGAATCGGTTTATAAAATATATAAAAAAAAAATTTAATTTTTAATATTATATAAAATATTATATATATAATTTTTATATATAATATATATAATTATATATGAAATAATTTTATATTACAATTTATAACATAAACTTTTAAACTTAAATATGAACATTTCTTTGATCATATATTATTAATATAAAATATATATATAATTATATTTTATGGTCTAATAAATTCTCAACATATTCATTTTAATAAATACATAATACATTAGTAATATTAATATACATTAGTATATTAATTACATTTTGCTTTAATTAGTTGTATACATTAGAAAATTATGTTTTTTTTTAATGACATTGGCACTTGATTAAAACCGAAAAACTAGACCGAAACCAGTAAAACCGGAAGTACCGGTTTAGGAGGGTAACGGGTCCGGGATCGGTTGTTAAAAATACAAAACTGGTGTATACTTATTTTGTAACGACTCGGCCAAATAATTCTAAGGTCGAGATATTAACAATTGTTATTGGGTCTAAATTATATTTAATGGGCCATATTGGATAAGCCTACGAGAGATAAATTATTGAGATTGATTAAGAATTTTAATTAAGCTCAATAACTAGATTAAATCTCAATTATTATTTATTGAACGAGTTAGACTCATTTTAGAATTTAAAGATCAATCATTAGAAAATTATTTCAATTTAAAATCATTACTGATTTACATCCCCTATGCAGTCCCTATCACTGCCAATCCTACATTGAATGAACTACTAGATCATGGTTTTAAATCTAGACTCTCTTTTTTAATGATCGTGACAAAGTCCAACTCGAATTCGTCGGCATTCTATTCCAACAAGGATACAACTCTACTAGTCATTTTCATTTTAAAACTCTTTAATCTAATCCAACTCAACCTGGTCATCACCCTCTCCCAATTCTCTCTATAAATATCTCCCCACCCCATGTTATTTGAAACAAAAAAAAAAATCATAAACCTCACAATCCAGCACCTTGATCGATTTTGTGTAAAAAAATTTGGGAAACAACATTATAAGATAAGTAGCTTGATCATAAATTCGGATTAACATACGTTAACTAGTTATATATAGATATATATATATATATATATTATTAAAGTCAATTCTTTCGAAACTATTGTTTACGTACCATGTATGTCATGATATTTGCAAGCACTTCATTCATCATGTATCATTTCTTATATTATAGTTATGTATGTATTATGCATCTCGTGCATCTCGCGTTGTATAGGACATGTAAGCTATCTTAAGTTCAATTGCAAGATAAAATCCTATCAATATAATCAGAAGAAACATGGTACCAATGTAGTTTCAATGTGGGCGTGCAAGCCACGGACTCAAGCGTGGTCTACCGTAGTACGCTAGAGTACTGTACATTCGGCTTCCTTTGCTATAGCAGGGGAAGTTAGTTCATAACCTTGCACACATGGTTAAGTGTGTTGGCCAACCTAATAAGTTAGATCAATCAAATAAATCAAATTAGTTAGTTAACTAAGATAAATCAATTATATGCATAAGCATAAACATACATATGAATGATCATGATTTTAAATTCTCGGCATAAAATATCTTATGAAAAATTTAATGTTAAGTGTGTTTACGTTATAATAGATTTTTTTTACTGAGTCATCGACTCATTTTAGTTGTTTTTATGTTTTTAAACCACCCTAGGTCAGGATAATTATGACAATAGAGCTATAGGACGGGAATTAGTCCATCGAGACGTGACAGTGGCCTAGATCATGTACATAGATTTTAATCTATGTTTTTATGGCATAGATTTCAAAAAATCTTAATAAATACTTCTGCACACCACTCAGCCCCTCCACACATGGCTCACTATTGGTAATTGTGAATTGTGAATGGAGTAGTTATGATTTGGCTGTGGAATGTGAAGTGATGGAGTTCGTTGTGTAGTTGTGTTGTGGCTGTAAGTAATGTGAAGTGACGGGATTAAATGTGAAGTTTGTGATGTGATTATGCTTTGTAAAGTGATGGGATGGTTGTGCAGTTTGCATTATGATTGTGCATAGTGTGAAATGAGGGGCTGTTGTGCAATGTGTTGTAGTTGGTTATATTCTCAAACTCAATTCGTGATCTCCTACTACCTAACTAAATCCACGAGAGGGATAAGAATAAAGAGGGATAGAGGTTATACCCAAACTGAGTGGATGTTTCGTGGTGGAGCATTGGGTGGCTCACGGTTGGCCTCATGATTGCTAGGCACGACGATTTAGAGTGGTTGGGAGGTTGAGTTCATTGAAACAATGGCAGTAGCGGCTTGGTGGATTACGATGGAAGAATACAAGGTTGTGGGCTTTACGGTTTGGTGGCTGGGTGACTGTCAGTTGCTCGTTTGTGGGTTCACAAAACAAGTTGAACTCAATCACTTTAAGGAAATAGATTTTTATATAAGGAGGAGATCTCAACAAATTTACGAGGGCTTTCTGCGCACAGACTCCAAGCTTAATGGCTCCCAAGGATCTTCTTTTAAGGAAGGCATCATCTTCAACCTCTAGAAACTCTAAATTCCTCCATTGTACTGTGAAATAGGTGAGGCGATGAGAGATTCTAAAATTACCCACCATAGTGGATTGTCCCCTCAACAACCCATAGACGTAGGCTTTTATGCCGAACTACGTAAATCTGTATGTCTATCTTTATTTATTTTTATTTGCTTATTTACTATTTATTTTATGGGGTGAAGAGCACCTAATCTACTCCCAAATGATTGTCATGGGCTGAAGATAATTCTTTCCTCCATTTTGATCTATTGTGCAAATTTACGCATTAACAATAGGCAAATTACTCATTTTCATTGCCCATTTCAGTTTACCCAATGCGGTAACACCGACTTGGCACTAGTCCTTTTACCTAGTGCGAACGTTGTGCGCCAAATTAGGATTTTTTTTTTTTCTTTTTATCCCCTTTCTTTAATCACCAATCATTCCCTAGTTGTTTTATTTGTGAGCAATTCAATTTTTCATCTTAAAACTATTCATATATACTTAATCACACTTCTTGATGTGGCATATTTTAAATAATTTCATATTTCAACAGCTAAACATGATGTGCTGTATCATCAACATGCATTTACTTGAGATGATAAGATTTAAAATAAGAAAGTTGTATATCTCTTTCTTATATGCCTTCGGCCTTTCTCACGTATGGTCCGATTTTCTTTGCATGCAATCCACGATTTCGTTCTAATTGTTGTTGGTATTATTTATTTTCTTAGTGAATCTTTGTGCAGAAAAAAAGTCACCTCAATAAAAACACATGGCTTAACAGAATTACATGATCCCAATTCTTATACTTACGATTATGTGATACAAATTGTAGTACACAAACACCAACATGCGTACAAGGAGTAGCTGGGCAAGCTCGCACAAACAGCACATTGAGCACCACATATAACTACTTCTAGATCATCATGTTCTGTATATGCATATAAAATATATTTTATTAGCATATTCTAATGATAAAGCTTTTTCAAATTGAGTTGGATAAAATTAGTTGAAACTGGAATACAAATTAAGAAGATAGCAAGCTCGCTAGATGTCAGTGCTGTTCCAACGTCCCAATGTGATCATGCAAGAGCAAAGGCAAGACTCAATGCTTTAGCGATCGCCCTGAGTGCTGCCTTGATGGGAATTATGTTAATGTTGTTACCACATCTAATATAACTGGTTAAGTGCATGTTTGAGATTGCGGTGAAAAATTTAACTTATAGTTTAAGGACTTATAACTTAAATAATAAGTTGTATTATTGAAAAGTTATTTACTGTTTGATAACCATATGTTTAAAAGACTTTCAAACATGTTACATGTGTTTGGAAACAAATTAAAAAAGTATTTTCTGATGCAGAAATGACGATTATTTGAATTTTGAAAGATTATGTCCATATTCTTGAAATTGTGAAAGTTGTAATTATCTTAAAGTTATATTGGTATTTTTGTCCATTAACAGTTATTTTAAAATTCAAATTACGTTCTGTATTATTTGGAAAAGCACATTTGAGAAAAAATATTATTTTTAAGCTTATTTGAGATTAATAATACTTTAATATGCAACATCCAAACAACCTAATTTTTTTATTTAAGAGATTTTAAAATTATTTAAGCACTTTTTAAGACTCTTATATCAATCCCAAACACAGGCCCTAAGTAAAAGAAATGGTGAAACCCGTGGGTTAGTCTAAGAGCCTATTTGGAATTGAGCTTGAAAGTTTAAAAAGTGATTCTAATTGTTTAAAAGCTCTTTTAAAGAAAAAAAATGTTTTTAGTAAATTTATAAAAAGTACTTTAATTACTTTTTTTTTTTTTTCTTTTATCCAAACAGCTATCTGCAAATAACAAAGATCTACATAAAATCTGGAAAGTTAATCCCACTAATTGAGGCTTATTGGCTAGGCATTTTAACTTTCAAATAATCTTCGCAACCTCCTGCTATTCACCACACTCCACACTCTACCTTTTTTTTTAAAATTTTTTTTTAATTTTTTTTATCAAATATTTTTTATATGAATAGTGAATAAAAAATTTGAAATAGTTTAAAAAAAATAAATTCAAAAAATAAAAATAAAAAATATTAAAAAATATAAAGTGTAGAGTGTAGATGAATAGTAAGAAATTGTGTAGCAAAATCCGTATAGGATTCAGGGGTGAAGCAAAATTTGAAGTCATGGGCTGGGTCACTGGAGCCTTGCTTCTCCATTTTGGATTGAGCGTTGTGCCAAGCAAGGCCTCGGTAGACGTTGACAGAGAGAGTGGCTGTGAGGTAAATCGTGGCGACACCCAGGCCGGCTGTGAATGCTTTGAATGCCCAATCTCCTGCCTTACTCGCTATCCCCATCTTCGATTCTCTTGTTATTCCTTCGATTCTCTCCTTCAGGCTTTCTCTGAGGTTCGTCTCACTCGTAAGAGGTTTGTCTCACTCGTAAGGCAGCAGAAGCTTTAAGCTAAGAGGGTTGTACACAGGTCCCATGAAAAAGAAGTTGAAATTTTACTTTTTTTTTTTTGTAAGTATCAAATTGAAATTTTTATCGAAAAGCTTCTACAGATAACTATATATTTAAAAAAAATTAATGTATTTTAAATACATGTTTATCAAACAGTAAACAACTTTTGAAGTATAGAGCTTATTATTTAAATTATAATTTATAAGCTCCATAAACTATATTTTATATCGCAATCCCTGTTAACATATAACATTTCTGTCATTTAATCATTTATTCATCTACTGTAAATAGGCTCAGAATACTCTAGAAGTAAGCTTGTGTTATTGTCAGCAATACCCCTGCCTGTAACAGAATTGATTCTCTCTTTGTACGTGTATATGTACACCATTTCTCATCAATGAATAGTAGAAGGAATTCATGAAAATCTCCCAGGCTTACATGGTATTAGAGCTACTCGACTAGCAGTCTCATGACCCATGGCCTCTCTCCCTTCTCCTTCTGCTTCCCTCATGTCCTCTTTCTCTCACGTAGTCACCCTTAAGCTTACTACTGAGAACTATCTATTATGGAAGGTGCAAATATCAGCTTAACTTAGAGGCCAAGATCTCTATTGCTATGTTGATGGCACCTTACCATGTCCAACCAAATTTCTCATTGCTGCTAACAATGAAATACCAGAAATCAGTAAAGATTACAAAACCTGGATGAGAACAGATCAACTGGTCCTCAATGTTCTATTCTCATCCCTTTCCGACTCTGTCATAGGTCATGTCTTATCCTCCACTACTTCCTATTCTCTTTGGAACGCCATTGCTTCTATGTTTGCTTCTCAATCTCAAGCAAAAGATTTTCATCTGCGTTTTCAGTTAACCAATCTATCTCGTGGTGAGTCAACAATCACTGAGTACTTTGGTAAGGTCAGATCCATAGCAGATAGTCTTGCCTCCACAGGTAATCCTTTACCAGATAAAGAACTTGTCACATATCTTCTCACTGGGTTAGGTCAGCTCTATGAATCATTTGTCACGTCTATGACCACTCGCTCTGGCCCTACCATCTCTTCTCATGAACTATACCAAATGCTTCTCATTCATGAGAGTCGGCTTGCCCACACCTCCAAACAAACCATAGAGCCTTCAGCCAATTTTAGCTCCCATAGTTCATCTGGAGGTCGATACCAGAGAGGTAGATCCTTCTCGAGAGGTAGACAGGGTAGAGGTCGTGGAAACCACTCAAGCCATGGTGGCCATTATACACCAAATATCTCTGGGAACACCCATCAAACACCTAGTGGTATCCGCCCCACTTGTCAAGTTTGTCAAAAACCAGGGCATGTTGCCCTTCAATGTCGACAAAGGTTCGACCATTCCTATCAAATGCAACCTCCCCCTTACTTCTCAGCCAACTATACTTCCGGTTCTCCCACCCAAACACCTTTCCCCGACCACCAGAACTACATCTCGGATACCATTTGGTACCCTGACTCTGCCGCGACCCACCATATTACCAATGATCTCTCTAACCTCAATCTGTCTAGTGAGCACTACAATGGTACTGAAGGAATTCGCGTGGGTGATGGATCGTGTCTCCCAATTGAACATATCGGTGACTCTACTTTTCTCTCTAACTCTTCTTCATTTCTTTTACATAAATTGCTTCATGTTCCTCATATATCGAAGAACCTTGTTTCTGTGCTTCAATTCTGCAAAGATAATCTGTGTTTCTTTTAATTTCATGCCAATCATTTCTGTGTGAACGACACTCGGACGGGGAGGTCCCTCCTCACTGGACCAACGCGTAACGACCTCTATGCTTTTCCTTCAATAAAACCAACCTTGGCTTCAGCTCATCTGGGAGAGAAAACCTCCATCTCGTAGTGGCATCGAGACTCGGGCATGCTTCCCTTGATCTCGTGTCCAAATTCTTGCGTTCTCAATGTTTGCTCTCATCCCGCAAAGAAGACGAGTTTTTTAATTGCTCAAAGTGCCCTCTTGCAAAAGCCCACAGGCTTCCATATCACTTAAATTTGGCGCAATATACAAGGCTCTTAGAAATTGTTAGTGCGGACCTTTAGGGCCCATCTCCTGTAATATCTAAAAATGGGTTCAAATATTATATATCCTTTGTGGATCACTTTACCTGTTTCACATGGATTTTTCCATTAAAATTAAAATCAGATGTTATTCAAGTTTTCATGTAATTTTTACCCTACATTGAACGTCTCTTAAATTCAAAATTGCTTATATTACAAACAGATAGTGGTGGTGAATTTACAACACTCACATCTTTTTGTAAAAAACTTGGAATTACACATCGTTTTTCATGTCCACATGCACATCAACAAAATGGGCTTGTTGAACGCAAGGATCGACATATTGTTGAAACCGGCCTTGCACTTCTTGCTCATTCCTCTCTCCCTAAACATTTTTGGGTCGAAGCCTTTGAAACCGCAGTTTATTTAATTAACATGCTTCCTTCAAAAGTTCTTAAAAATAAATCTCCTTATTTTTTTGTTCATCAAAAAGACCCTGATTACACTTTTTTAAAAGTTTTTGGATGTGCATGTTGGCCCAACTTGAGGCCCTATAACAAAAACAAGTTAATGTTTCGGTCAACACCATGTGTTTTCTTGGGCTATATTACCTCTCACAAAGGCTATAAATGTTTTGACCCAAATTCTCACTGCATTTATATTTCACGAGATGTCACTTTCCATGAGACAACTTTTCCCTACTCTGACCAAAAGCCTACTGTCTCAAGCCCACCTCCAATACCCACTATCTCCACTCACACGGCTCTCCCTTTATTATCTCCATCCATCTTAGGCCCAAGCCCAGGCCCAAGTTCAGCCCACAGCTCACCCATATCTCCCGAGGCTTCCTCCCCTTTCTCTAACCCTAACTATGTCCCTCCTTCTTTGCCGCCCTCAAATTCATCGATTCTCCCATCTCCAGAAAGCTCTTCGTCCTCATCCTCTCATCCTACTATTTCTCCCCCCATTACATCGACAGCTCCTCGTCTCCCTCGTTCTCCTATAGTCACTTGGAATCAAACTAATTCCTCTTGACTCGCATCTATCGGGATGGCACGATCCCTTACCCACGACAACAAAATTGCTTTCTTACTATTGTAGGTGTACTAGATGATCCCTCCAGTTTCTCGGTAGCGAGCAAGTTCCCAGAATGGCAAGCCGCAATGACCTATGAGCATCATGCCCTCGTCAGTAACCATACCTGGAGTTTGGTACCCTCTGATCCCTCCTTTAATATTCTAGGATGTAGATGGGTCTTTAAAACAAAGTATAACTCTGATGGCTCCTTCGAAAGAAGAAAAGCCCGATTGGTAGCCAAAGGCTATCATCAACAGTCTGGTTTGGATTTTCATTAAACCTTCAATCTTGTTGTGAAATCCACAACTATTCGTTTGATAATTTCTCTTGCTGTTACAAATGGTTGGTCTCTACGTCAGCTCGATATTCAAAATGCATTTTTGCACTGTGATTTACATGACACAGTTTACATGCAACAACCCCAAGGGCTCATTGATTCGAAAAACCCTAATTTCGTATGTAAATTGCACAAGGCCATCTACGGCCTCAAACAGGCTCCACGAGCCTGGTTTGCACAGCTTAGTAACTGGCTGCTTAGTTACGGGTTTTCTGCATCTCACACGGATCCATCTCTGTTTATTCTAAATCATGGTGACTTGAAAATGTTTATGCTCATCTATGTTGATGATATTGTGGTTACTTCATCAAAATCAAGTTCTATTGACTCTCTGATTAGTGCTCTGTCTCAAGCTTTTCCTGTTAAAGATCTTGGCTGTTTATCTTACTTTCTTGGGCTTGAAGTTGATTATTCTAGTTCTGGACTATTTTTATCTCAAAGGAAATATATCAAGGATCTATTAGTACGAAGCAATATGCTTCACTCAAAATCTGTGACCTCACTGATGGCATCATCAACTAAACTGTTTCAATATGACTCACCAGAGTTTGAGAACAGTACATTGTTTCGTAGTACTGTAGGGAGTCTACAGTATTTATCCCTCACCTGACCTGATATAGCCTTTGCAGTCAACAAGGTTTGTCAGTTTATGCACTGTCCCAAAGTTCCTCACTGGACTGCTATCAAAAGAATCCTTCGGTTCCTTAAGGCCACACTTAATTATGGTTTATTTTTTAAATCTCAATCTTGTGTCTCTCTTCAAGCTTACACGGATGCAGATTGGGTAGGGTGCCCTGATAACAAATGCTCCACAGGAGGCTTCGCTTTGTTTCTAGGCTCTCATCTCATCTCTTGGAGCTCCAAGAAACTGAAGACAGTAGCAAGATCTAACTCGGAAGTTGAATACAAGTCCCTTTCATCCACTACAGCTGAGCTGATATGGCTACAATCCATGCTGAAAGAATTGGGGATCTCCTTGTCTACAGCTCCTACACTTTGGTGCGACAATCTAGGAGCTACATACCTTATAGCCAACCCAGTTTATCATTCATGGACCAAGCACATGGACATCGACTATCACTTTGCCCGTGATAGAGTTTCTGTACAAACTCTGAAAGTCTCCTTTTGTAGCTCCAAGGAACAACTGGCTGATGTGTTTACCAAGCCACTAGTATCAGACAAATTCTTTTCTTTTCGTTCGAGTCTCAATGTAGTTGACACCCCACTGGACTCTAGGGGGCATATTAACATATAACATTTCTGTCATTTAATCATTTATTTATCTACTGTAAATAGGCTCAGAATACTCTAGAAGTAAGCTTGTGTTATTGTCAGCAATACCCCTACCTGTAACAGAATTGATTCTCTCTTTGTATGTGTATATATACACCATTTCTCATCAATGAATAGTAAAAGGAATTCATGAAAATCTCCCAGGCTTACAATCCCAATCACGCACTAAATTAGTTGCCGAAGAAAAGAACTATTGCTCGAAGCCAACCAATGGTTTCGCAAGAGCGCTACGAAGAGGTGGGTGGGTGGGTATTTCTGCTCATTTTTTCATTCTTTTCTTATGAATGAAAACCATTGAACGTGCGTACGTGGGTTTCCGGCGTCTGCTGGGTTGCTGTCGGGATGTAAGGAGCAGCTTGTGGGACCGTCGCTCTGGCCCAGAACTTCTGGGACACGGTAGAATGGCGGGTTGCGGAGGGAGAGCAGAGAGTGAGGGAAACGAGAGAGAAAACACGTAGAGAGAGAGGTGAGGTTGAAGAACGGAAGAAAGGAGAAGGAATGGGGTTACGGTTTCAGGTCTAACCAAAACCGGAACCAAACTAACTGATGTCGGTTTCGGCCTCATTGGCTGCTGACCATCCGGTTCCTGCATCAATCAACCGTCCAGTTTTATCTGTTACGCTGATCATTCCTAATTCAAAGTTCTGCAAATTCATGTCTTACGAAGATCTTCAAATTCCAACATTCACAAATACATCAACAATAGTACTCAATAGATGGCGAGCACAATAATTATATTTCCAACTACGTGAGGAACAGGAACTGGTACTCTATAAAGAAGGAACAAATTGGTGAATAAATAGGCAAAGAGAAGCAGTAACTAAAAAAACCAGTCAGTTTCACAGCAATTCTTTAGTACTCTTGGAATACATAAATAATGATAGTCCAAATCTGTAATTTATATGAAATGATCAAGAATCTTGTTGATGTGCCCCATGAAAGGATTCATGCATAACAATACCATAATCATGAAGTGTCTTGTTGCTCAAGCACATTCCTCCATCCATTAACTACAACTAGGCTCTCTCTGTAACTAACCAGCTGAAACATTTCCGAGCCGTCGTCATCTATTGGAAGATTCTTTAGTTCTCCTGTTCTTGGATCAAACAATACCAAGCATTTTTTATCTGGATCACAATGGTGGCCGCTAAGCACAATCAAACCATCGTCCCGTAATTGTAAAGGACGACTGGGTACTGCAATCGTAAATAGTTTTGTCCAAGAACAATATTCCACAATAGACTCGTTCATCACCCATATTTCATACGCCAAAATTCCAACATTGTATGCAGGAACAATCACAGCTACAGAGTCATTGATAATGGCAATGTGTTCAACACGAGATCTTGTATCATCAGGCAACATTATTTCCCGGAACATCTCATTGCTCATATCAAAGGAAAGCAATAAACGATGCCCCCTGTCGTGACGTTCAGGACAAATCAACCAATAATAGAATCCATTTAAGTATGAAGGAAAATGAGGCCATTTCATAAAATAGGCTGAGTTGAGGGATGCATCAATCACTCTCCAAGAATCAGTAGTAAGGTTGTATACCTCAACTTGGTAATGCGGCAGAGAATCGAAGTACATGATTTTAACCACCTTGAAGTCATTGGTATTGAGATCAATACCAAAGCCGAAATCGAAAAACGTGGGGCAAAAACGAGGCGGGCGAGGAACAAACGGAAGCCTTTTTGATTCTCTGGTTGCAGGATTCCAAAGCACTATCTCCCAAGCCCGGTCTGGATCAGGAGCACCATCGAAACGCTCTGAAGCATTACGAACAAGACAAACTATTCCATTACAGGAACCGAAGAAATATACCGGGTTAATATCTTTTGAGAACAATTGTGGGACGAGATGTACTTGGTCGGAAAACTCTAGGGTGTCGTTAGAGTGCATGGAGAAACGTGGGGCAGTTGTTGCCCGGCAACGCTCAAGGATGACTCGACGGTCGTGATTGCGATTGTGATCAGAAATGGCGAAAGTGTGGTGCTTTGTGATGAAATGAGGGTTTCTGATGAGAGCATACCAAGCTTTACTAACAAACTTAAATCGCATCAACGATTTTACAGGCAGCGTCGACAGAATTTCAATCACCAAGTCTTCTGGGAGATGGAGATGACGGCTCAACATTCTTAATTTCACCACCGGCTGAGAGTACAAAAAGGTATTACTTATGCTGAATTTGAATTTAATTAAGATTTTCTGTAAAGACGCTTTTCTGAAATGTTTTACCTTAGACATTAAGCAATATTCAGGATGCGATTCATTTGTTAAAGCTTTGATGGTAAGATTTGGCCCCACAGCTTTTGATGATGCCATGGAAGGCTAGACAAGGCTTAAACAAACGTTGTCGCGCGCTGCCTATAAAGCCCAATTTGAGTCTTTCCAATAGGTTGCTTCTTGAGTGGCTTGAAAGACGAGATCAGGTTGTCCATTAGGATGCTCAATCCTATTAATCTTAGTGAAGCCTTTGGCTTGGCCAAAATTCATGAAGAATGCGCGCGTCTTGAGCTCAAGAAAAGCTTCAAGAGTAGGGGGTATGGGGGAGATACTCAGTCTTATGGGTCTGATGAAATATTTCTGGAAAGCAATATTGATAGAAGAATTTCATCTGTTCAGATGGATGTAATAAAGAAGGGACTTTGTTATCACTGTGAAAAAAATGGAGTCCCAGCCATGTATAGAAAAATTCGAAAGTTTATTCTTTGCATGTAGAGGACAGTGGGGGACCAGGAAATTGAGTTAGAAGAGGAGTTAGTAAAGGGAAATTCAGAGGAAAACATTGGAGAATAACCTGAAAATCTCGATCCATGCAATTTTTCTTTGCTTCTTTCTTGTCATCTAGGATTGGGAGCAAGTTATTATTTGGCTCATGTTCATTACGATATTTTTAAGTTAGCTCTGTTTCCCTCTTCTTCTTCACCGGTATGCCGTCTCTTTTTCGTTCGTTCCTTTTTTTTTTCGGTTTGAGAATTTGGTTCCTGCAATTTACACAGTACGTATGTGTTGTTCTGCTTGATGCCTTGGCTGAGATCTGAACGAAGCTAACACGCTAAAGGAAAAAATTAGAAAAAACAAAAGCAAATAAAATATTAGACAAATTAAAAAATAATAATATTTATTCGTATATAAAATGAAATGCCCAACTCAATCACGGTAATTTCAAGGAAAGATCGCCTCGCAGTTTTTTTTAATAGGAAAAAGCTACTTTGTCCATTTAAGTGTACCGCTCAGCTAAAGAAAATAATATTTTATTTTACTTAATAGTTAAGGAAATAATTTTAAATCTATTGATGTGATTTTTTTTATTTTTTAAAATTATTTAAATATATTTAAAATTTTTGAAAAGAAAAAAGAGAAAAAATAAAATAAAAATTTTTAACTGGGGGCATAGTAGCTCGGCTCTTCTTTGATAGGACAATCCTACAGCTCCATTGGGGTGTATCATTACTTTTTGATACCTTTTTTTTAAATTTTTTTTATATAGATTTTTTTTAATAATTAATTTAAATATTTTAAAAAAAGAAAACAAATTTAAAATATTATTAAAAAATATTTTTTAAATTATACAGTAAAAAAAATTATCAAAAAACACTTCCTTAATCACGAAATAAAATATTTTACTTCGTAATTAAGAAAGTATTTTTTAATAATATTATAAATTTTTTTTAATATTTAAAATTATTAAAAAAAAATTTTTAAAAAAAACCTTAAAAAAATACATTAATGCAAGCGGTAGCCCTCGAGCTGGTAGTGAAACGCTTAGCAATTTCGTTTTTGATATTGAATCCTCCTCATCATCCCCTATAAAATCTCTTTTGCCTTTGAATTCATTTCTCTCTCCTCCCATTCTCTCACTTTCTCTCACCGTCAAAACGATTATTCTCCAAACAATTAGACCAACTAAAAGCATCAAACTGACATTCCTTAATTCCAACCATTGGAAAGACCGTGAAAATCAACTTCATCATAATCCATATGTTATTTAATCTTTAATAATGCTGGACCGGGTCGCTCAAGTCCAAGTAGAGGTTGGAGGAACAATAAGGTGGTATTATAGAAATTATGTTTCTTGGTAAACTCACAAGTCACTTAGGTTGCGTTTAGATATTGAGCTGAGCTCAGCTGAGTTGAATTCTTTATGAATAATAGTGAGTTGAGTAGTGAAAGGAGTTGTGTAGAGCATATATAAACTGAGTTTAAAGTGTATTTAGATCTTAAAATAAGTTTAATATTTTTTATGAAAATTTGAAAAAGGTTGTGGGTCTCACATATAAAGATGTTTTAAGTTGAAAAAGGTTGTGGATCCCACGTATAAGAAGGTTTTGAGTTGGGATAAGTTTAGTAATTTAAAAGTTGGATATTTGGATATTAGACTCAGCTTAAAATTAAACTAAACCCAGCTGAGCTCAACTGAATTTGGGAACCAAACGCAACCTTAAGATCCATTACCAGAATTCAATTATCTGTGCAATTAGGCTTGATCATGAGATATTTCAAGCTCGAATAGAACAAATGTATTAGAGTAGGGAAGCATCGGTATTCATTACAAAATGGGAATGACGTGATCTAGCTGTTCTGATCATGATCTAAGGTAATAGTTCTGGATCACCAGTGGAAGTTTAAGGTTTGGGAATCTCCAAACTTTGGGAATGATTTATAAAATGATTTGATGTTTTAGATCCTAGATCCTTAGTATTAGGGTTGTACATAAAACTGGCAAACCGACCTATACCGATGAAAACCGATTGCCAAATGCCAGAATCGGCGAAGAACAGGTCGGCAGTCGAGTGAAATATATAGGAACTGACATCGGCCGGTTTGGTTTCAGTTCTTCTGTGTGAAAAACTGCTGAACCGGCCGATCGGTTCTTATATGTTTTCTTTTTCTTTTATACATATATAGAAACGTCGTCGTTTCACTTAAATTAGTAAAACGGTGCCATTTCATATAAGGGTAAAATCCCCCTTCCACTTTCCATTTCTCACTTCAGCACTTCCTCCTCTGCGATTCCCAATTTCCCAGTGTAGCCCCTGCGATTCCCAGAATCCCAACCCCAGCCTCCCAATCCCAACCTTCACTCTAGTCTCTCACTTCGAGCCTCGATGGCGCCGCTGCTATGAGCCCATTGTCTTGGCATCATTGTGAGCCCATCGTCCCCACACGTTGTTTCTCTATTTCACATTGGGTAAGAAAAAAAAATCCGAGAGGTTAATGTGATTTTCAAATATTTGATTTTTGATTTCAAGAATTTGCTTAATGCTTATTATGATTTTCAAAACTTAGCTTGTCAGTAATAAGTATGTAGATTGTTGGAGAAAAATTATCACCATGTTCGGTGTATTATGTTGGGCCGTACGTATGATTTTCAAATTTATGATTTTTGATTGCAAAACTTTGCTTAATGCTTATTATGATTTTCAAAACTTTGCTCATCAGTAATAAGTACGTAGATTGTTGGGGAAAAATTATTACCATGTTCATTGTTCAATGTATTATGTTGGGCCGTATGTGTGATTTTCAAATCTTTGATTTATGATCTCAAAACTTTGCTTAATGCTTATTATGATTTTCAAAACTCAGCTTGTCAGTAATACGTATGTAGATTGTTGGAGAAAAAATATGATTTATTACCATGCTCAGTGTATTATGTTGGGGCCGTATGTAACTATGTATGTAGAAAAATCTTAGTTTTTTAAAATTAAATAGAAAATCAAATTCATTATGTTAATTGTTAAATTGTTTGTTAATTAATTATGAATTTAATTTTTCACATGTTAGATGAATTTCTCGTCAACTCCAATTGATCTTGATAATGATGAACAAATCGTTAATTTGGGAGAGACCCAAACACCAAAACCTTCAAGTGCCCCTAATAGTAGTAGTTGTCCACTTCCTAGGAAACAAAAGGGGAAGGACCCATCAATTATTTGGGACCATTGTACAAAAGTTCAGGGTCGTCCTGTAGATGCTCCTAGGGCTAAGTGTAACTATTGTGGCAAGATTTATGCTTGACACTCAAAGAGGAACGAGACTTCAACTATACAAAACCACCTATCTGCATGTCCAAAAAATCCTCATAAAACGTGGGCCTCTAGATATATACCAAAAACTATTGGCAAGTGAGGCAACACCCGAAGAGGGGATTGGAGAGAGTGATAGTAGCGTGGTAAGGAATCTTGTAATCCACAAATATAGTGAAGAGGCCGTTAGGCTGGCTATTCCAGAGATAGTAATTATTGATGAATTGCCATTTAGAATTGTTGGAGGAAAATGATTTAGGAAGATGGTTTGGTTGCTTGAACCAAAATTTAAAGTGTCATGCCGTGTCACAGTTGCAAGAGACTCTATAAAATTGTTTACATCTGAAAATGCCAAGCTTAAAAAGTTGTTTAAAGATATGGGGATGAGAGTTTCATTGACTACCAATACATGGACATCCGTACAAAATCTGAATTATATGTGCCTAACTGCCCATTTCATTGATAATGATTGGAAGTTAAAATAAAAAATCATTAATTTTTGTTTAATCCCTAATCATCGAGGGGATACAATTGAAAAATATATTGAATCGTCCCTCCTTGATTGGGCATTGATAAGATATTTACTGTGACTGTTGATAATGCTAACTCAAATGATATTGTAATTTCATAATTGAAGCATTTTTTGATGGGGAATGTGTTGGGTGGGAAGTATATACACTTGAGATGTTGTACGCATATTTTAAATATTGTCTTGAATGAGGGTTTGAAGGAGTGTAATGATACCATCACAATAGTTAGAAATGCGGTTAGATATGCAGAAAAAGAAACATTAATTGTAAAAAAATGTTGTGTCATGATGTGCAAATCCGATGGAATTCAACTTACATGATGTTGGATGCGGCTAAGAAACTTGAGAAGGCTTTTAGGCGGATGGAGAGTGAGGATTATAATCTTCTATCTTACTTTAATGAGGGACACATGGGGCCTCCTAGAGCTGATGAGTGGGAGACAGTGCGGGTTTTTGTAAAAAATTTTGAAGATGTTTTTGAAGATCTTATGCTTCAAAAAGATTTGGTTAGGCTGAGTGAGAGTGACAATAGTTGTTTGATGAATATGGCCATAAGCATGAGAACGAAATATGATAAGTATTAAGACTCATTGGATAAGATGAACTTCTTGTTGTTGATTGCCGTTGTGCTTGATCCTCGAAGTAAGTTAGGGCTTCTCACCCGCAACTTGAGAAAAATTTATTATGAGACTCAAGCTGAGGGGTTGGTGTCTAGTGTGAGACAGTTACTATTAGACTTATACACTGAGTATAATGCTACATTTGGTTCTATCACGAGTAGCCGAGAATATGTGCCCGCTCCGACATCTACACTCACAAGAGAAAGTGAAGACTATCATGCGTCACAATTTGATGCAGGGGGATCCGAGACAGATGATGCTGAGCTGTCAGATTGCACCTTGATGGCACTGAGATACCATGAGTTGGCAGATCAGCGTAAAGGCAGGAATTGATTGTGATATGTTCCTCATTGGGGCCGTTTTGAGTGTGTTTCAGTCTTTTGGCCATAACTTTGGCTACGGGTGTCGGAATCGCACATAAGACCCCAATTCGGAAAGCTCTTTTGGATGCGCACGCTGTCCACATTGAGCATGGCTCCATGTGCCTTTTTTTTTACCTCAAATTCTACTGTTTTCCCCTCCAAATCACTAGTTTTAGTTATTTTTTACTATTTATGATAATTTTTTGCTTGTCAATTAGGAAGTCGTTTTAAATCCGATTTGGTCCGGATTTTTTGCAGATTGCTTATTTTATTTTGAATTTCAATTTAGAGTGATTTTCGAGATTTTGCTATTTTTGGAAAAATTCGGATAAACACGATTTTTGGCTATAACAGTCTGGCTTGTGGACTGATTTGGGGATTTTGTTGGATTTTATAATATTCCGTTAAACCCTAGAGACTTTTCTCTCTGGTTTTGGGCGAGTTTTCTCCTGTGAATCATCTGTTGGAACTAGCCTACAGGATAATCGCTATCCTCTCCGGCGTCACAATTGTACATGGATTGGTATCAGACAGATTCTAAGATTGAATCTACAGCTTCTATAACAGAGGTGAACCGGTATTATCAGATAGTTGTGAGGCACTCAGTCCATCTTTTGATTTGTTGATTTGGTGGAGGCAAAATGGGGTTAATTATTCTATACTTGTGAGGATTGCACTAGATTTCTTAGCCATGCCTATTTCCACCGTTGCCTCAGAATCAGCATTTAGTAGGGGAGGGCATGTACTCAATCATTTTCGGAGTTCATTGGTTCCGAAAATAGTTGAGGCACTTATTTGTACTCAGAATTGGTTGTAACATCCGTCAACGGCGCCATTTGATATTCGAGAGGCCATGGATAATGTAGAGAGCTTTTTGGTAGAATCTGGTAATGTTTTTCTCATTCAATATTTATTTACTTTTATAAATTAATTTAATTTATTTTTCATTATCCAAGTTTATTAATATTTGATGTTTAATCTTAATGTTTTTCATATCTATATAGAGTTGGGAGCACAATCAAGCATCACAACTATTGAAGACTGTTTTTGAATATGGAATGAAGAATTGAAGATCTAGGATTTTTCATTTTGGCATAATTTAATTTTAATTTGTGTTAGTTGCTTGCTTATTGCTTATTTGTATTAAACATCTACCCATCTAGTGGACATTTTTATTGATTACTTAGTAGTTGGCCCTCTTGGGGGTCCCTACTATGACAATCACTTTGGCCCGCCCACACAAGACATCCCAGGGGGATGACTTGCTCACCACGCATTTTTATGAAGCCTTCCTAGAACAAGCTCCTTGAAGATCTACCAAGGTACAACCTCCTTTCGAGTGGGATGTGGAAATGATTGTCTCCCCTTCGTCCACTACACGCTCAACAATTCAAACCTTCGAAGATGAGGTCATGGGTAGCATTGGGGCCTTTAGCCCAGGTGCTTAGAGGATGCCTTCCCCAGAATCTCCTCTTGCTTGGCCACCCAACGAGGGCCCCGAATATACAGTCACTGTTGTTGGCCTCGAGCTAACGCTAGCTGCGAAGTTCGATGACAGAGTATCTAGGGTCGAAGGAAAGGAGCTCGGGTTAGTGGGGCTCCTTAACCCAGTTGTTGAGGGGGTGGATGCTGCTCCTTCTCTTACACTTGCTGCAGACTCGCCCATCGCTGAGATTGAGGTGGCCGTGGCGATGGGCACCAAGAGAGAGACTTCAAGTAGCTCCCACGATAGACAAGGGGCCCAAAGTCCTATGGATGGCATGTCTCCTGCTACTGAGAGTCATCTTTCCTCGCGGCCCTCCACTAGTCCTGCTAAAGCGGCCACGTGGCTAACCTTTGAAGGAAATCCCGCAGTGGTCACTCCCCTCCCAACTAGATCGGAGGCTGGAGGGACTCAGGCAGAAGTCCTTGAGTGGGTGGTCAAATTTCTATTTGGTTTCTTCTCTGAGGTCTTTCGTGCTTATTTGGTATTCTTCATTCCTTTTGCTGATTAAGGCATTTTTTCTTTACTAAGTACTTATGAATTGACTTTTTTCGGTGACAGGGTACATCGTGTGGGGGATGCACCAATCAGTCCCGTTGTGATTGACGATGACAGTGAGATCGGGATATGCAACACAAGGTTACACATCCTACATTCATGACAAATAAGATGCAATGCACCTAAGTATACTAGTAGCAGGCAATAAAGTTGCAGTGGAATAATAAAAAGTCATATAAACTAAAGAAAGCTATAAGCAATTGCGTTAGCACATGGTACTATTACTGAACAAAATACCCAACATTGTCAATATCTCAAAATATGCATCATATAAAATGTCTCCCAAAAAGCATAGAGTATCATAAGTCTTCCAAAACACGGGACCTCTTATCATATGTATTGAGGCCACAAAAATTTTCCCAAGTTCTCCCTTTTTAACCTCCCCACTACTAGAGATTCGTCTGGTGACAAAACCAAAAAGACTCCATGTGACTTCTGGAACTCAAGTGCCAAAAGTCCTAAGTCCCTTGCAAGCTCCTTTGCCTCCACAGTAGCCTCACTAGCCTCCTTAAGGATGCCTATCACTTGGTCCATGTTCCAAGAAAATTTTGACTTCATTACTGGGTCAATGAGCATAGTATTGAGCTCGGGACTGCTAAGACTAGCTAGCATCTCTTGAAGAAGCGGGAACGTGTACTTCAAAGCAGCTGCAGTAAAGTCATGACGAGCCCTTACGATGAACTCATCCTCCATCCTTGTGCCATCTAAATTCATGATTCCATAGTACCTTGTGTACCTATATCAGCTTCTACCATTCCGGAAGAGGAATGGTAGTGCAAACTATCACAATGAGATTTCGAAAAATCTCAGTAAGTAAAAACACAACATACAATAGTTAACATGAGTATACAAAATATACATCATGAAATGTGTGCATGGAAATGTACTTGATACATGACTTGACTAGAACTTGTCTTATGCACTTGACCATTTTCAAAAGACTTGTAATAAAAACTTTAACATTTTCAGAAAACATCTTTGACTTTCTCTTTCATGTTGATCTTAATCATAGCATGCCTTATCATATCATATCACGAGATTTTCATCAAGTGATCCATATCATATGAGCTTTTTGTCTTGTTTAGAGGTAGATACAACACGGTTCCTCTTTGCATCTTGTGTTCTTGCTAGTTACTACACCACCAACGGTTTGTACACCGTGATGAGTATGTCTTATTCAAATTCATATAATATTAACTCAACAGTACTTCGTCAGGTTATATGCTTTATGCACCCACTAGCGTTAGGAGCTACTTCGCTCCGGAATCCTTTTAAATAGATCCATTCGTGGCACGTCGACGATTCTTTGTCGACTTAAGGCTTACCACTCCATTTTTAAGTACTCCAGAGTGGACAAAAGAAATCCCACTAGGACATTCCCCTGCCCTAGCACTTAAGGTCATGATAAAATATTTACAGACATTTTTCTTTGAAAAACCTTTTTTCCAAACACATGTGACATGAGACTTAAAGACATATACCTTCTTACACTTGATATATGACACATTAGATGTCGTACATGCAATAATCAAGAATTACCTATTTAAATCATGGCATGGTAACATAGAACACATGAAACATCAAAATAAATACATGAACCTAAGGGAACATGCCTTGGCCGAAACATATAACCATTTGATCATGAAAAATTTTCACTTTAACATGTTCTAAACTTGAAGCATTTTGATTAAAAATCATGGCATAGTGAATCAAAGCATATAATCGTGGTAATATTGAAAAGATCCAAAAGCTTTAATCATGCTATAGCCGAAACATCATGTTACACATAATATCAAAACAATCTTGGCAAAGTCCAAACATGCTTATGTGATTCATGGCATTTTCATCTCAAATCCGAAACATACAATCCACTCCATATTCGTATACAAGATCATATTGGCATATTCAACCAAGTAAAGCAAAGAATACCAATCCAAACAATGATAACAAATAAAAGATCTACTCAAGTATATACAAGTATTAACCAAACTAAGTTGAGTGTATACTTACAAAAGTCATTGTAGAAAAATAATAGCAAACTGTAAATCGAAGTGTAACTTGTTAGAATATGGGTTTCAAACCCTAATCAATGTGCATGAGTGTGTGAGGGTTTCTAGGGTTGTCACTAGATCTTGGAAACTTCAAAACCAATTGGTTCTAGGGTATATGAGCATGAAAACCCTTCAAATCCCTTGTGACTTTTGACTAAATCTCGAGCAAGTGTGTAGTGCATGTGAGTTACCAAGTGTGTAGAGGATCTATGCCCTCAAAGTTTCATCTCCCTCCATTTCTAGACTTTTTTATAGGTTACTTCAAGATGAAATAACCTTAAAATCGTGTGTGTTACAAAAATCTAAAACTCTTTAGAGATTTCATCATCTCTATGAGTTAGATGTGAGTTGTGTGATGAAAATAAGAAGAAATACAAGATCCTCATTGTGGTGCCTCCTTGCTAGTGCCATGGTCCTCTCTTGAGTGTAGAGAAGAGTGGTTTATCTTGTTTGGTTGAAAAGAAAGTGAGAGAAAGTGAAAAACCTTCAAGTGTTTATGTGAAATGGTATGGAGAAGATGAGAGCATGTGTAAAATTCAAAAATGGCAAAGAAAGAAAAGTCCTTGGTCTTGTGGCTCTCTTCTCCTTTTATAGAACTCTCATCAATCCCTCATTGGTTGCTTGTAATCCATTGCATGAAGGACAAGTGGACTCTCCTTCTTCCTTCTAGCCGAAATGCCTCTTCCTATTCTTCATCATTGGATTGCTTTGGGAAGGTGAAAAGGCTTGCAAGTGGCACGTAGAATCCCTTTGGCCGAACCTTGTTTTCCCTCCATGCCCCTTCCATTTTCAACTAGGTGCAATGTATCTGAGGGAAAAAAAGGTAAAATAATCACCAAGTCCCTTCAACTTCCTAAAAAGTGGAGCTTTGCATGTGTGACACATAGCATAAGTGTGTGCCTTGCCCTAGCTGTCCACTTCCATATCCAATTCCCATATTGATGCTTCGACTTCTAATGCTACTTCCCTAGGTGACTTTTCACTCACCATTGGTCCCTTTTGTAACCCTAATATGACAAGTGCCATGTGTGAGTGTGCCTTTGAGTGTAGTGGCCAAAAAAGTAAGGGTAGGTTAGTCTTTTGTGCAAATGTCCCTTCCCATTCCTTCTAGAAAATACTTGAGTGGACATGTGGTATGGGCAAAACTGAAACTCCTCTTTGTCCCTTGGGTTTCCCTATGCAAATCCCTTGAACAAAATCCTTTTTGTCTTCCCTAGGCGCCATTTCCCATGGATATCAATCTTGGAACTCAAACAGTTGCCAAATGGCATGGTGTAGGCATGTGGGGTGGGTTGACAGAATGTCTCCTTGTGTTCTCTAGGTCATATTGTCATCTCACCATCTAGAAGACTTCCTTGCATGCAAGACGAGTGGCAAGCAAACTAGGGTTGGCGTGCATGCCTTCCCTTGGCTTCCCAAACACTCCTCTCTCCCCTTGAGTCTACTATCAGGTCTAGATACATAATGCTATGCATGCGTGACACATGGCATTAGTGGCAATGGCTTTGGTCATGGGCTTGAGTTGCTTAATCACAATTCTAAAGCCTCACCATTCTAACTAAGAAATCTATAGTCCTTAAAATGATACTAAGGCAACTAATAAATCACGAACAATGTCTAACCAAGTTTGAGTCATCATATCTTGACTAGTAGCATTCTATGGTGGATGGCCAAGAAGTCATCGAGGGGGAAAATCAAGCCCTTTGCTCGCTAGCTCGGCAAGCCTTGCGATGTGTCCGGGGGGAGAGGGAGGAGAAGGAGCAAATGGAGGTGGACTTGGTGAAGGCCTAACCTACCCAAAAGAAGAGTTGTGGGCAAGTTAAGCGACTTCATCATCGGTGGAAGGCATTAAAGGCCTTAACACTATGAAGGAGCAGGCTCTCAACAACGACTTGGCTAAGTCGTCGGTGAAGAGTTCTGCCGAAGGGACAGTCAGTGATCTGATTGTGAAAGTAGCCGCCCTTAAGGAGTTTTTGAGCTAGCTGCTCAAGCAGTCGGAGGAATATCATTAGTCCCACTCCAGTGGTCGCCCTGGCTACTGTGGAGCAAGAAAGGAGGAGGACCAACCATGCATTCGAGGAGCTAGGGGATGCGAAACAGCTAGCCTCCGAGGAGCTGATCATTGATGACCTGCAAAGTGACTTGTCCCAAGTTCAGGACATTGTCCCCCTTCTAGATAGGCAGTTGAGGTCAACCAGGCTCATTCACTACCAGGATTGATCGTATTGGTACATTGAAGGCCTCAAAAGGATGCGTGACTATGTTTTAGAGAATCCTCAATCAAGCTCTAAGGATCTCGATGCACATTTAAGAGCCTTGACATTGCCCAACTTCCTCCCGACCTCGACGATCTTGAGTACGAATGCAATTTGGGCAAAGACATGATCCCCGACGCCAAGCCTGAGGTGCCTATGCCATATTCCGGCACTATTAGGCTCGATCCAGGCACCCTTGCGCCTTAGTGTTTTGTTGTTGTAATTGTTATTGTTGCTTTTCTTTTTTCTTTTCTTGTAAGGGGTTGATTAGTTCATTTCCCTTCTTTGTACCAAGTGACAATATTAATGCAGTTGGTGTTTCCTCTTTATTGCTCAGTCTTGGATGTTTGTTCCTTCTCTCATTATCTCTTTTCTTCTCATTCCTTTTGTAAGTCTGGTGGTCCTAATGTGAGGGATGAGTCAGTCCTGTGGAGATATGGCTTATTGAATTCTCTCGCCAGCCTCAAGGACTAAGGAGAAGGGTTAAGGGGTGTGCGCTTAGGTGGGGGAAGGGTTGACGTGCTTTTAGCCAACTCCGCAGACCAACTACTCTTCTGTTGTGTTGTTACATTCGGTTCTTATGTTACTTTGGTGTATTTTTAGGGTCATCTTGCTTGAGGGTCATCGTTGCCCAATTATGGGGAATAGTCTACAAGGAGAAGGCTTGGATCAATTCCCTCTCTCTCGAGAGTTAAGCTGCATTGTGGAGAGTTTGTTCCCAACCATGCAGGAAGAGAGGTCAGAATGCCTTAAGCTATCCCTTTTCTATAGCCTTCCCTGGGGGAGAGGGAGCAGGTTGCTACACGATCGAGTGGTTTAATACTCCCCTGGAGAAAATAGACAAGTCATTATAACTTCACTTTCAATTTTATAGGTGCGAAACTTGCAAACTTGGGTCATCTGGCCTGCGAGGTGAAGCGTTAGTTGTTTGGTCCCTTGTTGCTGGAGATGGCGTCCCAGGAGTAATGTCGGGTTGTCGAAAGACTAAGCCCACAGTCTGTTGAGGAGAGGTTGGGATGTCTCAAGCCAAGCCTCTCCCTTTAGTCTCCCGAGGAGGTAATTCTTTCAGACGGCTAGGAAATCGATACGCTCTTCGTCACGATGGGGGTCGGGGTAAGTTGTTGGGCAACCAAAAGGCTGGACCCAATCTCCTTAGCGTGGAAGTTGATCCACAACCATTGGACTAGATATGCTAGCTCCTAGTATTCAACAGATGGAGCAAAACATGTCTTTTATGCAAGTGGCCATGACTATTAAGGAGAAAGGCATACTCGAGGAGCTGACAAATGTTGTTTTGTTGGCATGGGGCTTCAAGTTTAGAAGAAACAAAATGGTGCATGAGTAAGTGTGTATGGAACCACATTAGGTTATAGAATTTACTTTGTCTATGAAAATAGGGCCAAACAAAATGAGGTAGGATCCAGGGCCCAAACAAAAGCTGGGGTATAGATGGCTTCCCCCACTAGCAGGTTTCTTAAAAATAATATTGATGGTGCAATGTTCTATGATAAAAAGAAGACTGAGGTGGGTATCATTTTCAGGGATTCGTGAGGAGAGGTGGTGATGGCAACCAGTAAGATGGAAGAAGAGGTTTCAAACCCAACTTTTATTGAAATTCTAGCCATGTTTTGAGGGTTACAATTGTGTGCAAATATGGGAATAGATAAGCTAATCCTAGAGAGTGATTGTTTGATGATGGTTGCTAAGATTCAGAATGAAAGCGATTCTTATGCTCCTCAACAAATCTTAGTTCAGGAGACAGAGACTGATGTAGTGTTTCAAGGAATGCAATGTCCAACATATTAATAGACTTGGTAATGAAGCAACTCATAGGCTTGCTAAAAATGCTTGGAATGTTGAAGATGTTGTTTTATGGTGGAATTGTGTTCCTCTTCATGTAAGCCATGTTGTATGGCTGGATAAACATTATTTGTAATGTCTTTCGCTTATGAAATATGAAGTTTCCTATATATATAAACTAGCTTGCGTGTGTTAACCCTAATTTTATGAGCTATTCTACTTACCTCATAACATTAATACAATATGTTTGGAGCAAAGCTAAACACCTATAGAATAGACACGTAACTTACATCAATTTATGATTAAACATGTATTTTTTAATTAAAATATAAAATTCTAAAATAACCTATATTTCCTAAACCTAAAATCTTCATAACCCTAAAAATATTTCCAGGCATGGGTATTTTTTATATGGCCTATCAACATAATTTAGGCCCAAATAAAATTTTCCTTATATTGACCTCAAAAAGATTGGAGTGGGTTGTTACACCTAATTAATGGAAGACACGTGCCACCATATAAGGCTAGCACACATTAAATTTATAAAGTAACGTGATTTTATGTGTTATGTAAGATTTACTTTATAACAAAAAAATATTTTACAATCTAACGTATCATAACAAGTTTATTAATTTGTAAATTTTTTTTTATGAAAGAGTAATCTACATATAGTCGTGGAGTGCATAAACACCGTATAATCATTTTGAGCTTATAAATAATAAGCTTCAATGAAGTTTCACAACGAAGAATTTACTGTGAAATTCCATCGTCAAATTCCAGCCTTTCATTTCATCATCACTTTAATGGCCTTGTTTGGATTGTGAGAAGGTTTATCTAATTTTATTCAATATTTAAATGCTACGAACGTAAATATTTTTCAATATCAAATATTCAATTTTTGTATCAAATCATTAAGTAATCATACAATTTTTCTGAACTTCTAAAATAAAAATTAAATGAAAAATTATATTATATTAAAAAATTATATTTTGATATAAATTCGTTAAGCCTAACTAAATCCAAATCCGTTTTTGTTATGTGGTGTTGGTATTAAATTAACGGGTTATATCATGTATTCCCAACCAGCTTGGGAGCTGGACCCGATGGAGTGGGGCCCCCTTTAAAACAGGTAGGTAAATGGACTTTGGACGAAAACTTTTTTCCGTACTTCCAATATAGAACGACGTAAGTTGCGACCCTGCATGCAAGTGGTAGGCTAGCTTTCAGAAACGTCCGTTCTCACCAAAAAAGTGGAAATGGAAAATCCTGTCGGGGCATTATTCAGTCGAATTAGGACATATTCGCTCCAAATTTTCTCTAAATTTAGCCTTCTGCAACTTCCATGGCCAATCTCACAACCTTCTGGGGATCAAGTTGTCGACCTAGAAGCAGGAGTAGCACTCTATTAGCAGCAGCTGCGGTCTTGAGGGTAGACGTACTCCACAACATGGACGTCTGGGCTAAGATTATGCTACCTTTCTGCTTGACTGCAGCAATCGATATAGCACTCGTCTACGTTCAACTCCACTCACAGTTCCCGAGAGACTTTCATTGGCCGAGTCTGGCAATCTTACTCGCATTTGCTTGTTTCTTTGTTGCTGGATTTATTAATATTCCAAAGTACGTGGGAACAGCTAAACTGCTTGCATGGGTTGTTTTAAGCTTTAAAACGGAAGTGAGAGTATTTTAATTTTGTACATGATCTGGCCATATGGCTAAAACAAATATGAAACCTGGTGATCATGAATAGGTTAATTATTAAATAGATGTATATAATGTCAGCATTAACACCAACGTTGGAAAATGCTAAATTTGACGTGTATTCATTAGATGCCGATATTCCTATGTATTTAATCAAAATTGAATATTTTATTACAACTACAGAGAGATCTTATAAAAGTAAATTTACAAACTGACATGATTACAATAAAAATAACTTTAAAATCTAACATACCTTATTAAATTACATTAGTTGAAATATCTTTTTGATTGAAGCATTTCTCTATTTGCAAAACAAACAAAAACAAAAGAAATGGTAAGTACGTGTGTTTGGATTGGTTGCTCATGACTGTTAATTGTTGACTAAAAAGGATATGATGAATGATCACCTAACACAACATGAAGGATTGACCCGAAATAGGTCCAAAAAAATTGACTGCAAGAGAGTACAAGTACTAATTTATATTATTTGCTTATTTTAGGCTAATTGGGTCTCTCATTTTTTAAAATAACCGCTTAAATAGAGTGATCCGCATAGACGACAACTCGTTGTAAATGAGAATTATCTCTAAGATTAGAAAATACTTTGTGATTAGATAATAGTCAAATAGTTTGTGTATGGTAATAAGATAATTTGAGTTGAGTATTTTTTCAATTTTGGAAAAGAAGAAAAAAATTTGAATAAAAAATATTATAAAATAAAAATATTGTATACAATATTTTTATTTTAGAAATTTGAAAAAATTAAATTATTTTTATTTTTTATTTAAAAATTTGAGAAAATTATAATGATTAATTTGAAAATATTTATATTTAAATTATTTTTGTTTGGGCACGCCCAGAGATCAACTGCTAGGCGGCAGAGTACGAGTACCCAAAGACAACCCGGCCAAGTTAAAGTACTGGCATTGATTTCTCTATGTATATATGTAAAATCATATATTTTGGATATCGATTTTGCATATGAAGAAAAACCTCACATTGAATTATGCATCTTTAAGCAAAATAATATTAAATTATTATTATTTATTTTTTTAGAGAGAGAGGCCCAAATTTTTGTACATTTGGAGAATTTGTACATCTTGAGGGGCCCTATCGTTTTATTTTCCACTTTTTTTAAAACCTGATTGACCATCTTCTAACATGCCAAACGGATTTGAAAAAAAGTAGTAGATAAATCATTGCAAAATGGTAAAATACTAAAGAAAACACCATAGACCATTAAATCAACCCCATAAGCTCGATGACAATTGGCTTGCAAAACTTGATGACAAATGCCAAATGTCTTGGTGTTGACGACCTTGTCGAATGGCTAGCAGAGCTCGATGGCTTGTCGTTGATGAGCAACCAGAAAAGAAAAAACCCCGAAATTTCAAAGCTGGTGTCGGGGTTTTTCTGATTCCTTTATGGTGTAGAGAGAGAGAGCATGGAGAAAGTAATTTCGAACGTAACAGTTTCCATTGTTGTAGAGAGATAAAAAAAAAAAATAGTAAAATAATATTTGGAAAGTGAACAGTATTTATTCAATGCAAATCATTTTGGAGAAATATTATGCAAATATGAAGATGAATATAAAGATACATAAGCCATTGCCAATGCTAGAAAGAACAAAAGGAGAATCAATTTTAAGGGCAAAATCGTCTCACGGTAACATGAATGTACGTACTATTCATGAGAGCAACTTCTCTTTATTTTTGTTCCAAGCGAGTGTTAACTCGTGCAAGATATAAAAAGAACATCCAAACCGAATAATTCAAGGAAACTCTTATGGAGCAATCAAATCCAGAATATTTGAATCTAGGGCTCAATCTGAAGTCATAAAAAATTATTTTAACTTTGAAACATGTGGTTGCTTATTGTGATGAATCATTTACAGCAATATTCCGGCTTAGTGAAAGCCTATCAATGCATACAACTTTGTATTGCCTGAATGTTTAATGCAATACAGGCCTGAATATGTGCATAAAATAGCATTGCCAAGACAATGGGAAACGAAAGGAAAGAAAATAAATCTTACCATGTTTACTTTCCTTTCACCTTCATATTTCCAGACCGTGTAAACGATCCTCTCCGCACCAAAATTATCATAACTTTAAATAGATTTTGAGGCAGAAGAAGATGACATGAGTTTTAGAGGGAACTCAGGTAATCCTTGAGCAAAGTGAAGATGGGATTGGCATAAGCATATCCCTCCAGTCTTTGAAAAATAATTCCATCCATCCGGGCTTGAACTCCTTCAGAAAATGTCAATTCTTCCAGCAGTACTTTCAGTGTTCTGTCAACTCCAACAAGAGTATTCCCTATGCCACTTAAGATCTCTGGAAGACTAGGGGAGGGTCTTGAAAGCTCCACTACAGTAACCTGGCCCCATCCAACCAAATGCATTAGAATACAATTTCTTCCAAGACAATGGAAGGAGCAACCAAACTATGTTCCCCATTTTTAATATGGACATAATATACACATGGGGATTATGTAGTCAGATCCAAAGTGCTAAAAAACATGGGTTGGAGAGTAGTCGTGTGATTTTTACAGTAGTAGCAACCCGCAGTAGATTTTGTCCAAACTGAATTCATTAAAAAAAAAAAGCAAAATAGTGAACAAACCCGTCTGTCTTTAGGTATATTAGCCTTCAGTTTTGCTATAGCAATAGCTCGAGAAAGTCCACCAATAGCATCAATCAAGCCTCTGGAAGCTGCATCCTTACCCGTCCAAACCCTTCCTTGTGCAACCTCTTCCATCTTTTCCACCTAAGATGATGGAGACATTGGACAGATTTCAGATTTCACATATGAGAAACAAAATGGAGCATCTGGAATTCTTGTAGAACATAAAAATGATCAACATACAGGCATTGATCTGGAGAAAGCTGCCTTGTCCCGAAATTGCTTATATGCATTCTGTGCAGACTTGGCAAAGAGTTCTGCTTCATCCGGTCTGTATAAAAAGTTGGTAACTAGTTAATTGTAGGAGCATATAGAGTTAAACTCCATGCTAAGGCAAAAGGCCTGAAGCAAGGTCCTGCAAAAGGTAACATAATGAGTGGCATCAAAGTCATCAAAGTTCAGCAGGTCATAGGAACAGGACAGCTACAATACAGTGCAATGCAGAGTCAGGATTGATTGCGCCACTTCATTTTTGTGGGATAGTGGTAAATTAAAACACCAATAAACCAATTATTTGGTACATCAGAAGCCAAAACAAATTTCTATGTAATATCAAACATTTTTTTTAGACTTGTAATATCAAACATGAACTTTAGCGTTGTTATTGTTAACTGGAAGTGAAAGAAAAAAAAAGGAGTATGTGAATAACAAAATTAATACTTGCTTCAATTCTAAAAGACCATATGGACATTTAGTGCTTCTCCGTCTAAACACATAAAAGATCATAGACTCAATTTATAACTAAAAGCATGGTTTCCTACAAATTACCAGAGAGACAGAATAAATGAGAGAGATAGAGAAAGAATTGTCTACAGAAGTACAATTTCTCAAAATTTTGGGTTTTCACCAGGGCGTGTATGATATGCAAAATACACCTCTGGAATGGGATGGCTATTCCATGGGAATGACCATTACATCATTTGGTTAGGATTTCACTAGGAATACATTTTGAGGATGGTTATTACTCTCAACTTTGACGGAATTTAAAAGGTTTCTGTGAAAACCCACATTATTTTATTATAATCTTGAAATTTTTAAAGGTGGCTGGCCACCTCTTACAAAACCTGGGGTGGCACTACCACCACCAAAGATCCACCCTGAAAACAATAAAAACAACAACACTGGCTCCAGTTTCTGTAAAAAGGGGTAACTAGCTACACTTTGGCTTTTCTTAAAATAGTTTTCTTTGACAATTTTTTTTTTCTTTTGCTCAGAATGTTATTTTTTTAAGAATAAATTTTATAGGCTCAAATATGTATATGTCGTTTTAAAAAAAATGGTACCACTATGTAATAGATTATTCTAGATAGTGCAATGTAGAATGAATATTGGAATATGAGATGGAATGGGTAAAGGAATAAGGATAGTTGTATTTCTTCTCTTCAAACAGATGATTACGCTTTCTTCGAGGGAAAGCACCTCCAAAGTGATACTAACAGAATAATATTCCAAAACGTATCCCAGGCGTGAACAGTGTGCCTGCTAATATACTAGAAAGCATTGAAATTACTATTGGGTCCTTACTCTAATATGGACTCCAGGCCCTTACAATTCTAAATGTAATAAACAGCAACTAACATAATTGGACCATTCGGCCGAGCCCAAGGCCCATGCTGCCTAACTCAGATTCAGCACCAAGCCCATGGTCCGCTAGCCCCCACGACAGCACTTAACCCTAACTCACTCTTCACGACAGCAAGTAGATCGATTCTTCAGATGCAATGGTTCAGTTCTTCAATGCTTCTCCTTCAAGCCGCCGTATCACACACTATAGCCCCTGCCCTAAGCGCTTTTCAAAAATTGTCAGAAGAACGGCCTCGTCAGAAAGTGGCTGATTTGCTGGGCCATCCATTCTGTTCTATTATATTCTTCTTTTTTAAAATAAAAGTGGGTTTTTTGGAAAATACTTTTTTGCGCTGAGGTAATTCAGGAATTTTGATTCAATTTTGGTAGAACATAAATATTTAATACAAAACAAAAGAATAGGAATGGTCATTCCATTTAGGCGACCTACTACATTCCCAATAATATCTATTCCTATTCCTAAGGAATGACCATTCTGCATACCAAACTTGCCCAATGTTATTGATCTATCAACCAGCTACTCCCCCCAACTCCACCAAACATAGAAAAGAATTGACACCTTAAGCATCGTTTGTTTTCTCAGATGAGATGAGTTGAGATTAAAGTTAAAACGTTGAATAAAATATTATTAGAATATTTTTTTTTAATATTATTTTTGTTTTGGAATTTGAAAAAGTTGAATTATTTATTTTATTTTGTGTAGAAATTTAGAAAAATTGTAATGATTAGATGAGATGAGTTGAGATGAACTGTAAAAACAAACGAGGCCATTGGAGGCCTACCTAAGAAAACCCAACTATTGGTAGAGAACTAAGTGATTGTTTCATTGAAGCAAAGGATCATCATAGATATACCATCGGAGGGTGTTGATTTGGAGGTAAACTTTACTCCCAAGAGGTTTTGTGATGATGCAATAAGAGATGAGACTCATGTCTTGTATTCCTACCCACTGACTTCCTACTACCATTCTATTAGTGGGATTGGGGTGTCTGCAATGGCTGAATTTTCTCTCCGTATGATTTCCCCCCTCACTACCATTTTTGTTTCTCATTGATTCTTGCTGGTGTTAGTAATCTTCTTAGCTATTATTAAGGAGTGCAAGTTATTAAAGATGGGACAACCAAAACTGACCCTCTTAGAATAAAAAAGTTTTGAACTCTTGGTGGAAGGCGGTCGATTGGTGTGCATTGTAGAGAGAGGTAGAAGGGTGGTAAAGGAGCTAGTGTTGGGAACACTTGAGGTGAAATGGGTAGTGAAGACACCAGAGGAGTGCTCGAGTGGTTGGACGAAAAGGAGTTGATCAGAACTTCTCGCAATCGAGGCTTCTTTCATACTTGCTATACCATAAACTTGTGGATATATTTCCTTGAGTGCCCTATCGCCACACTATATATCGTGCCAAAATATAATTTTGGACCCATCACCCTAAAGTAGGTATATCTTGAATATGTCTCCCAACTTCTTCTTATATGCTTCCATACCCCCCCCCCCCAACCATGAGGCCCACTCACCTCATTGGAAAACCATCCGCCATTCAATTCAATGACGCTTCTCCACAAGGCGCCCCTCTCATTGTGGTATCTCCATAGCCACTTTGCTGAAAAATTGCAAGCCCCCCCCCCCCCCC
>QEOT01004395.1:44735-74075 GCA_003123785.1 Pterocarya stenoptera
CCCCCCCCCCCCCCAAAAAAAAAAAAAGAAGTCATGTTGGAGTCTCTCCATGCGATGAGCCACCTTGCTAGGGAGCAGGAATAATGATAGGATAGTTGGCAAGTTGGAAAGAATGCTTTTGATTAGGTGACCCTACCACCCTTGGATAAATACATCTTCTTCCAACTTGCCAATTGCCTCTCCAATTTTTCTTGAACATTGTCCCAAATAGATATTGATTTGAACGGAGCACCCAACTGGAGGCCAAGATATTTCATCAGCAACTAAAATATCTTGCATTTCAAAATGGAAGCCAAACTCTCCACATTTGGAATATCCCCCACCGAAACTAGTACTGATTTGGCTCTCAAGGCTCAGGTTTGATCATGTCCAGCCCCAAGATTAGGGTGTCATTGGCAAATAGGAGATGGGATATGTTGAGAGTGCCAATATTGACCTCCCCTATTGAAAACCCAGATATGAAGCAACCCTCCACAACGCCTAAGATCATCTTGCTAAATGCTTCCATCACAAAAACCAAAAGTAGCAGAGATTGAGGGTCACCTTGTCTCAAGCCCTGTGAGCTTTTAAAAAAAGCCTTTCAGTGTGCCATTCACTAATATAGAGAAGCAAGCCTATGATATCCTATATGATAATGATAAGGATAGGTGGTGTATGGGATCCCATATTGCTTGGGAATGAGAAGTTCTTGCTCTTTATAAGGTTCCAATAGGGCTCCAATTATATCATTGACTAGTCCATTTGGAGTATAGGTCATCTGGTTTGCCCCTTCCATTGGGGCATTACAAAGCCATAGAAATATAGTGATGAATCCATTTACACCATTTCATACCAAAACCCACATCTCTCGAGCATGTAAAGCAAGAATCTCCAATTGACATGATCATAAGTTTTTTCTATATCCAACTTGCATAAAAGCCCTAGCTCTCCTGACTTGAATTTACTATCTAAGCATTCGTTGGCAATAAGCACCAAGTCAAGAATTTGCCTACCTTCGACAAAGGCATTTTGAGGTTGTGATATTAACTTCTCCATCACCTTGCTCAATCTATTCACCAAAGCTTTGGAGAGAAATCTTGTACACCCCACTCACCAAGCCAATGGGATGATAATCTCTTACTTCTACAACTCCAGGTCTTTTTGGAATGAGCGCAATAAAAGTAGAATTAAGGCTTTTTTCAAGCCTCCCACTTTCAAGAAATTCATGAAAGGCCCTCATTATGCCTTCTTTGAGCACTTCCCAACATGTTTGAAAAAGAGCCATAGAGAAGCTATCCAAGCTTGGAGCTTTTTCACCCGCCATGCTTTTTAATACTCCCTAACCTTCGTCTCTTCAAATGGCCTTTCAAGCTGTTCTACTTCTTGTGAACCAAGAACATCAAAAGTAAGCCCATCTAATCTTGATCTCCAAAAGAATTGTTCCAAGAGCACATTCTAATAATATTTGACAACGTGATCAAAGATCTCATGTTGGTTTGAGGAAGTCACCCCATCAATCATTGTCTCTTGGCATTGTTTCTCCATACATGAATTAGCCATCCGATGGAAAAAACTTGGTGTATTTATCCCATTCCTTCAACCATATTACTCTCAACTTTTGTCTCCAAGACATTTCTTCCAATAGAGACCCCTTCAATATCTCTGTCACTTGGGTTTTGCAAGCCATCTCTGCTTCAGATAGTTCCCTGTCCTTTTCCACTCCCTCCAAACCCTTGAGTAGGGTTGTGCATACAACCCGCATATCCAATCAACCCTAACAACCCGACTAGAAATGAGTTTGCAACGTCGGGTGTAAGACCCAACTATATATATTCTTCTATCTGAACTCTAAAGTAGATCGAGGAACCCTAGCTTCCAAATCGCACATTGTCCCGACTCACCATGCCGTTTACTGTCGCCGTTCTACATCTCCGTTCACCATTGCCATTCAGTAGAGTACCGATGAAAGAGTTTGGGGAAAAGAAAATAACGAGTAAGGAATTTGGGTGAAAGCAAAGGGCATTGAAAATCTCTTCCCATTTCCCCCAACTCTCAACCCTTGTTCATCATCAAACCCTAGCCCCCATGATCTCTTTGCACAGAACCTGTTTAATCCTCTTATTTTTCTTGCTTTAATCCTCTTACTTGTGGGTCTACAGGAACTTCCATGACAGAGGTTTGAATATGAACTTGGGTTTCGGTTGACAAGAGAGAAAGAGAAAGAGGAACCTTTTCTTTTTCTATATAAGGCTTCACTCTATTTTCTTAGGAGCCATGAAGCAGGTCATCAGCACAGAAGCCTTCACTAAATTTCTTCAACCAGGTGATCTATTCATCTGATCTCGTTTGTCTTTTGATCTCTCAAAGGTACAGAAGCCTTCACTCGTTTGTCTTTCGATCTCTCAAAGGTACGGCCCAAACCATAATTTTAGAACTACTTTTGTAAAGTTTTCAAATGAAAGAACGGTTTTTAGTTTCTGATTCGCTTTCTGTTTGGTGGTAGACGTAAAAATCTGGGCCTGCCACCAACAAGTTTAGACATCAAAATCTTTATGTTTTCTATGTTTGCCAGAACGTAATAAATTGTCTTTTGTTTTTTCTGTTGTTTTAGAACAATTTTTCCCCTTCACTTTAAACATCTTTTTTTTAAACACCAAATTTGCCCAAACCCAGAATAATCTTCCCAAAAATATAAAAGAATATTATCTGGTACTTATAAGAACACTGATCATTTTGTCATTCCTAATATCGGCTTACCTGCCACAAAATTTCCATCAAGGCAAGATGGTAGCTTTTTCATATCAATGAATCGTGATGCAAAATATTTAGTATGTTTAGCTTTTTAGGTTTTGGTAATTGGTAACATGAACCAGGGATGACTCAGTGGAGGTGGGTAGCTACACCCTTCTTATAAGCCCTTTTGTAATCAAGGTGTAGTCCAAGTTGAGTTGGCGCTTATAACTGGTTGCTGCTTGTGTTGGAATTTTGTGCATGCTCTCTAGATGGACCAGTTAGACTCTGTTTTCTTCACTGGTTATGAACTTTTAATGTCGGCTTTTGTGCAATTTAGTTTTTTTGTAGATACCTAAAAAGGGCTTTAAGGTATACCTCTAGCTTCTTGTGCTCTCCCCTGGTAAAGCCCCTATTCTAGTCGTTGGAATGTGTTAAGAGGATTATACTCATTTCAAGCCTCATTTCGTTGATCCATAGATATATTTAGTGTTGATACTGTTCTATTTTTCAATTTTTTTTAAATCCTTTTTGCCAAGCATCAACTCTCTCTCGTAGTTCTTCTTTAGATCTTCCTCAAATCTTATAAAAGTGTACTAGCAACCCCATACAATGGACAGTCTGTCAACTTTGGTTTAAATAGCTGATGTGGTACTGTCATTACAGTGACATCACAGTGAGATGAATTTATCAATTATTTTACAGATAAAAAATTATACTTATCATCTTCACACCATACAACACATAATTTTTTATTTTTTTATTTTTATTCTTACCAAATGCTTTATGTATGGATGATGAGTAGAAAAAATCAATTATTTTCTGAAGAATAAAATTTTTTAAAAAAATTTAAAATTTAAAAATAAAAATAATATGTGTGGTGAGTGGAGATGATGAGTAACAAAACTCTTTACAAATATGTGTTGTTAAGACTTGTAATAAGAAGTATTATTGAATTTCTCATGTATATATGTTTTTAAAACTTATATTGTTGTTATTTTGGAACATAGTTTATCGATAAATATATATATAATTAATTTATACATATATAGACTATCCTGAAATAGTACACCAAAACGGTACCGGTACCCAAATATTTCGTTCCAATGTCTCGACCGAAATGGTCACCGGAACGCTTTGCTAATTATGCCCAAGTTCTGATGATTTAATCGTGGTGTTCCAAGGGTTTTAGCAAGAATTATTTCTTATTTACATATTTTATGTTGATGAGGAATGACTCAAGGCTTTGAATAGAACTTGAGAAATTATCTATCAACCTTGATGATCATATGCACTAATTGTGTGCTTGTGACCTCTATCTTCCATATTTTCCTTTGTTTTATCAGTTGCTGAAATTATATAAGTTTGCTTTGCAGGTTTCTTCAATCCATTACTGGCAATAATTTTGACTGGCAATGATTTTGCTTCAACTGAAATTATATATGATCTGCATGGATTAAGGCACTGCTGGCTGCTAAAGATCTATTCCCTACAGTGTTGATTGGCAATGATTTTACCGCTACTGAAGATGTAGTTGTTTCAATGGAATAACTCCGTTTATGAATGCTGCAGGAAGGCATTGGCAAGGCAGTCATCAAAGATTGTGAATCAATCATGCTATTAGAACTCTATGAGTTGAAAAGCCAGTTGAAGGCTCTTCAACATAAACTGTCAATGGACAGGAATGCTACCCATTTTATTGTTCTTTATTCTTTCTTTATACTTCTCTTGCCCTGTTGAGTTCAGATTGTAACTTCCATATATAGGGCTAGAATTAGGTGCATACAAAAAGGGCATTCTGAAATTTCCATGTATAGACTCCTTTGTATAGTTTATATAATAGAAAGGAATCACAAGGCTGGGGGATTCGGCGATTCTAACCTAGTTTGACATAAACATGTAATGTTGTTGGACTCATTGAGACAACTGGAAGTACTTGTCTTGCTTCCATTTCTCCATCCTAGCACATTATATGCTGGTAAACAGTTTAAAATAAGGATGACTATCATGCCATGGTTCTGTGGGGATGAGCTGGACAGTTACTGCTACAGTTCTGAATGTTGCCCCGGTATTCTACCTTGTTTCTGGACTTAATATCTTGTACATCTTAGTGTTTCTTGGCATCTTGTGTGGCATGAAGCAAGGTTTCTGTGTTTGATGTACATGTACAATAGTTGATGCAGCAACTTCAAAACCACAAGAACCTTATTCATAACCTTTTAGCTTTCTCTATTTTATTCCCTTGAAAGTTCATCTAGTCTTGAAATCTTGATTTAACTTCCAAACAATAAAAACCCCAAGATCTCAACCTGACCCGGATTCGTTGAGTCGGGATCGTCCAAGTAGACTGGTCGGGCCCAAACCTAACTCGGGCTGGTCAGGTTGCAGGCCTACCCTTGAGTTCCTCGAAGAGTATTTTTTTTGACGTCCCACAACACCAAATACGTGCTCATTCCAGACCTTCAAATCTTTTTTCAAGGACTTCAATTTGCATGCCAATATGTAACTTGGTTTTCCATAGAATTGATAAGAAGGCCACCACTGTCTGACTCTATCAAGAAATCCTTCTGACTTCAATCACATATTCTCAAGCTTGAAGTACCTTGGGCCTCCATGGAGACCTCCACAATCAAGGAGGATAGGAAAGTGATCTGAACACAACCTAGGGAGTCTCTTTTGAATAAGACCCAGATAATGTGCTTCCCATTCCGGTGATACTAGAAATCTATCGATCCTTGACCAAGAGGGGTGTTCTCGGTTGCTTGACCAAGTGAAAGATCCCTACAAGAGGAATATCTAGTAAATCTTGTTCAGCGATGAAAGTAAAGAAATCTATCACAGCTGGGTTAAAACTAGAGCTACATAATCTTTCACAACTGAGTGACATTAAAATCAACACCAATACACCAAGGTAAGTCCCATATGCTGCTTAGTCCTGCCAACTCATCCCCTAATTGACTCTAGTACAGTCTAGGTTTGGACCATAGACTCTAATGAAAGCCCACCGAAATCCATCTACAACATTCTCGTACAAGTAGAGAGCTCGTCTTTGATACTTAGAACGGAAATTTTCTCCGCATCGCACCCCTTGAACTGAGAGTAACCATCCCTTCTTGTGTAAACTCCTCTGGCTTTCAGCACAGCAGACTTCTTCTCTCTACTCTTCTCCTAGCAGTAACTTCTATCTCCTTCGAATACCCATACTGGCCTTCATTCCCTGGTTTGGCAACCCTACACTTCTCGGTATCTCCACTTTTCTCCCAGCGTTACCTTTAATGGCTGCGGCTGAACATGACTACCTCTGCGTATGATATAGGGGTAACTCCACCACGTGTAACTTTTGTGACTAGTTGCTGTTTGAGAGTTTCAACTCCCTCTGTTCATTCCCTCCAGTTTTTCCCACATTGCCATACATCGCACTTCCTCCAACCTTTATCTTCTACTTCTTCAAGGATGATGATGACGCTTCTCCTTCCACCGCCTCTATACTCTACTATGGACAGGTATCGACCATATACATTAGAGGACCTTTGTGCAATGTAAGCACTGTTGCCTAGGCAGGATGTTCTGATAAATTCCTTGTTAGCGTCCGAACGAGAGCATTCATCCAAAGTCTGCACAACCCAGTTCACTGTTGGAGTACCTAGTACTAAGTCTTTAGTTACCTTCCTCTCTCTATGATGCACACTGCATGACTTCCTGCAAATGAAATCTCAAATCTCTGTCTCAACAAGGACTACTTTCGAGCATTCCATCCTTAAAAAGATTACCTTCGAGCATTCTCAATATTGCTCTGGAAGCCATTAGTCGACTCCTCTACCTTCATCAATATAAAAACATTTCCCAATAAACGACCAAGGTAAGCAAATTTTGAGAGAAATCAAAATCGGAGGTCGGAGATTTTACCACTCTATAAAAGGCATTTTGAGGCTTTGATTTTAGCTTCTCCACTGCCAAGCTCAATCTATTCACTAGGAAATGAGTTCCTAAAGGTCTTGGCAAATAGACTGAACTTGGTGGTGAAGAAGTTAAAATCAAAGCCTCAAAACTCAAAATGTCTTTGTTAGAGGTAGGTCAATTCTTGACTCGGTACTTTCTTGACTCGGTACTTATTGTCAACAAATGTTTGGATAGTAGATTCAAGTCGGAAGAGCCGAGATATTTGTGCAAACTTGACATGGAAAAGGCTTATGAACATATTGGAGATTTTTTCTTTATATGCTTGAGTGATGTGGCTTTGGTACAGAATGGTAATCATGGATCAACCATGATTACTCACTATATCTCACCTATTATTTGCTAAAGACCCTCTAATCTTTTGTGGGGCCAGACATGTATCAAATTCAAGCCTTGATGTCACTTTTTTGTTTCGAAGTTGTTTCGGTATTGAAGGTGAACTTGGCCAAATCAAAAGTAGTTCCAAAGGGAGATGTTACTAATGTGGAGAACATGGCTGCCATCTTGGGATGCATGATATCTCGGCCATCCCCCTTGGGTGCTCTGTTCAGATTCAAATATATTTGCGATGATGGATTAGAGAAAATGGAGCAGATATCGGCTAGTTGAAAGGGAGTGTACTTACCCATAGGTAGTAGGGTCACTTTACTTAAAAGTACTCTTTCCAACTTGCCAACCTACTTCTTATCATTCCCGCCTCCCACCAAGGTGGCTTAACGCATGGAGAAACTTTAGAGGGATTTCGTATTGGGGGGGATGATTAATGAGTTTAAGTTTCACTTGGTAAAATGGGCCACAGAATGCTTCCCTATCTTAGAAGGAGCACTAGGTATCAGGAATTTCTAGGCTTCTATCAAGGCTTTGTTTGGCAAATGGCTTTGGAGATACCATCAAGAATGGGAATTGTGGAGAAATTTCATAGAATAGAAGTATGGTGAAGCATTGGGAGGATGGTATTCAAATGAGGTAAGTAGGCCATATGGGGTGAGGCTATGGAAGCATAGAAGAAAAGGACGGGTCCGATGGAGGGTCACAGATCCAAAATCAAATTTTGGCATGACATATGGTGTGGCAACAAGATACTCAAGGAAGCTTATCCAAAAGTCTATGGGATAGAAAGAATGAAAGATGCCTCGATTGCGGACCTTTTGGTTCTATCTAATGGTGCTCCTCAATGGAATGTCACTTTTGAGATGCACAAGACTAGGAAGTCGACGCATTTTCAAAATTTTATGACCTAGTATACTCTACTAGCATGAGAGGGGAAGTTGACGACAAGATTTTCTGGCATCACTCCACTCCTTCTACCAAGCCATGATCTTAGCATAATACAAATCAATTCCCATGGAAGAGTATTTGGAAGACAAAGGCATCCTTAAAGGCACTCTTCTTTGTATGGACGACTTCCTTGGGAAAGATCCTCACACTTGACAATTTAAGGAAACATCAACTCATTGTCATGGATTGGTGTTGTATGTACAAAAAGAGTGAGGAGTCTATTGATCATTTATTACTTAATTGCAAGATTGTCACGACTTATGTAATGATTTCTTCACTCGGGTGGGACTAACTTGGGTGATGCCGAGGCTTTTAGGGCAACTCTCATATTGGAGAGGCTTTTAGGGTAACTCATATTGCAACATATGGAAGATGGTCCCAATATGCCTATAGTGGTGCATTTGGAGGGAAAGGGACAAAAGAAGCTTCAAAGATTGAGAGCGATGAATGGATGAGCTTAAAAAATTGTTTTTCAATACTTTACTCCATTGGTCGGTTGTAATTGATTTTAATGGAACAAACTTCCATGAATTTCTTGTATCACTGAACTAGCATGCTCAAGTGATGCTCTTGTATATGTCCCATAGAACTGGGCTTTTGCCTATTCTTTTTTTTTTTTTGATAAGTAATCGATATTATATATAGAGATAGGCAAAACCCAAGTACATAAGATGATATACAAGAGATAAGACCTATTCTTATGATCAATAAAATTCAGTTTACAGATCAAAAGAAAATCAGTGGGATTGGGATTAGGATATGGGTCAACTCGTCTTGAGGGTGCCCTAGTGTATTGTGTTGCTATGGTTATGTCTATGGTCAATATATAAAGCGTCATGTGGTTCTCCAAGCAATGCTTATGTCCATATCATCCATAATTTCTCATGTTCATACCAATATACATGTGATGCATTTTTCAAGAATTCAAGTGCTATTGTAACAATTGGACCATTAATGTAAGGCACAAGCACTGAAATAGAATGATTTGGGGGATGCTTGGGGAATAAAATGAGATGAGAATTGTGAATAGTGAAATGGTTAGTGAATAGTAGTGAAATGTATCGAATTGGAAGGAAAAACTCAATATTCCAATATATTTCGAATTACATTCCCCTCTATATATAGATGATAATACTCATCTATTTTAGGGATATTTACAACTTACCTAGGAAAGAATCAAAACTACCTAAAACAGAAAGCTATAAAAAAGGAAACTCATATCCACGGATTTGGTAACAGACTACCAAATCCCCTAAAATCATGGGATAAGAAAACATGATCTGTTAGCTGTAGATCTCCTCAATCTTAGCCCCTAACATTGCTGACAGATCATCAAATTAAATCTCCCTATAATTCTACACTCCCCCTCAAGCTGGCGGTAAATATTTATTAACCCCAGCTTGGAACTCAGATCATCAAACACCTTTCTTGGTAGAGCCTTGGTAAGAATGTCAGCTGTTTAAAGGCATGTAGGCACGTACAACATCTTGATTATCCCTTCCTCTATCTTCTCCTTTATGAAATGTCGATCACTTTCCACATGTTTTGTTCTATCATGATGTATTGGATTTTTGGCAATGCTGATTGCTGACTGATTATCACAGAACATTTTCATAGGTTCTTCATCTGAAATCTTTAATTCCTTTAGCACCCTTCTTAACCATATTCCCTCACAAATGCCGTGTGTCATTGACCGGAATTCAGCTTCTGCACTGCTCCTTGACACCACTGATTGCTTATTACTTCTCCATGTGACCAGATTACCCCACACATATGTGCAGTACCCTGAAGTTGATCTTCGGTCTTGCACAAATCCTGCCCAATCTGCATCGCTGAACACTTCAATATCTCTTCTTTGGTTCTTCTCAAAAGATAATCCTTTACCTGGTGTTAGTTTCAGGTATCTCAGGATTCTATACACAGCCTCCATGTGTTCTTCATTTGGATTATTCATGAATTGACTTACCATGCTGACAGAGAAACCAATATCTGGTCGTGTGTGAGATAGGTATATTAGTTTACCCACTAATCTTGGTATCTCCCTTTATCCACGGGTGCACAATTTTTCTTAGCTCCTAGTTTGGTTGTTGGATCCATAGGAGTATCCGCCAGCTTACACCCAAGCATTCCAGTCTCTTTTAAGAGATCCAGGACATATTTTCTTTGTGAGACAGAGATTCCCTTTCTTGACCTTGCAATCTCCATGCCTAGGAAGTATTTGAGATTTCCAAGGTCCTTGATCTCAAATTCTGCAGCTAGAAAACTTTTGATGGTGCAGATTTCCTCTTCATAATCTCCTGTTAGAATTATGTCATCCACATATACAATGAGGACAGCAAGCTTTCCTGCAGGAGAGTGTTTAACAAATAGAGTATGGTCTGTCTGACATTGAGAGTAGCCATGTTTCTTAACTACCTTTGTGAATCTTTCAAACCAGGCTCTTGGAGATTGCTTGAGCCCATATAGAGATCTCCTAAGTTTGCAAACTTTGTTGTGTGTAGTTTGTGTCTCAAATCCTGGAGGAATTTCCATGTAAACTTCTTCAGCTAGGTCCCCATTTAGGAAGGCATTCTTGACATCTAGTTGATGGAGAGGCCAGTCAAGGTTTGCAGCCAAAGATAGTAGAACCCGAACTGTGTTTAACTTGGCTACAGGGGCAAATGTCTCCTCATAGTCGATTCCGTATGATTGGGTGAATCCCTTTGCAACCAACCGTGCCTTGAGTCGATTAACACTCCCATCTTCATTATATTTGACTGTGAAGATCCATTTGCAGTCTACTGGGCGTTTTCCGGCTAGTAATTTTGAGATTTCCCAGGTTCCATTTTTTTCAAGTGCATGAATTTCTTCATACACTGCTGATTTCCACTTAGGTGAGCCGAGAGCTTCTTGTATATATTAGGAACCTGGATGTTGTCGAGGTTGGCAACAAATGCTTTGAACTTTGGTGACAGTCCTTCATATGACACAAATGTGTATATAGGGTGTTTTGTGCATGATCTTACACCTTTTCTCACAGCAATAGGAAAGTCACTATCATCATTAGTTTCAGGATTATAGTTACCTAGTGGATCTTCACTTGATCTAGGACTTGGGTCAAACTCTTGGGTTTGCTCAAGAGATGCTTGTTGTTCCATCTCCTTTTGGTTCTTTCTCCTCCTTGAGTAGGTAATCAACTCATCATTCTTTGTTGATTGAATAGTGTCCAGATTTTGAAGTGGATTAGTAGGCAGATTGTTGGTTTGATCTTGAGAATGAGATTCTAGGAAGTAAAGAGATTCAAGGAAGAGATTTTGAGGAGGAATGGGTTCATGATTTAGTGATGGGCAGGGTTGGTCAAAATTAGGAGAGAAATGAGATGATTCTTCAATATCCCAAAGCTGGTATTCCTGGATAAAATTAGTCTCCCCCTGAATATCAGATTTGGGGAACTAAGGTTGTTGCTCAAAGAAGGTGACATCCATGGAGTGATAGAACTGTTTAGTGACCGGTGAGTAGCACTTATATCCTTTTTTGAGTTGGAGAGTACCCAAGGAAAATACATTTAAAAGCACTAGGATCAAGTTTGTCCCTGTGTTGTTGATGGACATGGACAAAAGCTGAGCACCCGAAAACTTTGAAAGGGATGGTTGAGATGAGACGAGTATTGGGAAAGGACTCAAGAAGAATTTGACAGGGAGTCTGGAAGTTGAGAATACGAGATGGCATCCTATTTATGAGATATGCGGCAGTGAGAATGGCTTCACCCCAGAAAAATTTTGGTACATGGGTAGAGAACATTAGGGAGCGAGCAACATCAAGAAGATGCTGGTTTTTTCTTTCGGCAATACCATTTTGCTAAGGAGTGTTGACATAGGAACTTTGGTGAACTATACCCTGACTCAAGAGATAATCATTATGAATGGAGTTGAAATACTCTTTGGCATTGTCAGTTTTCAGAATTTGGACTTTTGCTTGGAATTGTGTTTGGATCATGGTGTTTAAGGTTTTGAAAATCTGGTTTGCCTCTGATTTGTCTTTCATGAGGAATACCCATGTGAGTCTAGTGTGATCATCAATAAATGAAATGAACCAGCGAGAACCAGTAACATTTTTTATCCTAGAAGGACCCCATACATCACTATGAATCATGGAAAAAGGTTGAGATGCTTTGTAGGATCGGTTAGGATAAGAATTACGAATATGTTTAGAAAATTGACAGATCTCACATTAAAACTCGTGGATTTTTATTATGGAATAATGAAGGAAACAACTTCTCAAGATACAAGAAATTTGGATGACCTAACCTACAGTGCCACAACATAATTGCACTATTATTATTAGACCGACTCATAGACAAAGAAATAGGATTACTGGACACTGAACAATCGGATTGGTGAGTTGCTCCTTGAGGAGGATCATTAACCTCTAGAAGATAGAGCCCCGAACACATCTTAGCACTGCCAATCGTCTTCCCCAAGTCCAAGACCTGAAATTCACACAGATTTGAGCCAAATTTAGTAACACAGTTGAGATCCTGAGTGAGTTTACTAATGGACAGTAAATTGCAATTTAATTTTGGCACAAGGAGAACTGAATCAAGAGTGATCTCTGAAACTCTAACAGAACCTGTACCAGCCACCTTTGAGAGTGAACCATCGGCTATTCTCACAGTTAAATTTTTATAGCATGGATTGTAAGTGGAAAAAAGCTTCTCATCTCCAGTCATATGATCAGATGCTCCTGAGTCTATAATCCATGGGCTTAGCTTCTCCTTTTTAACATTTAGAGCACTCAAAAAATTACCCTTTTGTGCCAAGGAACCGGTACCAACCACAGTGGGGGCAAGTGCAGGCAAGGATTGGCTGAACAATTTCTGTAAGACTTCTATCTGTTCCTTGCTGAAGAGAGTGGGTTCGGGTGATGGTTTTTCATCCATGGAGACGAGGTTGCCCCTTCCTTCTTTGTCATTGGCAAACTGGGAAGGCTTCCAGTCTGCAGGTTTGCCGTGAATCTTCCAGCAGGTGTCTTGGTGTGACCAGGACGTCGGCAATGATCACACCATGGTTGCCCTTTCTTTGGTCTGTGATCATTGTTGTTGGATGGATTTCCTCTCACTGCAAGGGCTGAGCTCTCAGGATTTGTCACAGAATCTTGAGAGCCCATCATGATCTTCTTTCGACTTTCCTCTCTCTGAACTTCTGAAAATGCTTCCCGGATATTTAGTAGTGGTTTGGATCCTAAGATTCTTCCTCGTACTTCATCGAGATTCTTATTTAATCCAATCAGAAATTTGTATATTCTTTTCCGTTCAATAATCTGTCTATACCTGATTCCATCATCCGGACAGCTCCAATTGTGCTCCTCGAACAAGTCCAGTTGCTGCCAGTAGCGATTGAGTGTGTTGAAGTACTGAGTCACCGTTAACTCTCCTTGGAGGAAGTCATGGAGAACACTCTCCACCTCGAACAATTCCGACGTATTCTCATTGTTAGAATATGTTTCCTTGGCAGCATCCCAAATCTCCTTTGCTGTTCCATAGAGAAGATAATTTTCTCCAATGTCATTTGTCATGGAATTAATGAGCCATGACATGACCATATTATTTTTAGCATTCCAGACTTTGAACTTTTCATCCGTCTTGTTCGGTTTGGCAGCAACTCCGTTGAGATAATCGTCTTTGCCCTTTCCGCATATGAACATCATTACAGAATGGGACCATTAGAGATAGTTGTTCCCATTCAGTTTGTGTCCTGTAATGGGCATGAGGTTACTATCTGCACTACTGTTGCTGGAAGCCATGGCTTCCTGATTGGAGGTGATTTGGGAAACGGTAGCAGTTGAATCACGTTTCCCGTATTTGGTCATATGAGGGAATTAGGGTTCAGAGAATGCTCTGATACCATATCAAATTGGAAGGAAAAACTCAATATTCCAATATATTTCGAATTACATTCCCCTCTATATATAGATGATAATACTCATCTATTTTAGGGATATTTACAACTTACCTAGGAAAGAATCAAAACTACCTAAAACAGAAAGCTATAAAAAAGGAAACTCATATCTACGGATTTGGTAACAGACTACCAAATCCCCTAAAATCATGGGATAAGAAAACATGATCTGTTAGCTGTAGATCTCCTCAATCTTAGCCCCTAACATTGCTGACAGATCATCAAATTAAATCTCCCTATAATTCTACAAAATGGTTTGAGTTAAGATGTTTTATTGGATTTTGAAAAATGAGAGATAAAAAGTGAAATGTTTTATAAAGTTAAAATATTTTTTAATATAATTTTTTAATAAAGTTTTGTTTTGAAATTTGAAAAATAGTATTATTTTTTTTGTTTTTTTGGAAGTTTGGGAAAGTTGTAATGATTAGGTAATAACTCGATGAAAATGTTGAAGATTTGAAATTAAACAATATTTGTGTTTGAATGATGTCTGGGAAGAAAATTATGAGAAATTTTGAGATGAGATAAGATGAAATATGTTTCACAAACAACCACTTAGGTTACATAGTAGGCAGAAGACTCATACAGGTTTCAATGTGAACCTGAGAGTCATATGTACAAGCAGAATCATCCTGTCATGTCTCACAAATGATACATAAAGCTAGCAAGTCACAAGGCTTAATTACCTGAAAGGCCTGTTTTCAGCTGCAAGGAGCTCAGCATATCTTCCCCTTGATATGATTTCCTTGTTGAAGCCAATCTTTTCATACAGATTTCCCAGGTTAAACTTCCCTACAAACAAATTAATGACACATTAGCATCAACCTTCAGAGACCAAGGAATGACTTAGGAGATTTCTCTTTCTAGCTTTATCCCAGAGTTATTTGTTCAATTTCATAAGAAGATGCAATTTGGATTTTACATAGAAGCACATCAGCTAATAAAATTACACATCTCCCAACATATATACGAAGAGGTGTGTGTGTGTGTGTGTGTTGTATTTGCTTCAAGGCACCTGGAACCAGAGACACAGAGAGACTAATTAACTTCCAAATGGAAAGCACATTCTGATCCAGGAGCAATGCACAGAGATGAGAAATTATTGACAAGTTACTCATATGAACTTCAGTCACAGACCTTCTGGACCCTTTTCCGGATTAAAATCTTGAAAAGAATAAAAATGTTCAAGCTTAATCACCACAAACTCAGTCTGATTGGGTATAGAGTACTAATTATAAATGTATATGGAAATGCTTGCTTAGTGGGTCCCAAGCTTTTTCAAAATAGGTTGTATGCTGAGTGTAACCTGCAGATATGATGCATCTGTGGAGATGTCTCAAGATCCCTAACAGCATTCCAAAGGGCATTCAATAACTAAGATTTTTCTTTTAGCTATTTCTGGAGAATCTACAGGAGAAACTAATTGCAAGGTTTTCTACGGTAAGGAGGATTCAGCACTAAAGTTAACACCCACATAGTCTGAGGTTCACTTCTTTATGTTTTCTTTTTTTTTTTCCTTTTTCATTGAAAGCATTCTTGGCTTCACCTGTGACAACTCCGATAGAACCAGTCAAGGTTAGATTTTCTGCAACAATAGTTCCTGCTGCCATCGCCATATAGTATCCTCCACTCGCTGCCACATCAGACATTGATGCAACGACAGGTTTTGATTCAGCCAAAAGTCTGATTTCCCTCCACATTCTGTACAACATAAACACCACAGGGTAAGTTAACCATAGGACAGTTTCTTTAAACAATTCAATACAAGAAACCAAAGGAGGGCCTCCCCTTGGCGGGGGTAAAAACCCAGGTAGGCTTGTGGCTGCTTTCTTTGGCTCAAATGCCAATTACACATATAACAGGATTGAAACTTTAGATACAGATTCAGGAAATGTAATTAGACACACGTATAATATGGCATGCCTAAATGATTACCTCTGCATTGCCTCATTAAATCTATTGCTAGGTCAAAAGTAAACAAGAAGAAAGGTCCAAAGTCCATAAATTTGGTCCGCATCGACTCAATAGACAGAGAATGTTGCCTCTACCATGCCCCAATCGCCACAGTCCACACCAGTTTTCAGAGTCACAGAAAGCTTCTGTGGGAGAAAGATTAACTCTAGACTTGATTTTTTTGGCCACTGAGTGGTTAAATGCGAGTTTCAGGAGCAAGATTTCTGTAGATACATCCGAGATGGACACTTTTCTCATATCCATTATGGAGTATAATTGCTATGAATGGAACTCTTATCACTACTCAATAGCTGAGAGGCCTAAGCCAAGGTGATTGTTGCAGATTTTCCCTATTCTTGTTGGAGCAAAGTAGAACTAGAAATCAAGTGTTGGTGAATTCAAAATTTCTAGCAGATGTAACTACTATTCTTTGGGGATGATATTAAACAGCTATGTCGCGTAAGGTGTGTACTCCTGCTTTGTAGTAGTATAAATACTAGAGTTAAAGCAAATCAGTTCAGTGTGTGCTGCTGAGAAGGTTTTAGGTTGCTTCTACTATCTTACTTCACATATCAAAGGATTATTTTCATTAATTTTTCTTTTGGATAAATAAATGGTTTCAAATGACATACATGGAGGTAAAATATAGAGGCACTTACAAATCTGAAGCAAGAGCATCCCCTCCAGGGCTGTCAATTCGGATGATTGCAGCCTTATATCTTTTTGACTCTAAGGGCAAGGAGAAGGGAGAAAAAGAAAATCAATCTGACTGGAAAAATAACTTGACTGTGCAAATAGTTAGTAGCTAAAAAGGTAAAAGGAATACGGTAATTGGTTTCACACAAAGCAACTCCGAAGCAGATAAAAGCATGATCTTTCTTATGCTTCTAATTAAGGATGGAGGTTGGAATAGAACACATTCTGGGCCACACCCAAGCAAAGCTTACAGCTGCATGTTGTGGATGCATATGGATGTTGCCATTTATTTTTATTTTTATTTTTTTTATAAGTATATGGATGTTGCCATTCTTCAGGTAATTTAACTAAGTCCTGGTTTTCTTTGAGTTCCTCTATGCTAGCAGTCTTTAGATGCCTACCATAGGACTTCTTAAGACTCAAGCCACAGATGCCTACCATAGTATGGAATAAGAATACACCTTCGCATTGACATAACATGAACATATTTAGCATATCACAATCTCATAAGGCAAGGTGACATGACTCACATCTTAAGAGCAAATTGTCACATCTCCACAGTAAGAAAACAGAGCACTAAATCAAGCAAAATTTGAATTATATGATCTATCCATACCTCTGACACTACGAATCTTCTCAATGAACTGCTCTGCAGTAATACCCGAACCAGGGGCACTTAGTGGACTTCGTACACGACTAATGCTCCCTGAAGCTCTGATCAAAGCTATTTGGTCTTTACCTCCTGATAAACCAAGAGTCCATTTTCTAACTCGAGAGTATTTTCTGTAATATCATGAAAAACAAATTATTCTGAAATTTAATATTTTATGTCTTTTAACATCCAAACGATTTATTAGTGGGACTACTAGACCAGTCATAAATTACAGAGAGAAATATGAACTTTTTCATATTCATAGCACCAATTCAATAAAAGATCAGATGACAATGATTTTCTAATGTGTGCATGCAGAAAAAGTTACATAGTGCTGTAAATAAAAATGATGATGCACATTGTCACATAAATATGAATAATCTAATATTTGATACATATATGGTTTACAAGGAGACTAGAGAACAAGATAGTTTGTCTACGGATGCTTATAGAAATTTAGATTGCAAAATTGTTCAAGTATCATATGAAAGGCGAGTGTAGCCTCACAGCAAGGATTCAATCAAAACATAAAACCTAAAATCAGCAGGATATTGACAAGTTTTCACATGATGTTGGATTATGATACAGCAGTCAAATACAGTTGCATTGGCAGCCTAAAGATTAGATGCCGGCAATAGAAAGTAACACCAATAATTTGTCTAGATAGTAGAAAATGACAGCTCTAATTAGGACAAAGACGTTGTCGGGTTGCCAACAACAATGACTGCGGTGAAACAATCTACTCTAGTAAAAACCAAAGCATACACCATTGCAAGCCTCCAACAAGAAGTTGGCTACCTGTAATCAACCATTGGAAGATTTTTATCTTTCTGCATTCCTAGTCTCTCACTCAACATTGAAATAACCTGCAAAAAGTACATGTTACTAAACCTTCCTGAAAAATCATCATATCAATAAAAAAAGGCTTTACCATTTGAAGGACAAAAACCACTTCCACTAAAAATGCCCATCGCACTCAAAGAATTTTAAGAAAACTATGATCAATGACCAACATATAATTATCAGAAACAGCAAAAATATTGGATGTGTGTGGTAGAAGCACTACCAATAACTTATCTGAAAGAGCATGTAGAGGCAACCTGATTTTAGAAAACCCTCTAATATTATACCAAACATCAAATTAGAATGTCATCTCACTCTATGAATATTCCCTAGCAATTTTAATGGCATGCTGTAGCAGATATTGGTCCTTCAATTACTCTATATTTTTTTTCCAAGTTTCACATACTCAAGCCTAACTTCAAAGTAAACAGGAACATAAATCTGTACCTCATCATCATAGAATATTTTTGTTATCCAACCCTCTTCTTTCAGCCTTTCAACTTGGAAAACGCCTTCATTGATGAAGTTCTCAAGATCTTCCCTTGTCTTCCCTAAGGAAAATTTGAAAAACCTATTAGTTTAGTAAATACTTGAAGATTGAGAAAAACCTCAGATGCCAAGTACCTTGTGCAGAAGAAACTTTATCCAGCCAATCCCCATAGATGTTGTTTAGCAATGCAGTCAGCATCTCACAATTTTCTTCAGACATTGTAGTGCGTGCTAGTTGATCCCCAGCACTCTTGTATTTGCCAATCCTTACCACTTGTGGCTCAATTCCTATTTTGTCCAAGACACCTGCACAAAAAGAAATTCCCAAGCTCTATTAAATATACAATTAGAGTCATGTGTTATTACCATTTCTAAATTGACAAATTAGGAAAGGATTTTAATGAATTTGTCCTTAAAAATTCTTTTTTTATAGGTAAACGATTATATTATATTAATAAGAATAGGCTTAGCCCAGGTACACATGGGGTATAAAAGAGATAACACCCGTTTAAGAAGAAGAAGAAATAGAAATAAGAAAATCATGAAAATATAGGATATTGAAATCTGCAGCTTCGGCCCAAAGAAAGAGTTCTAACAAACAGAAGTCTAATCTCCAATGAACGCTCTCTGTCTTCAGTCCTTAAAAATTCATGTAAGCACAAAAACAGTAACAAGATTTTATCCAAGCATCTAAAAGTTGCACGTGCAAGTACATATGACATTCAGGATTAACCACAACTGCTACAAAATGCAGTATTCTCTCTCAATTCAAAGTTGCATGATGACAGAAGAGCCAAGGCCAGGATGTCCATATATCGACGATTAATTTATAAAACCACCAGCAACAGATATCAACCATGCCTTGAAAAGGGGTGCCATGCAACTTTGCGAGGATGGATTCTCAAACCCCTGTTTGAGACTTTACTTACACAATCTAATAATTGAATGTCTTATTTTGGCCTAAGAAATACTCAAACCATTTTAAAAATTACAAAACTTTTAGCACATTCAAATTCTGATTTCTGAGGCAGAGACTAATAACATAAGCAAGCAAATGGTTAATTTAGACAGCAAAATGCTTGTGCTCGTATATAGATTCCCTTTGTATTAACTAATATATGTCTGAAAATACAACAAAAGTATTAATTCAAGATAACTAGAGCTTATGTGTTGAGTCTAAGCTCATCTAAGCCAATGGAAACTGTCTATGAGGATTTGATCTCAGAACACTTGGGACGGTAAATGACTTAGAGACACAGAAAATTAACAGTAAGAGGGTAGTTTGGAGCTTCAAGATACCTAGGCATCAAGGTATAATAATGTTTACTAAAGGGTTTTGAGAGGTTTTGATGAGTTTTATACATATTTGGGAAAACAAAAGTACTCAAAACTCTGCATAAACATCCAAAAGATATATCCTGATAGCCTTATCAAAGCTTGCAAGAAAACTATGTGATAATTAACAATGTCAACTTAACTCTAAGGAGTGATGCTTGAACAGTAAAACATAACAAAGAAAAATAAGCACTTGCAGGAGCATGTANCCCCCCCCCCCCCCCCCCCCCCCCCCCAAAAAAAAAGAGAGAGAGAAACTTTCAGATACGCTAACTTTATCCAAGCTTGCAAGAAAGCTACGTGAGAACTAGCAAAGTCAACTTACCTCTTAGGAATGATGCTTGAACAGTCAAACCTAACAAAGAAAAATAAGCACTTGGAGGGGCATATATTTCTTCACATGCACTAGCAAGGTAATATTCTTTCTCACGGCATGCAGGGGCATAAGCCACAATGAATTTACCTACAAGTAAAGATCAAATTTAGTTGTCCTCAAAATAGATAATACCTTGCAGATCAGTATACAAAACTCTATGTTTAAAGACAATACATAACTCAGCTATCTGCACAGATGGTATTCAGTACCTTGGAGATAAGAAACAAAATCAATGACCTTGCAATGAAAAAGAGAGAGCTACCAAAAATGAGAATGGTAACGACTCATTGGACACTAAGAATATCTCAGAATATCTATGAATAGTAATGAAATGGTTTGAGTTAAATGTTTTATTAGGTTTTGGAAAAAGATAAAGTTGAATAAAATTATTATAAGTTAAAAAAATTGTTTGAATTTACTTTTTTAATATTATTTTTGTTTTGAAATTTGAAATTTTTTTTTTTTTTTTTTTTGTTTGGAAGTTTGGAAAAGTTGTATTAGGTTTTGTGTTTGGATAATGATTCGATAATGATTAAATGAAAAAACTGAAGATTTGAAATTGAAAATTGTTTTATATTTGAGTGATATTTGAGATTATATATTTAAGAATATCTGAGAATGCCTTGTTACATAAACAAGGCCTAAGTCTACTAAAATATCTGACAAAAGTAAATTTCCAAATTGACATGGATTAATGTAGTACGTCATGTTATAAAGCTCATTCTAGCATAAAGTAGATCTGACGCCTTACATCAAACTACATCAATTTCTAAGTTTAATTTTGTAAGCTCTCTTAATAGACCTAAAACTTCTCACCAAAATTTGTTAAGCATCTTATTTTCAAGATCAGTTAATGCATCTATCAAAAAAAAAAAAAGATTGGTTAATGCAAATACAGCTACCATTTAAGAAATGGTGCATCTAAATGTTCTTTTAATAGGTAAAAACGGTGCATCTAATGTTCCAAAGATTTATTGTCTGTCATATAGGCGAATAAAGAAAACAGGACACCTCCTCTTTGAACAGATGTAAAACACAAATCTACAGTTGCGATGGTTAATACATCACTGGTTTAAGCATGTTTAATCGAATTAATCACTGCCATGGGCTACATGTTTCATACGCATCAGGAGTTGGCACCTCTTCATTTTTGCAATTACAATAACCAGGCATACTCCATCCCAATTCTAGAAGCCCGAGAAAGGTCAATGATCCAATTCAACTTATTCGGAACATGCATATATACTCGCAAAATAAATATCCTTATGACACTACCTGATTTCTTGAAATCCAAGATATGCCTTCGGATTTCTTCAACTTTACCCCAGCCACAACTCAAGGTTTCTACATGGAGATAGATACCAGAAATACGAGGATCATATGTTGCCTTTACAATGTTCTCACAAATTTGAGGTAGAGAAAGTCCCGAAGAGAAACGGCTCTTCAGCTGATCGGATATCTAAACATGAGAAAAAGAAGAAAAGTTTCAATTTCTGTCCATTGCCGAAAGAAAAACAGGGCAATAACAAACCCAACAATGCTTACAATAATGTAAATGGACAACTGTATGCTAATGCGTGATAATCACATTTAAGATACTGAAAATACACTAATATAATTCTGCTGCAAAAGAAGCTTTTAGAACTCAATCTCATCCTACTCTCTACTCTCTAAGCTTAATTTCTAGGGCATAGATTGGAAACAGCAGATGGAGAATACAAAACCTGGCCACGCAACTTCATGGTCAAGACGGAGCCCTTGCGAACGCGCTCCCAAGGGAACGCAATGAGCAACTTAAGCTTCACGGTGAACTTCCTCCACCAGCTAAATTCCTCGAACTGAAACTCACCGGTCGGGTAGTCCTCGCGCGGACCTGCGAAAGTCTCTTCGCCATCATCAACCTTATTCACCTCGGGCCCTACTTCTTTTCCTTTGGTTTCTTCTTCGGATGAATCGAAGGCGCGGACGGAGAAGGCCCGGCGGTGAAAGGAGGGAAGAGGAGAGGGAGGCGATGAGAGGAAGAGAGAGGAGAGTCGATGAAAAGGTCGAGGGGAGAGGGTGAGGTGGGGGCTGGAGAGGGTGAGTAGGGATGACAGAGTTCGGCGGTGGATGGAGGTGAAATGCGGGGAGTGGAGGAGAAGGACCTTCGACATTTTCGTAATCGTAGGAGTGTGTAGTAAGGTGGAGCAGGAGAAGTAGCCATTAGAGAGGGAAAAAAGGTGTAGTTTTGTCCACGTAATCATGTTATGGACCGCCACTTGTCATATCCTGTTCTTTTTCTTCTTCTACTTCTTTCTATTTCTTTTTCTTTAATCAGCCTCATAATCTTTATTTATTTTTAAAAAAAAATTATTTATTATCCTCACACATTATATATTATTTTTACTTTTACTTTTTTTTATCTAAATATGTGATAAATGATAAGTAGAAGAATTCAACTAATTTAAAAATAATAAAATCAAAAAAAATTTAAAAATAATACAAATAAATACGAAATGTGATATGTAAAAATAATAACTGACAAAATTCTTTATTTTAACATCAGCCATTCAAGAATAAAGCATCTATTAATTTTAAGGATATACCGGCCTTCCTCAATAAGGATTTATTCACAATTATATCTCAAACAATTCAACAAAAAATTCATCTAATTCAAAAATTCTTAATACTCCATTTCATTTTAATATGTAAAATAATAACCTTACAAATGTCTTACAACTATTTTATAAGTCTTTATGAAATGGAGGGTAGTTTTAGTGGAGTGGCATGATTTAATTGGTTGTTTGAAAATGAATTGTAAAATAATTATAAAAAGTTATAAGTGTATCATTATTTTTTAATATTCCATATGAAGTATGATAATGTGGAGAAAGAGAAGTAGCCATTTGAGCATTCCCATCCATATCAGCATTTCTTCTCTTCGGCCAAATTATGGTCAAGTATTTTAAGAAGTTACCCTTCAACTCCCATGTTTGAAGGGATCTGAAGGTGGGTTACGTATAGAGGGAAGTGAGTGAGACGAGGAGGAAGGGATCAGAAGGGATTTTCTGAAAGAAAACTCAATTGGACAGATGCGTGCGAACCCCATCTGAGAGGAAAGTGAAAAATCGTGACGTGGGGACCATCCCACGTCAGTAGTTTTGGAAAAGTAAACCGGCCTAAGAATAGATTTTTCCGTTTTAGCCATATTTGGGACGCTACAGTAGCATCCCCTTCCGAGTTGTTTATTATTTTTCTCCATTTTGTCGTTCACCCTCCCACATTTGCTCTCTCTCGTACCCTACTTGCACCTGATTCTCCTTCGCGTCCATCGACAATAGCCCCTCCAATTGTCTTCTCTGATAAGTTTCTCCACTTTTTCAAGACGCACACACACACACACTCTCTCTCTCTCTCTCTCTCTCTCTCTCTCTCATGTTCTATGCCTCAGAAATTGAGAAACAACCTCTCTTGCTCTCACTCTTACATAGAACAAGTTTCATTTGATTTCACCAAATTTATAATCGACCATTTTACTTAAGAACTTGGGTCTCTGTTTGTCTTTGTATAGGGTCTCTAGGTATGACATTTTCTTAAGCATTTGTGTGATTTGTGATAGATTGGTTTGGCTTTATGATAGGTATGAGATTTTCTTTGTAACTTGTGTTATTTGTGATAGATCAGTTTCTGTTCTTGAGTATATAGTTTCCCTCTATTTCCATTAACTATGAATTATTGTGAGTTATATGTTCTTGTGGTTTATGGATTGAGTTATCTGTTCTAAGTTGCATATCTCTTGTTTCATTTTATTATCGTGGCAAGCTATTGAGAGTGTGATTTGATCACTATATTGCATTGGTCTTGAATTTGTTGTTAGAACAAATATTTTGCAACTCATGGTGTTGATATGCATGGGCTATCTTGGGGCTGTATTTGTAATGTAATGAGGTTGTGATGATGGTTGAATTGAATATTGAGAGTATAAAATCAATAGGTATTTTGAAAGGAGATCGATCTCCATGGCATAAGGGTAATTCGAATAGCCATTTTCATTGGGAAAGTTTTACAAATGCAACCGGGGTTTGCAATCATTTGAACTTGTACTTCTTTCCTCTACCTCACGAGTCACCATTGACAATTCTGAGCCCCCGTGTTATAAGCTTATTATACTTTTCTTTTGTTTTCACCATTGGGGTGAGTTGGCAGCTCTTAAAAATGACCACTAACTTTTTTCCCTCGACCGTTCTGCTTTTCTCCAAACGATCAAGATGTTCTTGAGTTATTCCATTAATTGTTTCTTGGGTTGAGTTGATAACCCATTGTGCTCGATTATTCTTCCTTTGTTGTTGTACTATTTGGCGATGCTGTGATATATTTTACTTAAGCGTGTTCTTGAGTTATACCTTTAACAATTGAAGTTCTTGGGGGTGGTTTGGCAGCACCTTGTGCTCAATTATGTTTCCACCTTTGTGTTGTTTTTTTGTTGTTTTGTTATTTGGCTGTGAGTAAATATAATTTAGTTATGCAGATTCTTAAGTTATGACATTCCCTTTATTGTTCTTGGGGTTGTTTGGCATCCCCTTGTGTTTGAAACCAATCACTTTGTTGTGCTGTTATATACTCTTATTGTGTTATTTGACTTTGCTGGGATATAATTTGGTTATGAATGTTCTTGAGTTATGTCATTCTCTCTTTGAAGTTCTTGGAGTGGTTTAGCAGCCCTTGTGCTCGATTATCTTTACAATATATAATATTGTTGATATTTCGGTTATTATCGGTATTGAATGAGCTTTGCAAGTCATATTAGAGTACCTGGTCATGTTGGGTTACCATGATCATGTCCCATCTTATAGAATTATGCGCTCCATCCGAAGCTTCTTAGCTTCATCATTTGAGTAGTCATAGGTTGTCCATACATGTAGGAGTTTTTTCGTTATCACCAGAAACCACTGCTAACATATGGAACGTCGGCTTGATAGTTACAACAAAACTCAGTTTCTAGTGGTCTTGGGGAAGTGGTACCTAGGCTTTAGTAATCGTGCTTGTTTCCCTTGAGGACCATGTTTCACTACATTCTTTTAACAGTGTTAACCAATGCCAGAATGTTGGGAGCGTCTTGGCCGTTAAGGGTCACCTCAATCCTCAGAAACAATGTTATATCCATAACAATCACTACAAACAGTAGAAAATTATGAGACTTAACAAAATGGAAACTAAACAAGAGGAAGGATTTAGAATGATCCTGATCGATTCTATCATGGGATTAGCTACGAATAAGTGGGTATGGATCTGCAACTGTGATTCTCTGAGTTCTCTCCATAGTATTCGAAAGAAATGACATTCCAAAAATAAACGCTCAAGCAGTTTCCGGTTTGGATTTTCACAAGGGACATAGAATATAATTCATTGATGTTTATAGAAGTAGAGAAGATATGAACCCTGTCTTGCTTCAGCTAGGAGAATTGGATTTCAACATGGTTCAAGCAGCCCACCAAGAAGAGAAGATCTAAATGAAGCTTCAAGGTAAAAGAGACGTTTAAATTTGATCTTGTAATTCGACCCTCAGCCAGAAAAGCTACAATTAGAAAGGTAAGAAATTTCTGTACTATAGTTCTAAAACTAATATTATTTCTTTGGCTCATACAAAGGTGGTGGAGGAGCATTGGCATTGGAGAGTTGAGCCTTGCAAGGGATAGGGTGATGGAGAGTTTCCTATGGACAATTGGAGTATCATTTCAACCTCAATTTGGATATTTGAGGAAAATTTCCACAAGGATCTATGCACTGCACTGATAATAACGATAGATGATGTATATGATACTTTGCATGAACTTGAGCTCTTCACTGATATAGTTGAGAAGTTTGTATTAATGCAGCAGTATATCTCTAATATTGCTTCATCAATAGCTTATCGTTAACGCAAATACTTATGTAATCTTTGTGATGTAGGTGAGATATCAATGCAATGGAACAACTTACTTACTCTAGGCATGCAATTATATTCCCCTACCCTTTACAACTTCATTTTTCCAACTGGGGGAAGTCTCCAGTGCAAGAACAGGGGCTTTTGTATTTTAGCTTGCAGCTGATGAATTTGCAAAGAGGAGTAACCAAAAATAAGTGCAAAATGTTCCCATACTTCAGTAGTTAATCTCCCATTTTTAAACAAATGACCCACAGATTCTATCTTTGGTGAAGTTGGTCAGTAGACACACACTTGGGAACCATGAGAATTCCACATCCTTGTATTGCTACATCAACTGGGACTGCATTATGAAAAAACTTTCATCTAAAAATTGAAATCTTTGGAGGCAGAACACGAGGATGGAAATTCTAAGTACCAGATGAATTTCTAATTAAATTCTAAGTAGACTTTACAGGAAATTTACCAGAGTTAGATGGCTTTCAAATTCTGAGATCTTCTTTTTCTTTAAATCTGAACTTTGGATTTCTAAACAATATCCTTAAGTCGATTTCCACCAAGCTAAGAAATTAGACTAATGTTTGGCCCATACTGTGTCCAAATATCCCTAATCCTTGATCCTTAATTCATTTTATCATATTCTTGATGAATGAGATCAGTCCATAAAGATGAAGAGTTTAGAAGTAGCCATGCAAGTTTACAATGTCAGCCTTGAAGACATGCTGTAAACTTCTTAGCCCAATGCCACCCTCTTCTGTGGATTTACAAATATGATCCAGGCTAGGATACCCATTTCCTCTTCCCACGCCCTTCATATTCACCCTAGAAAAAACTTGAGAAAATCTGATGAAGAGGATTAATAAATCCCTTAGGAACATTTGAGAAATTTAGCCTTGTTTGTTTTCACAATACTTTTCAACTCATCTCACATAATCATTACAAATTTTTCAAATTTCCATACAAAATAAAATAAACAATTCCACTTTTTGAAATTCTAAAATAAAAATAATATTAAAAAATATATATATTTTAATAATATTTTATTTAATTTTCAACTTTAATCTCATTTCATCTCATCTGCGAAGAAAACAAACAGTAAGTTTTTTTAAACGCTGCCAAAGTTATATATTATTACTAGTGTAATAATATAAACGCCAGGATACGACTAAATTACTGGATTTCGGCGTTTTTTCAAATGCCGCCAAAGTTATATATTATTACCGGTGTAACAATATAAATGTCGGAAAATTTAATTATTTTTTGGCAAAAAATTAAGCGCCGGCAATAATATAATTTTACCGGCGCATAAACAACCGCCAATAATATAAACGCCAACAATTCTTATTTTTTTTTTGTAGTGGGAAAACTCCCGNTTTTTCTTTAAATCTGAACTTTGGATTTCTAAACAATATCCTTAAGTCGATTTCCACCAAGCTAAGAAATTAGACTAATGTTTGGCCCATACTGTGTCCAAATATCTCTAATCCTTGATCCTTAATTCATTTTATCATATTCTTGATGAATGAGATCAGTCCATAAAGATGAAGAGTTTAGAAGTAGCCATGCAAGTTTACAATGTCAGCCTTGAAGACATGCTGTAAACTTCTTAGCCCAATACCACCCTCTTCTGTGGATTTACAAATATGATCCAGGCTAGGATACCCATTTCCTCTTCCCACGCCCTTCATATTCACCCTAGAAAAAACTTGAGAAAATCTGATGAAGAGGATTAATAAATCCCTTAGGAACATTTGAGAAATTTAGCCTTGTTTGTTTTCACAATACTTTTCAACTCATCTCACATAATCATTACAAATTTTTCAAATTTCCATACAAAATAAAATAAACAATTCCACTTTTTGAAATTCTAAAATAAAAATAATATTAAAAAATATATATATTTTAATAATATTTTATTTAATTTTCAACTTTAATCTCATTTCATCTCATCTGCGAAGAAAACAAACAGTAAGTTTTTTTAAACGCTGCCAAAGTTATATATTATTACTAGTGTAATAATATAAACGCCAGGATACGACTAAATTTATGAGTGCCATTCAAACAAATGGAAATTTTTTTGAGTCTTTGAAACATTGCTCTATCAGCTTAATCTACTGAGCAGAAAATCCAAAATTAGACAAAACTTTGGATAGATAAGATCAGTTAACTCTATCAAATGCCTTAGCCATGTCAATTTTAAGAATGACATTCCCCCTCTAGATTTTTTTGCTAAACTGCAGGTCTGCTCCTGAGCCAATGCAATATTTTCTGTCATAAGTCTTCCACTTACAAATGCACCTCGATTAGGAGAAATCAACTTTGGCAGTAAATGAGTCAATTGTTGACATTTTGTTAAATGCCGGAAAACTCAATAATTTACCAGCATAAACTTGTTCAATTTTCGACTTTTTTTAAACGCTGCCAAAGTTATATATTATTACTAGTGTAATAATATAAACGCCGGGATACGACTAAGTTACTGGGTTTCGGCATTTTTTCAAACGCCGCCAAAGTTATATATTATTACCGGTGTAACAATATAAATGTCGGAAAATTTAATTATTTATTGGCATAAAAATTAAGCGCCGGCAATAATATAATTTTACCGGCGCATAAACAACCGCCAATAATATAAACGCCAACAATTCTTTTTTTTTTTTTGTAGTGGGAAAACTCCCTAGGTTTCTCTACCCTAGGAATGAGAGTGATAAAAGATCCTTCGTAGTAGTCACTTAAAAGCCCTCCTGAAAAGAACTTTCAGCCATTAAAATATATTGAGCAACTACAGACCAGCAGGATTGAAAAAATGCAGTAGAGAACCCATCAAGACCAGGAACCTAATCACTAAGGATAGAAAAAATAGCTTCTTTTAACTCTTTAATGGTTAGGAGCAAGCACCATTTCATTATTAGCACCAGTAACCAAATTAGAAATAGATGAGAAAAAATCATAAGGAATTACCACCTCTTCATCCGAGACAATATGCTGTAACTATTTTATTGCTTCAATATGAATCTATTCTTTATTTTGAGATTCCCTAACATATGGAAATATTAGACTTGTAATGCAGCTTTTCTTTCTTCTATAAGCTAGCATTTGATGAAAGAACTTCGAATTTCTATTACCTTCTTCAAGTCATTTAACTTTAGATTTTTGTTTAGAAATATTTTGATCCTTTTGTTTATTTTATTTTGTATAAGAATTTAAAAAAATA
>QEOT01004395.1:81241-97970 GCA_003123785.1 Pterocarya stenoptera
CTAGTTTTTAAAAACCCGACACTCGGGTTCTGGGTTGCACTCGATTTTATTTTTTATTTTTAAAATTAAAGCCTACATATTATGAATATTTTTCCATGAAAAAAATGTTGATGCAATATTCAAACTCTATTTATTTAATTTTTTAAAATAAAATTGTTTATAAAATAATATTACATTGTTTATATGAAAACCACAGTTATATGCATTTTGAATTGTTTATATAGAATTAAATTGTTTATATGCATTTTGAATCTTCAATCAAATGATCATCATCTATTAGCATTAGGACTGATCTTTAATTTTCAAGAATCCCAGTTAGTAAATAATTCTAACCCAGCTTAATTCTGTTACTTCCATAGCCCATCATCCCCAAGATCAAGTACAAGTTGTACCCATGTCTCTTCATTCCATTCCATTCCATGTCTCTTCATTCCATTACAATGCATGTAATGCTCATGTTCCTTGGACCTTGACCACTAATAAAAAGCCACGTGGAGAAGAGAGTGAAAAAAAAAATCATAAATGGACAATTCATTGGACATAATAAGCATTTTTCTTCTGAATTTTTATCCATTTAGTTGCTAGAAATGAACAAAAATAAAACACGAAAATATTCAAATCGGGAAAAAAAAGGGTTCCAGGTTTTTCTATGCGGGTACTAGCCCGGATTTTTTCCAAGCAGCAACCTGTAACCGGAACCAGATTTTCGGATCGGGCCGGGAAAAAACCCTGCCAGGATGAATAGGCCTACCCTTAGTGTGTGTTTTTTTTTTAAAAAAATATGTTTAAAAAATGCAAAAAAAAAAAAAAAGACAGAATAAACTAGCGGTATAGTCCAATATTAACTTAGACTGTAAAAAAGAAAAAAAAGACTTGTTTAATAGATACTTGTCTTTATAGATTGTTTGGATGTAGTTTCCTCCAATTCAATGTCTGGAAACTGTGTCCAATAAACAAAATACATCATTCGGCAATAGCACAATTGGACTCCTCACCTCTACATCTATCGGATCTCGATTTTACTGCTCCTCCCTCCACAGGTGTGCGAGGCCCATGCACGGGCACCAGCGATCGTCCCTCCAATGAGCCACCACCGATCTGGACCATCCAATTTTAAATTTATGACTATGTTACAACTTTCTTTAATAGAGAATCTTGAGAAAAAGAATGTGAATATTTTCGTCAATGACTCCATAATCCAGATAAGATGATTGCAGTGCTTTCTTCACAAATGCGGATCACAACTGCATTCAACAAATCCGCAAGTTGGATTTCAAAACTATTTTTATAGCAGTTCCCATCCTTGGCTTGGCTAAGAAACAAGAGTCCAAGCCCAATCTATTGGTCCCATTGCTTATTTATTTTTATTTGTTTTGTATGTATGCACTGCAATTTATGTAATGGAATTTTTGTCAAGTTCCCCACCCCAACCTCTTGTACTCTCCTATTTAGTTTTAATTAATGAAAGTTTGATTAAAGATTAAAAATAAATAAAACATAATGCATCACATTAAAATTTTCCATTGATTTCGTCTTCAGGGCATGATCAAATAACACCTGCTTCACACAATATAATGACTTACAACATTCTTAAAAGAGCAATGTCGATATATATGGAAGATACACTTTTCATACTATTGACATGATCAAGATTTTATTTGTCAGATGACTTAATTTTAAACTTCTTTTGCCAATCAAACCACACATTGTCGAGGATCATGTGTCGTACACACCAACTTGTAAATATAATTAGCCTTATTTATTTGCTCACTCTTTTGTGTTAGAATATTATGTTAGAATATTACCATATTTAAAAGATATTCATAATATTCTAGTATTTATGTAATATATAGGACTTATTCCATATCATATTTAGTTTAGGGTACTGCTAGCAGGCCACCCAATGGTTACCGCTAGTGTGCCTACTAGTGTATTTAAATTTTTTTTTTCTATTTTCTTTTTAACATTTTTTTAACATTCTTAATCATTAAGATAGAAGAAAAAAGAAATATACAACTTCACTAATAGTCACTTCCTTATAATCATTATGTAAAACTTAAAAAACTAAAAAAATTGAAATAATCAAGCGGTAAGTTTGAGGGACTCCACTAGCATTTTCCTTTTGTTTATTGTACATGTACATAATTCAATCTGTATAATTGATTTATTGTATCTTTATTATTTCTCTAGTCTCATGTCACTATAAATAGCTAGAGACATATATTATCTTTATTTTGTTTTATTTTTTAGTAATGTTCCTCATCATCTATTCTAGCATCATCTTCTAATTATCCCATGATGTGATATTAAATGATTGAAGATTATTTATTATGTATCATTTTATAATGTTAGGTTAAGGAATGTTGAGAGGATGATGATAAAAAAAAAATGATAAATATATTTTTCTTTTATTTTTAATTTCTACATGCATTTTGTACGCCATCTTCACGTACGTGCATCGGTGCATGGACGTTGGTCTTTGCCGCCGCTAAGTAAGCTCTGACTCCATGAAATTAAACAGGCTATCAACTCCCAGTAATACTTATTGAAACTTCTTGACAAAATTCGTCTGCAGGCCGATCACATTATATCATCCAAAACATCGTTTTCTCAACGTAACATGATCATATCTTTATATATTATTCACAACGCTAAAATTCCAGTCTTATGTTTTCAGCTACACGTTTGTGGGAAAGGGACTTATAATTTAGACACGGGCATTTTTCTTCTTGTGAGTTGTTGGCATGCATGCATGACGTAAAAGCTCCTTCAACTTTTGTAAGTAAATTTCATCTTTCCGTTTAAAGAAGGATACTTGATCATGAAGTTTGAAGGTAGGCTTTGGAAGCTGTCACATTTGATTAATTTATGTATATTATTGGTTTATTAGGCTGGAAATTTTTTCTACCATCTACAAACTCGATACTATCGAATATTGCTACACAAAATAACAAAACAAAATAAATTGTTAAAACAGAAACAAAATAAGCACGTCATTTAAGTTCGCGGTTTTCCCCCACAAGATAAAAGGATGGAGACTTTCCCTAAAACGTCAAATTATCCAAAAGAGGCCAAAACAGAAAAGTCGTGAAAGACGATAGGGATCGACGTTATGGATAGATGCATGGATGGATGGATTGTACTTAAGATATATAAATTTATCTTATCTTATTTTATTATTATAATTTTTTTAAATTTTTACATAAAATATAAGAAATAATTACTTTTTTTTTTAATTTCAAAACATGAATAATAATATTAAAAATTATATTATAATAATATTTTATTTAATTTTTAACAAAATATTTTATCTCATTTTATTTGAACTGGTAACTAAAGAAAGTCTTTACTCTGTTGGCTTTGAAATAGCATAAAAAAACTCTTCACTGCCGTAATGGAATGGGGTGTTGGAGATATTTACAAAGTATAAATATACACAGCTGACCTAGAAACCGCGTTCCATGCATGGGATACTATACTAGATTCTTTGAAATTCGAGCACGAGTTGATATCGTCACAAAGAGATTATAGCCGCCAAGGATCGATATAAAAAGGTCATACGGTTGAAGGCTAGCTGAAGCATATATTCCACAACAATTCATTTAAACACAAAAGCAAAGCTTCAATAATGGTTTACACAATGCATCTTAGCATTCTTGATTCTATACGAAATTGCAAACTCTCTACATTGCTGCCACCTAAAAGACCCATCTCAGCTTTAACAAGAGGAAAAGGTGGTGATGTACCTCATCCTTTCCAAAGAATGGCCCCTGAAAAATACTCAAGTATTGACTCTAGTACTACTATTGTCCGACGATCAGCAAATTACCATCCTACCATTTGGCATTATGATTACATCCAATCAATAAGAAGCGAATATGTGGTAAATTAAGTGTGCAAATTCTATTTTATTATTGTTTGTCTCAATAGTTTTTATAATTGTTGTTGGTTTATTTGTAGGGGGAGTTATTCACCCGAAAGATTGATAAGCTGAAGGGAGAAGTAATAATGATGTTTCACAAAGTACTGGTGGATCCTATAAAGCAACTTGAGCTGATTGACACTTTGCAAAGACTTGGAGTATCTTACCACTTTGAGGATGAAATAAGGAGGATATTGCAAAATAAACACATTACTCATCATAATGGTGATGTTTCTGAGAAGCAGATCAGTTTATATGCCACAGCTGTTGAGTTTAGGCTCCTGAGACAACACGGATATGATGTACCTCAAGGTAAACAACATACTAGTAATGCTTTGACAAAAATAAATATCATACTCATAAACCCTCGTTTATTTCTAACAATTTGTGAGCAGTGTTGATTGCAGAGACTTTCAAAAGTTTCTTCAACGAAAAGGGGGATTTCAAAGAATGTCTATGTGTTGATATTGAAGGAATGCTAGCTTTGTATGAAACTTCATTCCACTTGAGAGAAAGCGAAAGCATCTTGGAGGAAGTAAGAAATTTTACAACCAAACATCTTAAAGAGTACGTGGATCAAAGCAAAGATCAACATCTTTGTATGATGGTCAATCATGCCCTAGAGCTTCCACTACATTGGAGAGTGGTAAGGTTGGAAGCAAGGTGGTTCATTGATGCATATAGAAGCAGAGAAGATATGAACCCTACCTGGCTTGAGCTTGCAGAACTGGATTTTAATATGGTACAAGCAGTCCACCAAGAAGATCTAAAAGAAGTGTTGAGGTAAAAAGGCATGTTTATCCTCATTTTATAACTTGGATCTTAGCCTCAAATGCTACGAGGAGATCATTTAGGGCATGTTTGGATACTTGGAGTATTTTAAAAATTGTGAATAGTAGTGAAATGATTTGAGTGAAGATGTTTTATAAGATTTTTGGGAAAGAATAAAGAAAAAGTTGAATGAAAATATTATAAAGTTAAAAAATTATTTAAATATAATTTTTATTTTGAAGTTTGAAAAAATTATATTGATTTTTGTGTTTGAATATTGATGATTAAGTAATGATCTGATCAAAAGATTGGAAATTTGAAATTGAAAAGTACTTTCTATTTGAGTGACATTTGAGAGTGAAATTTTGAGAATTCTGATATTTTCCAAACATCCCCTTACTCGATATATATTAGATTAGAGAGGAAAGAAAATGCAATATTATATACTCTATTTCTAAAAATGATATTATTTTGTTGTCTCGTACAAAAGGTGGTGGAGGAGCACCGGCCTTGGAAATTTGAGCTTTGCAAGGGATAGAGTAGTGGAGAATTTCCTTTGGGCAACGGGAGCATTATTTCAACCTCAATTTAGACATGAGAGGAGAATGTTAGCAAAGCTCGGTGCATTGTTGACAATAGTAGATGATGTCTATGATGTCTATGGCACTTTAGAAGAACTTGAGCTCTTCACGGATGCTATTGAAAGGTTTGTGTTAATGGCAGCACACCTCAAATACTTCATTAAATATGGCTGCTTAATTATCTTTGATGCAAATACTGACATATAATTTGTTCATGTGATCTGGATGGGATGTCAATGAAATGGAACAACTTCCTTATTATATGCAAATTTGTTTCCTTTCTGTCTACAACACGGTTAATGAAATGGCTTTTGACACTCTCAAGGAAAAGGGATGCAACATCGTTTGGTACATGAGATAGGCGGTAAGGCCCGAACTTTCTTATTCATCACTATTTACCCTCGACCCTATTATCTATTATAACTCTTCTAATTCATTGACGATCCACCATAAATCTTTCAGTGGGCAGATATATGTAAATCTTATTTGTTGGAGGCAAAATGTTTTTACAACGGACATACACCAAGCCTTCAAGAATACCTTGAATATGGATGGATGACAATAACAATAGCAAATATACTGGTGCATTGTTATTTTTTCGTCACAAATCCCATAACAAAGGAAGCCTTGGATTCATTGGAAGAGTATCCCGATATAATTCGTTTATCATCATTCATTGTGCGACTTGCAGATGATCTCAGAACATCTACGGTTTGAAAAAACATACTATCCTAATTCTTTTACCAACATTTTTTTGGGCTACTTCACATGAACATAGGATAACATGTTTTTATGTGTTTTGTAACCTAGGACGAGTTGAAGAGGGGGGATAATCCTAAATCAATCCAATGCTACATGAACGACACTGGTGCTAGTGAGGATGATGCTCGTCAATACATGAGGTCCTTGGTTAGTGCAACATGGAAGACAATTAATGGGAATCGCATTGCAAGTACTCCATTCTCTGAAACATTTAATGAGATTGCAACGAACATTGCAAGGGTGTCCCAGTTTATGTACCAGCATGGAGATGGGCACGGCGTTGTAGACCGTGAGACTAAGGACCGCGTGTTAGCGTTGTTTATTCACCCCTTTCACATAGCTAAGAATTGATGAATGATTGGCTAAATCACATATATCTTTCTACTTTTTCAAGGTTTATTTCTTATATTTGGAGCCAGACTAGATAATGTGTCGTCAAAGGTAACTTGTCCTTCTACCTCACTAATAATACCGCTCCTTGCGAAAATAAATGATGTACAAGCCAATCGAAATTCAATAAGTCTCTTGTTTCTCTTGGAAAGAAATACAAGTTTGATCTCTATAATATTATAGATATATTGCATGCTACATTTCTTTCCTGACTGCGTGCAGATGAGCAAGCCGAACTGATTTTTTGACTACGTGCATGTAACTATTTTTACGCACTTTTTAATTGTTCGTCTCAACAATTTTTGGCATTTTACACTCCTACTATAGGCTTATTAAAGCCTTCCAGCAGTCCAGTTTGAAGCCACAAAGCTACAGTGACCTCGTAACATAAAATTGAATGTAAGGCTGTTCTCTTATTTCCAGTGCAGTAACCCATAAATATGTTACTCCAAAAAATAACAGTGTAATCAAATGCGAAACGTCTTGGAGGAAGTTATAAGAGAGTTTACAACCAAACATCTAAAAGAGTGCGTGGATCAAAGCAACAATCAACATCTTTGTATGATGGTCAATCATGCCCTAGAGCTTCCACTGCATTGGAGAGTGGTAAGGTTGGAAGCAAGGTGGTTCGTTGATGCATATAGACGCAGAGAAGATATGAACCCTACCTTGCTTGAGCTTGCAGAACTGGATTTTAATACGGTATAAGCAGTTCACGAAGAAGATCTAAAAGAAGTGTCGAGGTAAAAAGACATGTTTATCCCCATTTTATAAACTTGGATCTTAGCCTCAAAAGCTACGAGGAGATTTAATTAGGGCATGTTTGGATATTTGGAATATTTTAGAAATTGTGAATAGTACTGAAATGATTTGAGAGAAGAAATATATAATATATAATTATAACAAATATATAGTTAATATTTTTTTTTCTAACATTAGAAATTTCAATATTGTTGTTTTATATCCAAATATCAAAATAATATAGTATTTAAATAGGTTCGAGGAAACTCCTTCCAAACCTAATCATCTACGTAGAGAAATATGTATGGCGGCTAGAAATAAAACAAGGAAAAGAGAAAAGAAAAAGGAAGCTCTACGTTATTTAAATATTGCTATTTTCTTGATGAGATTTAAATATTGCTATTTTCAAAGACAGACCATGTTGGAAAATTCATTGCAAGTTGATAATTAAGATTGCGTGATTGTGTTTGGATAGTGAGGTATTTTTAAATATTTTATAAATAATAATAAAAAAAAATTAAATAATAATAAATAATAATAAAATAATAAATAATAATAATGAGATATGACGTACCCAAACTAAGCCTGAGAGGCACATGGGGCTAGAAAAGAGTCTGAGTTCCGGAATTCCTAGCTCGTGCTTCTAAACAAGTGACTCCCTGGGAGACTGGGAGTGCCGTCTTTACCAGGAAGACTTTGACGATTGATTGGCCTAGCCAACATTCTGCAGTACGCACTAGATTGATCTTTTAGACCACGAGCTATGACAATTCTTCAATGAGAAGCACTTCAAGCCAATCAAAAAACACGACGTAGGCATCCCAAAAAGAATTGATCTAGACCCGCATACACCGAAACCTCTACCTCTCCTTCTTTGTCTCTGTCTCCCTTTCCCATTTGCACTCAAGCAATTTGTGCCAGAACTAAAGCAATTTGTGTGCCATTTGTGTGAGAGAAATAGGAAAGAATAAAAAGAAGGCAGTGCGTTTGTGTGCCATTTGGTAAAGCTTCCCTCTTCTCAACGAGTAATTGTGCTTTTACGTATCAGTTTCGGTTCGTAAAATTAGCGAATCCAACATGCCTGTAAGGCAGATGAAAGAGAGCTCAGATCAACACCTTGTGATCGAAACCCACTTGCAAAACTCCATGAACCAAATGTAGAAGGACCCCACCAACAAAATGGCCCAAAATGGTAAAGGTCCACCACCCCAAGAGCCCCATAACACAAAACCTCACAACCAAACTTCACCACCATCAAAAAACAAAGGAAGAAGAAGGGGTAGAGGTGGCCAAAAGTTTGATCAAGGCGATGTTTGTATGCATCCGAGTTCCCGGCACTGCACCGTGGCGAATACACCCTTCTTTGCGAATGCGAATCCTGACGAATTTCAACGAGTAATGATGCTGCGGATAATTGAATTGAATTTTGCTTTGTGTCATTGCACTTGGGACCCTTGAATCTGATATCCAATAAATTTATGGTGTGGTTTATTCATATGTTTGTAACACATTCAACTTTTGATCAAGTTTGATCAAGTTTCTATTATTCAACTTTGCTTCTGTAACACACAAAGTCAAAGTTGAAGTATCCCTCGCTGGATCAAGTTTTGTTTTTGGGCTTTTGTCGGCGTCTTGAGTGCAGATGGGGGAGGAGAGGGAGAGGTTTCGGGTCTTGAGTGTAGATGGGGTAGGGGGAGGGAGAGAGAGAGAAAGAAGGAGATGGAGAGGTTTCAGGTCTTGAGTGCAGATGGGGAAGGGAGAGGGAGAGGTTTCGGTGTATGCGGGTCCAGATCAATTTTTTTTGGGATGCCTACGTGGCATTTATTGATTGGCTGGTGTGAAATTAATCTTTACACCTGACCGACCTCAAGGTTTTTCCTTCTTCAATACATGACCAAACTTCTAGAAAAATTGTCACGTGCTTCTTATCACCATGTAATAATCAAATATTTTTTCTTAGGAAAATGTTAGTTTGCTATGTCATAGATTTGTACCAGGGTTTGATCCTTAATATATTTTATTTATTTTTAAATCATTAAAAAAAGTTACCACTAGCTACCCTTAGTCAGGACTGTTCATTCAGATTATGGCCTGTGAATCTGGATATATCTGAATTAGAACCTGGATGTCAAAACAGGGCCAGAACCTGGACGAGGTTAGCCCTAGTCAAACTTGGGTTGGAACCCGGATTGAAACCTGTTTTTAAAAATTCGGAACCCGGGTTTCGGGTTGCACTCGGTTTTTTTTTTTTAATTAAAGCCTATATGTTATGAATATTTTTTCATGAAAAAAATATTGATACAACATTCAAACTCTATTTATTTACTTCTTTAAAAGAAAATTTTTTATAAAATAATATGACATTGTTTATATGCATTTTGAATCTTCAATCAAATGATCATCATCTATTAGCATTAGGACTGATCTTTAATTTCCAAGAATCCAAATTAGTAAATAATTCTATTCCAGCTTAATTCTATTACTTCCATAGCCTATCATCCCCAAGGTCAAGTACAGGTTGTACCTACGTCTCTTAGTTTCATTACATTGCATATAATGCTTAAAAGAAAATTAGTAAGAAAACAGGCAATGGGCCAAAGTACATGTTTATGTTCCTTGACCACCAATAAAAAGCTATGTGGAGAAGAGAGTAAGAAAAAAAAAACATAAAATGGATGATTCATTGGATATAATGTGCATTTTCTTTTTGAGTTTTTGTCTATTTAGTTACTAGAAAGGAACAAAAAAATAAAAATAAAATCAAAACGAAAAATAAGTAAAAATAAAAAAATAAACGGGGTACCGGGTGTACCAGGGTTTGTCTATGTAGGTATCGGCCTGGATGAACAGGTCACCCTTAGTGTGTTTTTTTTTAAATGTTTAAAAAATACTTAAAAAAAGTCAGAATAAACTAACGGTATAGTCCAATAACACTGACCGATTGTTTGGATGAAGTTTCCTCCAATTCAATGTTTGGAAACTCTGTCCAATAAACAAAATAAATCATTCGACAATGGCACAATTGGACTCCTCACCTCTAGATCTATCGGATCTCGATTTTATTGCTCCTCCATTCTCCACATGTAACCCAGCCAAGTATGAAACTTGCGTTCGATATTTTTTTATTATTATGTATAAAGCCCACTTGGAATCTAACGAGTAATTTTAGGATTAGGCTTCGGGCCCAAAGTTTATTATGATGGAATATGGACTTTGTAGGGCTTGATAATTAGGTTTGGTATTTTATGGACCTAGTAGATTTTATTTGATTTGGATTTGGCCGAACAAAGTTATGGAATTAGTTAGGCTAGTTTGGAATGTGAGTCGAGGCCCAATAGTATTTATGATATACTCGACCCAGGAGAAAGATTGCGGGTAAGCTAAATGTTTTTTGGACTGTTCTAACCGGCCTAATTTATTTACGATGACCCAACCCTTGATTTGTTTTTTTTTTAAAATGTTTGTTATCAATTTCAAATGGATTAAGGTTACAATTCTAGAGTCTCGTTCCCATTAAAATCCTTAAACCTATTACATAGCCCCACTGCCAAGCTCCTCCTCACCGCTGCCATCTCACACCACTACTGCACAGACAGCCGAAAACCATCTAAACAACCCTGCTTTCATACAGCCAAAACATACTATAAATCTTCCTCTTTATCCACTGCACCTCCTCAAGGCACCACAGCCGCGACACGAACCACTGTACCTGCACCATACACACGACTCCAATCACTGGGAACCACGAGAAGTCATCCCCTTGTTTTACCCACAAAAAAAGAACACCAAAACCTCCCCCTCACGTCTCATTTTCAACCTTGTGACACATCGGTGAAGCCAACGATGTCGCTAGCCCTCTACCTCCTCATAAACCGCCGCCTGTGCCACCCCAGATTCGTCGTCCTTCTTATGGCAATCCACCGGCACCCTCTTCATTTCTCCTTCTCTCGGTTTACTCTCTCTCTCAGTGATCCGTCATCGAGTTAGCCGCTTGCCACTCCAGCCCTACCGCGACACCTCCTCTCATGGTGAGCCTCCATTGCACAACTTGGGTCTAGGTATACCTCACTTCAAACAAAGAAAAACATGGCTTATGGGGTTTTACGTAAAGCTCTACAAAGATTAGTTTGTAATTACGATCTTGCCCTTCTAGTTATGAATCTAAACACATGTTATGAACTTTATGTTATTGTGTTGGGCTTGATTGTATGATGGGCTGGGCATATCGAAATGGGCTGGTGTGTATTTTAGGTTTTGGGCAGTGTATATTTTGGGGTCGAGATCATGTGTTCGCATTGACAATATTATAAGATCAATTTATGGAGTAATATGATCATAGGAGTTAATCGTATTTTTGTTTGGAGGATGTATGTAATAATCAAAATACTTTGGGGAGAGAAGATTTTTTAGGATTTCGAGGATTTTAGTCATTAGGAAAATAGAGATTTTCTTTACAAAGTACATGTTCAATTTTAGATTTACGGAAGTTACATGTGTATCTTATAGGTGACGAGTAATTTTCGTTCAGCACTGTTGCAACGAAATTCAAAAAGTTATGAAATCTAGGTAAGCTAAGTTCCTATGCTAGACTTTGCTTAAAAATAAAATGGCCTTAGGTTGTCTTTGGAAAAATATGTATGTTTTGTTATGAAAAGAAATTTGAAATGACCTCAGTTGTTTCTTTTGCATTACTCATGAAATTCTGTATAAGAATAAAGTATTTTTTAGCATGACTAGTGTAGACATGAGCTTATTTTTGACATTCTGTTATTGAACTGAGAAAAATGAGTGAATACAAAAATTTGATAGTTTTGCATTTGACGTGAAGATGTTATGAATCTATTTTGGAAAATGTGAAATGATCTGAATTTCAGTACTCTGTTTTGATATGATATGGCATCTGAAAAAACCTTTGGCATGACTTTCTGATTCTGTTCTGACTCTTATTCTAGTTCTGATATTGTGATTCTGAATCTGTTTTGCTTTGATATCTAGCCCTGCCACGTGATACAATAGTGACCTCTGGCCATGTGACGGGATATAATAGTGACCTCTAGCCCTATCACGGGATATAATAGTGACCTTTAGCCCTGTCACGGGATATAATAGTGATCTCTGGCTCTACCACGGGATATAATAGTGGTCTCTGCTTTAAGTGCAATCGCTTTGGTAACATGGTGATTTATGTTCTGTTTGGCTCTTCGCAAAATGCATAACCCTACCATAGGAGTTAAACATGGTCTCTGTTCTGATATAATACGATAAGATAAAAATTTTCAGTTATGCCATACTAAAGTAATTTTGAATAAGAATATATTTGAACTTTCACTCTGATATTTTGATAACATGTTCTGACTTTGCATTTTGAAAATAAAAAGTGTTTTGTTCTGCATTCTGAACTCTGTAAATGGTCATGTTTGTATACTAGTATATGTTTTTTACTTACTGAGTTATTGATAACTCATCCCTTATCTACACAATATTTTTCAGATGAAGTGAATGCTTAGACTGATGATCGAGAATAGAAAGCGGGTACGAGATTGCTAAGTGTAGGGAATAAGTACTAAGATTGTTGAAAGGTTATTATTTTGTAGATTGATCGATTGTATTGACTTGATTTATTGGGATGTTGACAATTATATTAACCCTTGAGTTGTTGTATTTATGGTTATGGAGTTTTTGAAAATGGATGAGGATATGTTTATGGAGCCTTTGGAATATTTATTTGTATTGTGAAAAAGGATTTGGGCAACAAGTAGTAACTCTCTGATTCCATCTGAGACCGGGGCGTTACACCACAGTTGTGCAAGGCCCATGCACGGGCACCGGCGCTCGTCCTTCCAATGATCCACCATTGATCTGGACCATCCAATTTTAGATTTATGACTATGTAACAACTTTCTCTAATAGAGAATTTGGACCTTCACATTAAAATTTTCCATTGATTTTGTCTTCACGGTATGATCAGATAACACCTATTTCACACAATACAATGACTTACAACATTCTTAAAAGAGCCATGTTATATATGGAAGATACACTTTTCATACTATTGACATGATCACGATTTTATTTGTAAGATGACTTAATTTTAAACTTCTGATCTTGACAATCAAATCACACAATGTCGAGGATCATGTGTCGTACACACCAACTTGTAAATATAATTAGCCTTATCTATTTGCTTACTCTTTTGTGTTATAATATTATGTTAGAATATTAACATATTTAAAACATATTCATAATATTCTAGTATTTATGGTAATATATATGACTTATTCTATACCATATTTAGTTTATGATACTGGTAGCGAGCCGCTTAGCGGTTACCGCTAGCTTGCCAGCTAGTGTATTTAAAATTTTCTTTTTCTTCTATTTTCTTTTTAACATTCTTAATCATTAAGAAAAATAAAAAATAAAAAAAAGTATACAACTAATTCACTAATTAGTCACTTTCTTAATCATTAAGTAAAAATAAAAAAATAAAAAAAATCAAGCTGTAAGTTTTAGGAGCTCCACTAGCATTTTCCTTTAGTTTATTGTTTAAATCAATCAGTATCATTGATTTATTGTATCTTTATTATTTCTCTAGTCTCATTTCCCTATAAATAGGGGCATATATTATCTTTATTTGTTTTATTTTTTAGTAATGCTACTCATCATCCATTTTATCATCATCTTCTAGTTATCCTATAATGTGATATTAAATAATTGGAGACTATTTATTATGTTTCACTTGTAGGCCTATCATTTAATGTCACATTATAAAGGAATGTTGAGATCAGGATGATGTTTCACTTCATGTACGTAGGCTTATCATCTTCACGTGGTTGGTCTTTGCTGCCGCTAAGTAAGATCTGACTCCTTGAAATTAAACAGGCTATCAAATCCCAGTACTACTTATTCGAACTTCTTACAAAATTCGTCTGGCCGATCACATATCATCCAAAAACATCGTTTTCTCAACATAACATGGTATCTTTATATATTATTCACAGCGCTAAAATAGATTGATGGAGGGAATTAGATATAGAGAAAGTTAGAAACGATATAGACAAGCCTCGCACAAGTAATTCTTTATAAAAAAAAAGTGGATTATAAATTGAGGCCCACAAACTCAATGAGCCAATTCCATCCCTTCACACACACGCCACAGAGAGAGAGAGAGAGAGAGAGTTGTTTGTGTGTTAGAGGGGGGTGGGATTGCTTTTTACACTTTTTCACTCAATTGCATCTTTTCACATAAAGAAAAGGAAAAGAAAGATTTTGTAGGCCAAATATGTTTGCATTGTAACCAAAAATCTGGCGGGTCTAATTAAGCTCATTACCTTTTTTTTAAGCCTCTTACCACAAGTGAAGTGCATCCGGGACTTGGGGCATGCATGAGTCTTGACTGACCTCAAAAGCGTGCCAGGGAATGCTCTGATCTAAATATAGATCATCAGGGGGACCATTTGGAGTGGCCAAGGATTCCGGCAATCAGGCGGTCATGACATATTAATTTAAAAGGTTTGATTAGTTCATGTTTTTGCGATCGGCTAATTATTAATTAGAGCTTAAATCATGACGTTTGGAGTGGCAGTTCATGTTTTGTCGGTCATGACATAATGACATGCTAAATTAGTACTCTAACCACCAATTGACCTTGCAGTAGCTTAACACCACCCAATAATTCTATCTCCAATTAGGTAATCGTATCTTTTCGTTCGATATATATAATGTGTTATATATACATTAATGTCTTTCCTAAATTAGGTACTAGCTAGCTACGTACGTACGTATTTAACTAATATTGTAGGGCAATGAACGAATACCGATTACCTATTCATTTTATCCGATCGAGATTCCTTGAAGCTAGCCATATGATCTATATAATTTAGGGCGGCTGAATACATAGAGTTAGGCTAGCTAGGGGAACATGGATTGATGAGGCACCAAACCACGAAATTTGTACCCTACCAATGTTCAGGCTGAATATTCTTGAACGGCTTGAAATATTAAATCACGATTAAAAGATGCATCCCAAGCAATAGCATACACTATAATGTTGGAGTGAGCTGTAAAACAGCAAACAAATCAAATTAATTATAGCGTTTCTTTTATTGTAAAATCTCGTCCTTTAAGGGTCAACCAGGATTCTAGCCTTAGATTTTGTATTTCCTAGAATAGCTTCATCGATCTTGTATCTATTTATACTCTTGTACTCTGTTATGCAAAATATATAGAAAGAAGAAAAGTTTGACATGGTATCAAAGTGGGATCCTAGGATCTTTGCTCCACCCACCCACTGACCAGAAACTCTAGTACTCGGCAACCATGACAGAATTCATTCTTGATGATTGGACAACGAAAATGACAGAAGCCTTGACCAAAGTCCAGACCTCCTCTCACACCCCATCAGATTCTTCGACTGTTCCCCTTGGCATTAAGTTGGATGGTTCCAACTATGCCTTATGGTCCCAAGTTGTTAAGATGTATATCTTAGGCAAGACAAACTTGGATATATTACTGGCGATTCCCCACAACCTCTCAAAACAGATCCATCCTTCCGAAAATGGCGGACTGAAAATGCCATCGTCAAAGGATGGTTGATCAACTCGATGGAGCCCTCTCTGATTGGCAATTTTATTCGATTCCCAACTGCAAAACAGGTTTGGGATTCTATTGCCACAACTTACTTTGATGGGACTGATACATCCCAAGTATATGATCTTTGACGTCGTGTAACTTGTATGTGACAGACTGGTGGATCCATTGAAAAATACTACAATGATCTTCAAGGCTTATGGTGCAAAATTGATTTCCGTCATTCTAATCCAATGAAATGTGCGATTGATATTCAAAAATATAATTCCATTTTACAGGAAGAGAGAGTTTATGTCTTCCTCGATGGCTTGGATGACCGGCTGGATAATATTCGAAGTGATGTACTTCAGTTACAACCCTTTCCTACAGTTGAGCAGGCCTACGCCCATGTTCGGCAAGAAAACATTCGGCAAATTGTCATGACATCTAGTGGAGACATTGCCCCTGGTGCAGTTATGGTGTCTAAAGGTTTCAAACCAAAGAAGTCAAATCCAGCCTCCAACTCTAAGCCTCAATCTGCTGAAGGAAAATGTACACATTATGGCAACATGAAACATACCCGTAAGACTTGTTTCAAGTTACATGGGTATCCTGATTGGTGGAGTGACTTTCAGGCATGGAAAAAACGTGAGGGGGCTGGCATAGATGAAAGCATAGGCAGAGCAGCTGTAGTCAATGCCGAACCACAATTGTCCCTTATTGTGCAACTCAAGTCAACAAATAATTTTGCACCTCTCAGTGATCAAGGTAACTATGGACAAGTGTTTGTTACATCTCATTATCGGGATGATGGTATGTGGATTATAGACTCCGGGGCCACCGATCACATGACTTTTGATTCCCATGATTTCTCACACGTCACTAAACCCAAAAGAAGTCGGATTGCAAATGCTAATGGAGTCCAATATCCAGTTACAGGGGCGGGAACAGTTGCCTTATCCTCTTCCCTTTCCTTATCTCATACTTTACTTGTTCC
>QEOT01004395.1:110974-127615 GCA_003123785.1 Pterocarya stenoptera
TACATGAACGACACTGGTGCCAGTGAGGAAATGCTCGTCAATACATGAGGTCCTTGATCATTAGTGCAACATGGAAGGAAATTAATGGAAATTACATTGCAAGTTGTCCATTCTCTGAAACATTTAATGAGATCGCAACGAATATTGCAAGGGTGTCCCAGTTCATGTACCAACGTGGAGATGGGCACGGCATTGTAGACCGTGAGACTAAGGACCGCGTGTTAGCATTGTTTATTCTCCCCATTCCCATAGCTAAGGATTGATGAATGATTGGCTAAATCGCACATATCTTTGTACTTTTTTCCATATTTCTTTCTTATATTTGGAGCTAGACTGTATCATGTGTCAAAGGTAATTGTCTTTTTACCTGATCACAAATAATACCGCTCATTGCAAAAATAAATGATGTACAAGCCAATCGAAATTCAATAAGTCTCTTGTTTCTCTTGGAAAACATACAAGTTTCTCAATAATAATATTATAGATATATTGCATGTTGATGCTACGTTTCTTTTTTGTCATATATCGCTGCATGCACACGATGCAGATCAAGCCAAATTGATTTCTGAATGCGTGCATGTAACTATTTCTACGTATTTTTTTTTTGTTCGGATAGTGAAAATATTTCATTTCATTTCATCTCATGATTATAACTTTTTCAAATTTTCACATAAAATATAATAAACAATTCAACTTTTTCAAATCTCAAAATAACAATATTATTAAAAAATGATATTCTAAGAATATTTTATTCAACTTAACCTTTATCTAAAACTATCTCATCTCATCTCATAATCCAAACGGCATCATAATGGCAAGCAAGAATTCATTGAATACAAACGATTATCAAATTCATTAATAAATTTAAAAAAATATATCATTCAATTCGTTGCTAAACAATAATACACCAAGAAGTTTTGATAAATCTCCCTTACTTTCAAAATCATAATTTCATTTCCATTCTATTGTGCCAAAAAGAAATCACAACCTATATTTGATGGGCTTTGTTTGATACTTAATTAAGTTGATAAAGTGTAAAGTTAGAGCATTCTCATCTGATTCCCTATAATTTTTTAAAAATTTTAGTTAGAAATCACATTTCTTATAATTTTCTCTTAAATTTTAGTCATCTTTCAAAAAACCTCATACATCTCATTCCCTATCTTTTCTCTATTCTATTAAAATAATATTTTTCTATTCTTATTTTATTATTATTTCTATTATTTTATTTCTACATCTTTAACTACTCCCTATAACATGTATATAAAAAGTGATATGGGGATGAACAGTAGCTCCCCAAATATAAGGAACCATTGATCACATCCCAAACCTTTTCCTTAAAATAGGAAACCAGATGGAGCATGTATTTGGAGCTTTCCCCAAATATAAACCCTATAATTTTGGAAAAACATGTTTTAGAGAACCAGATGAGAATGCTCTTAGAGTTAGAACTCAAATTTCTGCTCTAATGTCAAGTGAAAATACTATTTATCCTAAAAGTTTAAAAGATACAAAAGATCATTTTTCTTATTTATTTTCTATTTTTGTTAACTATGACTATTGTTAACGTCGTGTTTTACACACCTTTAGGGCAAGTTCCAACAACTTAGTTCTTTGAAAAGAGCCATGCACAAGGTAGAAAATACTGTGTCTTTGAGGGTAGCCTTCGATGCCAAAGCTAGTAAATATTCTTGGAGTGTAGCAAATAAGTAAGAGAGTCTAGGGATCAGAGAGAGCTTTATGGTACCTAAAGTTTGTTATTTATACCGTGTCTGAGGATAGTGTAGATAGTCTTTTTCCCACTGGGCTTCTATTTTTGTGTCTGCTATCAGACTTCCTTAATATGGTGTGGCTCTTCGTTGGCTTCATAAATGTGGTGTGTGATTAATCAGCAGTGTCATTAATGCGGTGAGGTTTCCTGACCCTTGATCCAATTTACATGAGCTGTATATGACTTGGTGTTGATGAATTGAGGGTCCTCCGCGTTTTTCATGCATCCTGTGCATATACTGTTCCCGAGGGCGGCCACAGTGTGTCGGCCTTTCGTAGGAGAAAATCCCCTTACAACTATAATTAAAGCAATGGTCAAATATTAGAATTATGATTGCATTTGGACAACTATAAAATACCAAATTTTTTTTTCTTTGATCATCCATTTTAATGAATTTAATTATTCTCGCATTATTTTTTAAAATATTAAATATATATAATTATTTACCCATGGAATGGTTTTTTTTTATTTAAGAAAGATATTTGGAGAGGTTCTTTTTCACTAAATGAGCCCAACAATACCGAATGACGCCGTACTGGAGGTCCAATGGGTTGAAAGACTACGGGCGTACCATTCGCACTCAATCATGAAATTGCACCACCTAGTGGAGTCAATATGGTAACCGTAATCGATTACTAAAGACATTCTCTCCTAAGAAAGCAATAAGATATTTGCCCACGATATAGTAATCCCTTCCTTCTTCAACTTGTGAAATCATGACTACTTGTTCAAAAAGTTTAAGTTCAAGAGAAGAAGTATATTTTATTATTTATTTTTATATCAAAAAATCCCTCCTTATGTGTGGGACAGACTTCTCCTCAATAGGTGGTCCAATATGTGAAATATTTAATTAAATATAGTAGAGTGTAGAGTTATGATTCGAACTCGGAACTCCTACTTTAATACCATGTGAAATCACCACTTATTCCAAATACTTAAGCTAATGGACTTTGAGTCAAAGTCTTCCAATTAAGTTGCCGGTTTCCCATAGACAAGATATTATGGATCTAATAAAAAGTAAATAGATTTATCAAACTACGCTTACCTAAGCCAAATAAGATTATATTACTAAAAGAATAAAACACATGGGTTACGTAACAAGCACAAGCAAGCAAGTTATAAATTATTAACTTACACTTAAAAAGAAATGTGCATGTCATGCACTTGTTTGATAAATACTTATCTTCTTTTTATAGATAGTTTGGAACGATGAAGTTTCCTACAGTTCAATTTGGATGGAAAGTCTCTCCAATAAACAAAATATATCATTTGGTGGTGTGGCACAATTGGATTCCTTATCCCTAGATATATTGGATCTCGGTTTTAGTACTGCTCCTCCCTCATTCACTGGTGTGTTAGGCTTATCCCTCCAATGATCGAGCCACCACCACCGATCTTGACCTCATCGACATTAAAATTTTCCATTGATTTGGTCTTCACGCATGATCAAATAACACCTGCTTCTTACATTATTGTTAAAAGGCCAATATTATATATGAAAGATACCATTTTCATACGGTTGACATGATGATCAATATTTTATAATTTGTAAGAAAAATTAATTTTAAACTTCTCTTGTCAATCAAATCACACAATGTCAGCCGTCACTACAAGAAATTTGACTTTTTGGGACGAACAAAATTGTCTCAAAAAAGAAAAACCGTTCGAATGGAACAAAATATATTCAAACAACCAATTAATATATGTTCGAACAGTATATAATCTGTTCGAATAATAATATTGGCGGTAAATTAATTTATTTTTCCCGGGAAAAGTTAATAACTATTCGAACTTAAATTTATTTGTTTGAACAGCCATTTTGCTAGCATAAGTGTTGACAGTCGAGGATTTATAAGATGTCCATGCATGAAGTGCAAAAATCTTAGTTCTTATAATTTGGTGGTAGTGGAGGATCATTTATTTGTAAATGGAATCGATCATAAATACTCACATTGGGTCTGATATGGTGAACTATTTCTCAAAGGAGTTAGATTTAGCAGTCAGACCAATCAAATGGAGGAGGATAACAACACCAACATGGAGGACATTAATGCGGATGATCTTGATGACAGTGATGATAATGGAGGGGATATGACTGAGATGTTAGGTAATCTGGGAGCAGGAATATTTGGGATGAGGAATAGAGAAGGAACATCTGCACAATCATTTGAGGGAAATGGAAACTTTGGAAGACTGTGAGAGGATGCACAAAGATAGTTGTACGAGGGGTGCACTCGTCATAGCTAGTTGTCTTTCACGGTGAGGTTACTCTATATTAAGTCTATTTGTCATATTTCTACCAAGGTCATCGACATGTTGCTTAAATTATTTAAAGAGGCTCTTCCTCAAGATAACGTAGTACCACGTAATTTTTATGAAGCGAAGCAATTGAAACAAGGGCTAGGATTTGATTAAAATATCATTCATGATTGTAAAAATGATTGTGTTCTCTACTGGCAGCAATATGCAGAATTTGACTTATGCTCAGTGTGTCATGAGTCAACATGGATATCCGATAAACGTAATGTACCCCACAAAATTTTAAGACATTTTTCGTTGATTCCTCGACTTTAAAGATTGTTTATATCCCGGTTGACTGCGAAAGATATGTCTTGGCATCACACAGAAAGAGTCCAAAATGAAAACTTCCTCTCGCATCTTGCAGATTCCTTACAATGAAAAAAATTTGACGTCGGGTATCCATGGTTTGCCGAAGATCCTCGCAATGTACGTCTTGGTTTAGCAACGGATGGTTTTAATCCATTTGGAAACATAAACACTTCTCATAGTACTTGGCCTGTCATATTAATGCCCTATAACTTGTCACCTTGGAAGTGTATGAAAAATCCATATTTTATGATGACTCTACTGATAACAGGGCCAAGGTCACTAGGATTAGATGTATATCTACAACCACTAATTGCAGAGTTGAAAGAGTTGTGGGATTAGGGTGTCAGTACATATGATGCAGCCTCGTCGCCGAAGTTCAAGATGCATGCTGCAATGATGTGGACAATAAATGATTTTTCAGCATATGAAAATTTTTCTGGGTGGAGCACAAAAGATAAAATGGATTGTCCTATTTACAATAAAAATACACAGTCTCAGTGGTTGAGCCATGGTAGGAAATTATAGTTTATGGGATATCGTCGTTATTTACCACATGATCATAGATGACGTTCAAATAGAGCCATGTTTCATAGAAAGGTTGAGCGCAGGTCATCACCGCCATAGTTGTCTGGGAATGATATTATCGCGCAGTTGGGGGATGTTTTAGAAAACAGATTTGGGAAAGACACAAGAGTTTAAAAAAGAAAACGATAAGCAGTGGAGTTGAATTGGACAAAAAAAAGTATTTTCTTTGAGTTGTCATACTGGTCTACATTGACACTGCGCCACAATCTAGATGTTATGCATATTGAAAAAATATATATGTGAGAATATATTTGGAACTTTAAATTCAATGGAAGGGAAGACAAAAGATACAATTAACTCTCATAAAGACTTGAAGGAGTTGGAGATAAGATCAGAGTTGCATTTGCAAGATAATGGGTCGTCAGCTTATATGTCCATCGAATGGAATACACTTTTAAATGATGAGAGAAAGAAATTTTGTGATTGGTTCATGGAAATTAAATTACTTGATGACTATGCTTCAAACATGTTAAGATGTGTTCGAACACATGATTAGAAGATAACTGGTCTTAAAAGTCATGACTATCATGTATTTCTGCAATGTCTGTTGTCGGTTGGTGTGCGCGAAAAACTTACTCGAGATGTTCTACAGCTCTCACAGAATTAGGGAAATTTTTCAGAGACATTTGTAGTAAAACGTTGAAAGTTGATGCATTGTTAAAAATGGAAGCTGACATTGAAGTAATATTGTACAAGTTGGAGAGTTTGTACCCGCTTCCATTCTTTGATGTAATGGTTTATTTGGTTGTGCACCTATCTCATGAGGCTTTAGTAATTGGCCCGATTCAGTATAGATGGATGTATCCTAATGAACGGTTTTTGGGAAAACTTAAGCAATCTGTGGGGAATAAAACTCGTTCAAAAGGTTCGATTGTAAAGTCATATATTGATAATGCGTGGTATACCTCTTGTTCAATGTATTTCCTTGAGGTTGATACTAGATTTACGAGACCAGACCGAAATTATGAAGGTGGACGGGAGATGGGAGTCCCATCGATATTTATCGTGTTTTCCCAGACAGTACGTCCCATAGGCACACAAGGAGGCTACGACCTATATGGGGGAGAGTTTGGAAGAACTCGATGGTATATGTTGAATAACTGTGTAGAGATTGACCACTACTTGAGGTTATTGATGATCTTCTAAATCAATATTATCTGTAAGTCCATGTATAATAATATAGTATAACTTTATACAAATTAACCATTCCATCATGGCCAGTCAAGGGAGTGAGCTTGTGGTGCGCGAAGGTAGGCAAGCAAAGGGACTTGTATTCGACTGGCTGTGAAGGGGAAAGCTCGGGAGGCTTTGACTCTTAGCCAATGCATCGCGACCATGCATTACACAAAGGTCAGTGACCCAAGTGAGTCGTGCCCGACTGGCTTTGAAAGGGAAAGCACGGGAGGCTTTGGTCTTTAGCCAATGCATCGCAGCCAATTAAGGGGTTGGACTTGTGTCTAACTAGCTGTGAAGGGGAAAGCTCGAGAGACTTTGACCCTTAGCCAATGTATCGCGACCATGCATTGCATAAAGGTCAGCGAGCCAAGTGACTTGTGCTCGATTGGCTGTAAAGGGGCAGAACTCGAGAGGCTCTGGCCCTTAGCCAATGCATCACGGCCAGTCAAGGGAGTGAGCTTGTGGTGCGCGAAGGTCGGCAAGCCAAGAATCTTGTGTCTGATTGGCTGTGAAGGGGAAAGCTCAGGAGGCTTTGGCTCTTAGCCAATGTATCGCGACCATGCATTGCGCGAAGGTCAGCGAGCCAATTGACTAGTGCTCGACTGGTTATGAAGGGGAAGGTACGGGAGGCTTTGGTCTTTAGCCAATGCGTCGCTGCCAGTCAGGGGTTCAGCTTGTAGTACACAAAGGTTGGACTTGTGTCTGACTGGCTGTGAAAGGGAAAGCTCGGGAGGCTTTGACCCTTAGCCAATGCATTGCTACCATGCATTGTGCGAAGGTCAACAAGCCAAGTTACTTTTTCCCGACTGGCTGTGAAGGGGAAAGCACAGGAGGCTCTGGCCCTTAGCCAATGCATCACGGCCAATCAAAGGACTGGGATTGTGGTAAGCAAAAGGTTGACTTGTGTTCAACTGGCTGTGAAGAGGAAAGCTTGGGAGGCTGTGGCTCTTAGCCAACGCATCGTAACCATGCATTGCCCGAAGGTTGGTGAGCTAAGTGTGTCATGCTCGACTAGTTGTGAAGGGGCAGAGCTCGAGAGGCTCTAGCCCTTAGCCAATGTGTTACAGTCAATCAAGGGACTGGGCTTGTGGTGTCAGTACTTTCAAGCAGAAGCGAATAGAGGTGAAATCGTACTTTCATTTAAATGGTAGATGATTACATGATTGGGTTAACCCATTTTTTTTAAACAAAATCTTCCCTCCGTGTTTGGAATTCCCTAGATGGGGATGCTTGCAAACTTTGTGGTCCTTCATCCTGAAGTGGTCTGGGGTGAGCCCGTTGCTACGGGCACTCCTCTAAGGGTTCAAACTTTAATGGGCCTCTGGCTTTAGCTCCCGAACATAGCACTCCCTTGCAAGCTTTTGTTCACCACGTATTTGTCCCACTCTAATGGGGGTTTGGAACTTCATTTTCAAGTGATAGGTGGACGTCACTGCCCTGAGACGATTCAAGGTTGGCCATCCCAGGATGGTGTTGTAGGAGGAAAGGGCCTTCACTACTAGGAAATCCACCATGGCAGCCGTTCTTGGTGCCGTTCCCGCTACAACTGGCTAAATCATGTCCCTAGTGAATGCCTTGAGGGGGGATGGAGCCAGGCGCAATCGGTTGGGCATAATCCCCATCCGGGTGAACGCTTCCCAATACAGAATGTCTGCCGAGCTACCGTTGTCTATAAAGACCCTCATTGTCAAATAGTTGGATCTGCACGATCACTACTAGGGCGTCTTCGTGGGGCATGGAACTCATTCTTTGTCCTTCTCACTGAAAGTTATGGCAGGTTCTTTCTCTTGGCTCCTCGAGCTAAGGCTACCGTATTGGTGGTTGATTGAGCTGCATTATTGCATATTTTACCTATTTAAAACCAATAAATTTTAATTGTCTTATTATTTTATCATTGGTTTTAGATGGAAATATTGATTAAGAGGCATAAATCCAAGTTGTGAATTAAATTGATTAAAAGCATAGTTTATGTTTGATTTTATAACTTGTGATTTATTTGAGCAATAAGTTCTTCACATGCACAACACTCTTAATATTTTATTTTTCATCTCTTGTTTAATTTTATTTATTTTAGTTTCTTTATTTTATTTTATTTTATTTGTCTAAGTTTTATTTTTATTTTTATTTAATTTTGCTTGTCTAATTTTTATTTTATTTTATTTTAATTTAATTTAATTTAATTTTGTTTTGTTTCAGCGCAGACTAAATGATATGTCGTTTGGTCGGCAGACCAAAACGACTTGTCGTTTTCACCATGAAGTAATCTGCCGTCTGAGCTAAACGACGTGCCGTTTTATCTAAGACCAAAACGACATGTCATTTTGCACTAACTTGGTTTCCTACCGTTTGAGCTAAACGACGCCGTTTTGTCTACAGACGCAAACGACGTCGTTTTGCGTCGTCTTCTACCTCCCGAAACTGCAGCTCGAAGCTACAGTGCACTCCGTGCACAGCACTTCGAGCTGCCACCGTGGGCCGTCCTCCGCCCACCTGCAGCCACCAGCAACGTCAGACGACGCCGGCGATCAATCCTCCACCCCATGCACGGCCAAGAACCGCCCGGCGCCACGGCAGAACCTTCTGCAACTCCGCGGCTCTGCATCACGCATTACAGCGTTACTCAACTGCTCCTCCGCCCAGTGAAACCACCTTGCCAACCTCCTCCATGCAGCTGTTGCCAGTAAACCACCGTCGCACGTACTCTCTCCAGCTTACATGCAACCATGCATACGTGCGGACCAGTAGCTCCAGCTCACACCACGGCAGCACCTCCACCAGCTGCATGTCTTCATGCAGCCTCATCCAACGCTGCATGCCACAGCAGAACCAGAAACGGAAAAGAAGAAAGAAAGAAAAAAAAAAAAAGAAAGAAAAAGAAGAGAAGGAGAGAGAAGCGGACGGAAAAGAAAAGAAAAAAAAGAAAGAAGAGGAGGCAAAAACTAGAGCGAGACAGGAGAAAAAGAAAGAATAAAAGAAAGAAGAAGAAAAGAGAGAAGAGCTGGGCGACGCACGCTGGGAAGAAGAAGAAAAAGAAAAGAAAAGAAGAGAAAAAAAATCAGTTCGGTGAGTTCAAGTGGACGACAATGTCAGTGGAACAAAATAAAAAAAAAATATAAACATGCACATGTGCAGTGCAACTTCGGCTGAAAGTGAAAACAAGAGGAATAAAATGAAAGAAAAGTGAAAACAAGAGGAATAAAATGAAAGAAAAGTGAAAACATGCACGATGCATCAGTGGGCGGCTGAAGACACGCACATGGGACAGTGCGATGCAAGCAGTGCAGTGTTTTATTTTGAAGCCTATAAAAGGCTTGGAGGCAGACGAAGATAGGGGAGCAGATGTTAGAGAATTTGAATAGAAGTCAGTGAGAATGAGTGTGAAATGTTAGAGAGATTTTAGTGTGAAATTAGAGTGAAAATTTAGAAAAAAAAAATAGTTTTTTTTTTCAGTCAGTTTTTATTTTTCAAATGTTAGTTTTGTGTAATTCATTTATCATTTCAGAAATCAGTTTTAATTTATAGTCCAGTAAATTTTATTTTTGTAAGTCTTTATTTTCAGTTTTGAGTTTATTTAGTGAGTAAATTTTCAGCCCTTTTTTTTATAAATGTTGAGAGTCCATTTTATTTTTGAGAGTTTACTTTAATTGGAAGTTCAGATTTTTGGGTTGGAGAACACAGTCTCCATTTCCAAATATCAGATTTATTCCTTACATTGGAACTCAGATTTTTGGGTTGGAGAACGCAGTCTCCATTCCCAAACATCAAGTTTATTCCTTACAATTCCTGTCCTTACTTAATTTAATTTCCTGTCATTTAATTTCCTCGCACTTTTAATTTCCTGCAATTTATTTTTATGTCATTTAATTTCCTCGCACTTTTAATTCCTGCACTTTTATTTTACTGTTATTTATTTTCTGTACTTTTATTTTCTGCAATTTAATTTCATGTCATTTAATTTCCTACACTTTTATTTTCTTGTCATTTAATTTTATGCCATTTATTTTTCTGCACTTTTATTTTCTGTCATTTAATTTCTTGCACTTTAAATTATCGCTATTTAATTTCCCTGTACTTTTAATTTCCAGCAATTTTAAGTTACTGTCTTGTATTTTAATTTCTTTTACTTTTCATCATCCACTTAAAACCAACAATCATGAATCTAGTCCATGACTAGTAAATATTTTCACTACTTTCATGAGTTTGATTTTTAAGCATTTTCCCTGAGGAGAAGATCTAGGAATTTATTCCTAATTATTACGCGACATACTCCTGCACTTGGGATAGCCTTTGTGCTGCTCATTTTTGGGTGAGTCAAGTTTTTGGTGCCGTTGTCGGGGAAATATGCTTGTCGTAAATTTAAACTCGTGATTTTTTTTTATTATTAAAAAAATAATAATAATAATAATAAAATAATAATAATAAAAATAAAAATAAAATAAAATTTTTTTTTCCACATACTACTCAGTTGTTTGAATCTTCTCTTTTCTATTTTGAACTGATGTTTCATGCATTGGGTGAGAAACAGTTCAAATAGATTGTGTAGAGTTGCATCAAGCACCAATAGTAGTTTACACAGCTTAGAGACAGACACCCTTCTTGTCTCGTCTACAAGCGACAATTCTGAAACCGAACAAGCCATGGCTGCACCTGCACCACGCACTCTTAAAGATTATTTGCAACCTACTCGCACCACTACACCTTCATGCATTTTGTTACCTAATGATGCACCTAATTTTTCCATAAAGCATGGCATGATGTCAGTAATACCTCAGTTCCACGGGATGGATTCTGAAAGTCCCTACCAACATCTGACAGATTTTGAGTTGGCTTGCACCACGTTCATCAACAGGACCAATACTGATGAATACATTAGGCTTCGATTGTTTCCTTTCTCTCTAAAGGACAAAGCAAAAATTTGGTTTAACTCTTTGAGGCCTAATTCTATTACCAGCTGGTCTGACATGCAACGTGAATTTTTAAAGAAATTCTTCCATTTTCAAAGAACTCAATCATTACAAGAAAAAATCAGTCAATTCAACCAAAAGCCTGATGAAACTTTCCATATAAGCTGGGAAAGATTTAAGGATTTGATGAACATCTGCCCACATCATGGTTTTGAATCCTGGAGACTGGTGAATTACTTTTACACCGGTTTCTCTCCAGAATGCAAGCAATTTGTCCAAACCATGTGCAACGGAGAATTCTTTAGCAAAGAACCTGATGCAGCACTATCATTTTTCGACCATCTTGCCGAGAGTGCTCTGCAATGGAACACTGGGACTGATCGAGTTTCATTGACAGCACAACCATTGAGGGCTATTACTGGTGGAGGCAAATATGAGATCAAGGAGGACATTGATGTTCAAACCCGAATAGCTGCATTAACCAAAAGATTGGAGGTCATGGAGATGAAAAAAGTAAGGGCCGTAAAAGCGTGCTCTTTATGCGCTGATTCAAACCACAAAACTCAGGATTGCCCAATCATGCCCGTAATTCAGGAAAATGAGCCTGAACAGCTGCAATCAGCTAACTGGGTCAACAGAGCACAAAATCAACCTTTTTCAAATACATATAATCCTGGGTGGAGGAATCATCCAAATTTCTCATGGAGAAATGATCAGCCTGACCGACCCCTCCCATCTTCTCACCAACCATTTCATCAGGCTGTTCCTCATCCCCAACATCAACCATATCAGACTCCTCAAAGCTATCCTTTTGTAGCACCTCCAGGATTTCAACCTCATGTAGCTGCCCAAAGTTCTCAGCCACAACCACCTGCAAAAAAATCTCTAGATGACAGTATGGCACAGATGGCCAATACACTTCAGCAATTCATACAGATCCAAGCCACCACAAACAATCAAAACACTCAGGCCNTCGGGGCACCATAAAGAAGATGAACATAACACTGAACACTCTGGAGAAGGGGAAGTTTCCAGCACAACCTCAACCCAATCCTCAAGTGCACCGGCAACAACCGCAACAGGTACATAATGTCTCAGAAGATGTTATTGAGACAGCAAAGACTGTTCTTACTTTGAGAAGTGGAAAGGAAGTGCCCCAACCGGAGATGACTATGGATAAACCAGAAGCTGCTCCTACACCTGAAGATGTAACGGAGCCTGAAGAAGTTGAAAAAGAACCAGAGGTGGTGAGACCGGAGTTGAAAGAGCAAAAAATTGCACAGGCGGAATCAAGTAAAGGGTACCAATCTGTGGTTCCCTATCCTCAAAGACTATCAGCTAGCCAAAAAAATAAATACCACTCTGAGATTCATGAAATCTTCAAACAAGTGAAGATTAATATTCCACTCTTGGAAGCCATACAATAGATTCCTTCATATGCAAAATTTTTGAAAGACTTATGCACAGTGAAGAGGAAACTGAATGTTAAAAAGAAAGCCTTCCTAACAGAGCAAGTCAGTGCATTAATACTGAACGAAACTCCTCAAAAGTACGGCGATCCAGGCTCTCCCAACATTTCCATTATGATCGGTGAGTCACGCATTGGGAGAGCTCTTCTTGATTTGGGGAGTAGTGTGAACCTGTTGCCATTCTCAGTCTATGAGCAGCTGGGACTGGGAGAGCTGAAAAAGACCTCTATCATGCTACAGGTGGCTGATAGATCAATCAAGGTGCCGAGGGGTATTGTGGAGGATGTGCTAGTCCAGGTGGACAAATTCTACTACCCAGTGGATTTTGTAGTTCTTGATATGCAATAGCCAGCATCCACTATTTACCAAGCTCCTGTCATCCTTGGAAGACCATTTCTAGCTACGTCAAATGCTTTGATTAATTGCAGAAGTGGAGTTCTGAAGCTTACTTTTGGGAACATGGCACTTGAGTTGAACGTCTTCAATGCCTGCAAGATACCAGCACATTTTGACGACACAAGTGATTTGAATGCTGTAGAGGGATTGACACCAACAGAATTGATTTGCTCAGCTTTTCCCTTCTCTGATGATGATTCCATTTTTCAGACACCTGAATTTTTACTTGATGAAAAAACTAATCATATTGATGAAAATATCCTTGAGTTTTTAGACTATTTTGCAGATTCTTCCTTAGCACTTGAAGTACAATTTGCTGGCGCAAAATGGAAACCTCAATTTGAAACTCTACAGCCACCAAGCATACTTAAATCTTCAGAGGAAGCAATTCCCCAGTTGGAACTAAAACCGCTTCCTCAAGATTTAAAGTATGTTTTTCTTGGGCCTGAAGAAGGCACCTTCCCTGTAGTGATTTCCTCAAAGTTAAATCAGAAGGAAGAAGCCCAGTTGATTGAAGTCTTAAGAAAGCATCGAGGCGCAATTGGTTGGACAATAGCCGACATCAAAGGTATTGACGCTGTTATTTGTACCCATAGAATCCATCTTGAAGATGATGTTAGACCAATTCGTGATGCTCAACGTAGGCTCAATCCTACCATGAAGGATGTTGTCAAAAAGGAAGTACTCAAGCTACTCGCAGTGGGTATCATTTACCCCATCTCAAACAGTAAGTGGGTAAGTCCAACTCAAGTGGTTCCAAAAAAATCTGGCTTAACTGTTGTCAAAAATGAGAAAAATGAATTGATTCCAACTAGAATGGTCACTGGCTGGAGGATGTGCATTGACTATAGAAAACTTAATTCAGCCACTAGGAAAGATCATTTTCCTCTACCTTTTTTGGATCAAATTTTAGAACGTGTGGCTGGTAATGCATTTTACTGTTTCTTGGATGGATTCTCTGGTTATTATCAAATTGCTGTAGCACCCGAGGACCAGGAGAAGACTACCTTCACCTGTCCTTTTGGCACCTTTGCGTTTACCAGAATGCCTTTTGGTTTGTCTAATGCTCCAGCCACTTTTCAAAGGTGCATGATGAGTATTTTTTCTGACATGATTGAGGATATTTGTGAAGTATTCATGGACGATTTCTCTGTTTTTAGAAAATCTTTTGAGAATTGTCTACATAATCTTGCTTGTGTTCTTCAGAGATGCGAAGAAAAAAATCTTTTGCTTAATTGGGAGAAATGTCAATTTATGGTTACTCATGGCATTGTTTTAGGTCATATTGTTTCTTCTGAAGGTATAAAAGTCGATAAGGCAAAAACTGAATTAATATCTAAACTTCCTATACCCAGGACAGTTAAAGATATTCGTTCTTTTCTTGGCCATGCTGGTTTTTATAGGCGATTCATTTAGGGGTTCAGTTCTATTGCAAAACCTTTGTGCACTCTTTTACAAAATGATATTGAATTTGTTTGGTCCGATGAGTGCCAAAAAGCTTTTGATACCCTTAAGGAATCGCTTACCACTGCTCCCATTATGCAACCTCCACAATGGGACCTTCCCTTTGAAATCATGGCTGATGCAAGTGACTATGCCTTAGGAGCTGTTTTGGGTCAGCGTGTGAATAACATGCCTTCTGTGATTTATTATGCCAGCAGGATTTTGAATGATGCTCAGAAAGATTATACCACTACTGAAAAAGAATTGCTTGCAGTAGTTTTTGTACTTGATAAATTTCGGGCTTACATTCTTGGTTCCCCTGTTACTATTTTCACTGACCACTCCGCTCTTAAATATTTGTTGGCTAAGAAAGATGCAAAACCACGCTTGATCCGCTGGATTTTACTACTTCAAGAGTTCAACATCACCATTAAAGACAAGAAATGAGTCGAAAATGTGGTGGCTGACCATCTCTCTAGAATGCCACCATCCTTCCCTTCAAAAGTCACCCTTCCTCTTGATGATAGTTTTCCGGATGAGCAACTATTTGTGGTTCACAAAGCCCCCTGGTTTGCTGACATAGTCAATTATTTGGTGATTGACCAAATGCCCTCTGAATGGTCCATCCAAGATAAGCGCCGATTCCTCTCAAAGGTAAGACATTTTCACTTTGATGATCCATTCCTTTTTAAATATTGTTCTGACCAATTAATTCGAAGATGCATTCCTGATGATGAGTTTTCTTCTGTTTTGAGATTTTGTCATATGGGTGCATGTGGTGGTCATTTTTCTGCAAAGAAAACTGTTGCTAAAATTTTGCAAAGCGGTTTCTACTGGCCTTCAATGTTTAAAGATGCTTACAGTTTTTGTAAGGCTTGTGAACCTTGTCAAAAATTGGGATCCATTAGCAAAAGAGATATGATGCCTCTTTCCCCTATTCTCACGTTAGAAATTTTTGACTGTTGGGGAATAGACTTCATGGGACCTTTCCCGGTTTCCTTTGGAAACACATATATTTTATTGGCTGTGGATTATGTTTCAAAATGGGTGGAGGCCGTCTCTTGCAAAACAAATGACCATCGTGTTGTCCTAAAATTTTTACAATCTCTGTTTGCTCGTTTTGGCATGCCCAAAGTTATCATTAGTGATGGTGGTTCTCATTTTTGCAACAAACCATTTTCTACACTCATGAAGAAATATGGTATTACACACCGAGTTTCTACCCCTTATCACCCCCAAACAAATGGGCAAGCTGAATTGGCAAACAGAGAAATAAAAATCATTTTGGAGAAAACAGTCAAACCTAATAGGAAAGACTGGTCAGTTAAGCTTCTTGATGCTTTGTGGGCTTATAGGACAGCTTTTAAAACTAATCTAGGGATGTCCCCTTATCGATTAGTTTATGGTAAGGCTTGTTATTTACCTGTTGATATTCAGCATCGAGCCCTTTGGGCAATTAAACATGTTAACATGTCACTTGATGAAGCTTCAGGGTTGAGAAAATTGCAAATCAGCGAATTGGATGAAGCACGTAGGGATGCTTATGACAACGCCCAACTGGCAAAAGAAAAAATGAAAAGTTTGCATGATAAAAAGATTCATTCCAAGCAATTCACAATCGGCCAGGAAGTACTTCTTTACAACTCTCGGTTACATATTTTTCCTGGTAAATTAAAATCTCGTTGGAATGGCCCCTATATTATAACAAAAATTCATTCTCATGGGGCGGTGGATATTCAGAATCCTAACAATGAAGGTACCCCCTTCACTGTGAATGACCAGCGCCTTAAACCTTTTATTCCAATGTATGATCCAGGTGAAATTCTTTTTGTCTAGATACCTTGTGATTTTTGAAGTGCTGTTTATTTGTCTATTTATTTATATTTATTTCTTGTGTTGTGTGGTTGTTTATTTACTTCTCTTTTGCATTATTTTCTCTTTACATTGATTTTATTCTCCGTTAAGCAGTGAGGACAGTGCATTGTTTAGTTGGGGGGAGGGAATTGCATTATGTAAAGGCGAGTTTGCATTTATTTCTCCACAGTGAAACTCTAAAAACGATGAAATCAAAAGAAAAAAATACCATGTCAGCGTCCAGGATTTCCTGGCATGATGAAGTGATACCGACACGCGATTGCATAATGATCGCAAGTGTCCGCTATGGCAAAGTAGTTATCTTGCCTGTTATCCCATTTGTTTGACGGTATTTCTTTAGGGATATTGAGTCTAAGAAAACCCGTTTTTGAAGAGAAAATTTGTTGTGATTTGAATACTCAAGACTAATTTT
>QEOT01004395.1:129598-159382 GCA_003123785.1 Pterocarya stenoptera
CAACACACTCTTAATATTTTATTTTTCATCTCTTGTTTAATTTTATTTATTTTAGTTTATTTATTTTATTTTATTTTATTTTATTTGTCTAAGTTTTATTTTTATTTTTATTTTTATTTAATTTTTCTTGTCTAATTTTTATTTTATTTTATTTTATTTTATTATTTTTTTTTTTTGTTTTGTTTCAGCACAGACTAAACGACATGTCGTTTGGTCGGCAGACCAAAACGACATGTCGTTTTCACCATGAAGTAATCTGCCGTCTGAGCTAAACGACGTGCCGTTTTGTCTAAGACCAAAACGACATGTCGTTTTGCACTAACTTGGTTTCCTACCGTTTGAGCTAAACGACGCCGTTTTGTCTACAGACACAAACGACGTTGTTTTGCGTCGTCTTCTACCTCCCGAAACTACAGCTCGAAGCTACAGTGCACTCCGTCCACAGCACTTCGAGCTGCCACCGTGGGCCGTCCTCCGCCCACCTGCAGCCACCAGCAACGTCAGACGATGCCGGCGATCAATCCTCCACCCCATGCACGGCCAAGAACCGTCCGGCGCCACGGCAGAACCTTCTGCAACTCCGCGGCTCTGCATCACGCATTACAGCGTTACTCAACTGCTCCTCCGCCCAGTGAAACCACCTTGCCAACCTCCTCCATGCAGCTGTTGCCAGTAAACCACCATCGCACGTACTCTCTCCAGCTTACATGCAACCATGCATACGTGCGGACCAGCAGCTCCAGCTCACACCACGGCAGCACCTCCACCAGCTGCAGGTCTTCATGCAGCCTCATCCAACGCTGCATGCGACAGCAGAACCAGAAACAGAAAAGAAGAAAGAAAGAAAAAAAAGAGAAAGAAAAAGAAGAGAAAGAGAGAGAAGCGGACGGAAAAGAAAAGAAAAAAAAGAAAGAAGAGAAGGCAAAAACTGGAGCGAGATAGGAGAAAAAGAAAGAATAAAAGAAAGAAGAAGAAAAGAGAGAAGAGCTGGGCGACGCACGCTGGGAAGAAGAAGAAAAAGAAAAGAAAAGAAGAGAAAAAAAATCAATTCGGTGAGTTCAAGTGGACGACAATGTCAGTGGAAGAAAAAAAAAATATAAACATGCACATGTGCAGTGCAACTTCGGCTGAAAGTGAAAACAAGAGGAATAAAATGAAAGAAAAGTGAAAACATGCACGATGCATCAGTGGGCGGCTGAAGACACGCACATGGGACAGTGCGATGCAAGCAGTGCAGTGTTTTATTTTGAAGCCTATAAAAGGCTTGGAGGCAGACGAAGATAGGGGAGCAGATGTTAGAGAATTTGAATAGAAGTCAGTGAGAATGAGTGTGAAATGTTAGAGAGATTTTAGTATGAAATTAGAGTGAAAATTTAGAAAAAAAAAATNAATTTCCTGCAATTTATTTTTATGTCATTTAATTTCCTCGCACTTTTAATTCCTGCACTTTTATTTTACTGTTATTTATTTTCTGTACTTTTATTTTCTGCAATTTAATTTCATGTCATTTAATTTCCTGCACTTTTATTTTCTTGTCATTTAATTTTATGCCATTTATTTTTCTGCACTTTTATTTTCTGTCATTTAATTTCTTGCACTTTAAATTATCGCTATTTAATTTCCCTGTACTTTTAATTTCCAGCAATTTTAAGTTACTGTCTTGTATTTTAATTTCTTTTACTTTTCATCATCCACTTAAAACCAACAATCATGAATCTAGTCCATGACTAGTAAATATTTTCACTACTTTCATGAGTTTGATTTTTAAGCATTTTCCCTGAGGAGACGATCTAGGAATTTATTCATAATTATTACGCGACATACTCCTGCACTTGGGATAGCCTTTGTGCTGCTCATTTTTGGGTGAGTCAGTGGTGAACACTTCCTCGTACCTAGCCCTCCTGGCGTGGGCATTCCTTACCGACGAGGTGGAGCCTCCCCCCGTGTATCCTCCTACTATTGTGCGTATCTAGCCCACCAAGCTTTCTTCTCTGATCTGGCTTATTCGTCATGGGCTTGTCCTGTTATGCCTAGTCTTCTCCTGGGCTTTCGCTTCTCCATGGTTGTACACGATTGTCGTATCGCTAGCCACGCCTCTCATCACCTTGCTGGTCTTTCAAGGCTTCCATCTCCTCCAACTTCCGCTTCCTGGTGATGCAATCCTCCATTCGGTGGCTGTTGGTTTTGTGATAGGTACAATATTTGGGGCGGGCAGAATTCCGCCGCTGCTCTCCCTGCGGGTTTGGATCTCTTTTAGTCTCTACAACCAGGTTGGTGTAGATGCATTGTTAAGCCTTTCCATGTGCAAGCTTCTCTTCCTTGCGCTTCATATCACGCGCCTTCTTCTTACCATCTTCCCAACTTCCCCTGTCGTTTTGGCTAGTCGCCTTCCTATCTACTCTGTCTACCTTGGTCCGCCGTAGGGCCATCAAGGCTTGGGGCGTGTCCTCGACGTTGATGAAGCCATCAGCGTGGTCCATAAACTCCCTTAACGAGGTTGGGGTCCTCAGTGCGATCTCCGCCATGAAGGGGTTGCGGGGCCAAATTCCCCCCAATAGCACTGCCAGAGTTATTTTTTCGTCCTGGTCATCTGTCGTCATGCATTCTTTATTGAAGCGAAAGAGGTAAGACTTTAGGCTCTCGTTGTCTCTTGGCATCACGGTTATAAGGTAAGCATCGGGTTGTATCCTCTTCCGACTTGCCATGAATTGTTTCAAGAAGAGCCGAGTTAGCTTGGTGAAGCTAGTGATGGTTCCGGGCAACAGGGCTCCGAACCATGCTCTTGCTGCACCCTTCAACGTGAGGGGGAATGCTCTGCATGCGACCTCGCACGAGAACCCATGTAGGGTCATGTGTGCCTTGAAGGTCTCTAGGTGCTCTAGGGGATCCTTCAACCCATCGTACGTGTTTATCAGCAGGACCCCAAACCTTGGGTGTAGGGGAATTGCCATGACGTCGATGCTATATGGCAACTTGACGTTGGTGAGCACTGATCCACAGTGGAAGATGGGCCTACTTGTTTGACCACCTCATCATACTTGTTTCAAGTTTATGGAACTGAAGGTCCGCCTTACGTCGCTCTTCTTCGGCTGCTTTCGTCTCAGGGGGACGACGGGTCTCGGAGTTGTGGCTTTGCTGGTCTCCCTCTGGCTCTCCATCCCCTCTTTGAAAGGTAACATTTTCTCGGCAAAGGGTCACTATCTCCTCCATGAGTTTCTGTATCATTGCAGCTTGCTCGTTGATTCTTCCTTCCATCACCTCAAGTTGTTCTCCTTCTCATCGTGAGGCTTGAGAGCGCATTGTTGCCGGCATACAAAGGAAACTTTACTTGTAGGAAAATAGATCCCACAAATGGTGCCAATGTTGATGTCGTGTTTCGCGGGCCTAGGCAACTCAACATTAGCAGTACTCGAGCACTTCTCTACAAGGATGAGAGCGGGGGAGCTCGGGGGCTGTGGTACCTCCGACGCTTAAGTTAGTCTAAGGTTAAAGATAAAGAGTGAGATGATAGCTAGTATGAGACAGCAAAGAAGTGATCAAGAATGTGTGTAACCCCTCTCTCGGCAGAGTGAGGGGTATTTATACTTGGTCTAGGCAGGTCCCGAGGTGATAATGACCCGTATGCGGCCCGTATTGGGATCGCACGTCCTTGCCGACCTCTTACTTTCCACTGGTCCTGCCAAGCCTGGCCAGAGTTGTTGCTGACACCTAAGAGGGCTTTTGCATTGTGTGTTGTCCCCAAGGACGCATTGAATGTGGCGTGACCCTGCCATGCGCACCTACTCCTGCATCATTAAATACAGCGTGGCCTCGGTCAAGCCCGTTCCTGTTCCATTAAATGCGAGTTGGCTCTGGACGGCCTCCCTTGTCCTTCTGCACCATTTGGACAGCAATGTCAGGATCTGGACGGTCGCATTGGCGGCACCTCGGTTAGTGGTGTTAGGTTGTACGACCTCCGGTCCTCTTGTCAGGATTCTAGCCCTGCGTTCTCCTTGTGCCATCCCGGCCCATCCTGATTCTCATATGTAAGCCCGGTCCTGACCTCATCCTAGGCCTCTGGGGATTTCTCCCCTCACAATATGGTTTGAACCTTTTCATTTAGAATCATATGTTAAAGAAACGTATCAAGATGCGCATGCAAACAAATGGTTACCGACCTTGTAAAAGGAGGTTTTCGCTCACTAGTCACTAGATTGGAATTTCCATGTGCATATTCACCTACTGACAATGCTTTAAAGCTCCTTTTTCTCCTAACACCTAAATCTCCCAATTAGAATTCTAAAGTTCCTCTTTGTTCAAAGATTCCATCAAAAAAGGAAACCATGATGCTTTTGCGGCTAATATAGGACCAGTCGGCCAAGTCTTGGAGGACCTTTTTCCCTCACCATTAAGTTGGAGATTCTAGGTCCCTAGTCAGTAATAGGCAAAAGGGCTTAATCTGGATTAGAAAAACAAAAATCAGATTAAACGTGCATAATACTCTTTGAATCTAGCTAAACAATTTATTATAAGCAGAACCACACTCTTGGACTATCAAGAGTAGTCCAACGTGACTCGATTTCTTCCACTAGTATGGAAGGACCAGCAGGGGAAGAAAAGTCCTGAGAGAGAAGGCCGATTCCATAGATATTACTTTCTATTGGAGATAGACTGGGTGATAAGGATTCGAAAAATTGGTAGGAGGGTGTATCTCAAAGCATCAATCTTTTCCTTTTCTTTGTATTTTTTCGTACAGATTCCTGGAAAATTGCTCAAGTAGTTTTCAACTAATGATCAGTGCTTGCCCCACTAGCGTGTGGCCAGAATCCCATGACCATGACTCCTAGAGGCAACTTGATAACCGGGGGCCACTTTGGCTTCAAATGTTTGCAGACCTACTATATATATATATAATATAATTTTTTTAATTTTTTAATTTTTTATTTTATATAAGTAGACCTTCTATGATATAATTAATCAAGAATAACTGATCACTAGAAACATTATTTGCTAAAGAAGTCCCAAAGTTCAATATAGTTGTCGACATAACATGAAAATCTGTGGACGGCGCGCAGCAATTTATGTGTTTCACCCTTATAACTTTTAATGATAGAATAAACCAAGAACGTATCAATAGGAATGTTAATGTCGTATTTTGCACGCCTTTGGGCCGGGTTCCAGCAATTCGGATCTTTAGACTTTCACCTGCACACTTAAGCAAACACGAAGAATGGAGGGCCTTAGTGGTGGCCAAGGAGTCTTCAATGTCAAAGTCAGTATATTTTTTTAGTAACTTGTGTGTAAGCTTAGAAGGATCAGAGAGAATTCTTTGTACCTGTGAATCAACTTTTATACTATGTTTTGGGTGGGACTGCCGATCCCTGACTTTGAGGAACCTATGTCATTTCCACTCTTCATTTGTCAGAATTTTTTAATGCAGCGTACGTGGCTTCTGGGGCGACGTCATTAATACGGCATGGAGTTTGGGTAGTGGTACCATTAATGTGGAGTGGATTCCTAACTCACTTTACCCTGTGTGCATTCCCTGTTAAGCCCTTACATGCCTGCTGTCAGGAGATAAATAATTCTCCATATTTCTAGCACACCTGCCTGTGCAGGTTCCCGAGGGTAGTTTGTCATTGAGGTAGTGTAAAGGCGGTGAGTTTCATCTATCCCTACCGTCCACTTTCCTTATGCATGGGTTACTTCGTGGGTGGGTTTTGCTCGTGGACCGAGTTCTCTACAAAAACCCACTAACTTCTTTTAGAGGAGGGTCGTTAGGCTTGACTGAACTTGGCCGGCCTCTTTGACTTACTTCCTCAGTAGTCCCTCGCTAGCTTGTTTTAAGGGCCGATAGAGAGAAAAATCCCCTTGAAAAGAATTTATCGAGATACAATAGCACACACTATACTTTCAGAGTTATTAATATTTACTACATGTTCTGAAAAAAATAATATAATCACTAGATCCTAGATCATGTGTTTCTAGACAGTTTTAGTGCATAAATATCCTCAATTAAACTTTATTACTACGGTATTATCAAGATCTTAAGGAATCATATACCAAACATTTCCTGCTACTGAAGTTTTATGTTTCAGACGTTCTACTGCTACTTACATTCCAATATCGGGCGATTAATGGTGTTACAGATTCCAGATTGAATAGACAAAACTGAAGTCTACTTGCAAGATTTTAGCCAACATAGGCTTGTAGGTTGGGGCTACCATATACCCACTTGCCAGCTTAAAGCCACGGTATCACACCGCCAGGCTCCTCCATATCATGCCTTTCCTAGATTTAGCTTTTTATTCCAAACAGATATCTATAAGTCTCACCCGAGAAATTGCGTCATTTTCTCCATTGATATACTCCCCCAGCTGAGCATATATGCTCACCGGCCCCAAACCTACAGCTTCTAGAAACCAAATCTCCAAATATGTGGAGATCAGCCTTCTAGCATATTAAGCACACAATTATGAACTAGACAGCATTAATGCCTGTGTTGACAAAACCCTATGCAGTATTGCATTTGAGTCATATATAGTATTAACTAGGCATAACAAATTGCGCTGCTAGAACAAGAACTTAACTTTATATCACATATATTAATATCATAACAAGTAAACATAGTAACGTTAGTAGGAAATGGCGGATATTAGGGACGGTGGAAAGATATGAAAGACTTATCTAGGGGAATCTAGCCAGCAGTACTTGTCCATCAATTTTCCGGTAAAAAACAACAAAAACTGAGCACTGAGAATGTTTTTTTTTTTATACATTTGGGGAGGGGATTTTCGAACTCAAGACTTTCATTTTGGAAGCTAAAGGTTTATGCCAATCAGGTTACAGACCTTTGACAAATATTGAGAAAGGTTAAAAATAGTAGTTGGTAACTACGGACTATATATGCATCGATCCGGCCAGGGCATTAAAAGATTCTCCCAAATTATTGTTTGAATCTTCATCATTATTAAGGGTGAAATAGATATATGGGCCAGCTAAGTTCAAATCATGTGCTCATCCGAGAGCGGTAAAACTTTAGATCATATGGCAATAAAGCACAATTATTTATAAACATAATGCGTTAAAATCTACGACCAAGCAGGCAAACTCCACTAGACTCCAGCACAACATCCTGAAGTAACCGCTAACAACAAATCCAACAGATCATCCGTGGATATCCTTGTTATATGTAGCGGTACTGTCTTTTGTATTACTTTTTTTTGTGCTTTATTTGAAACTGTCTGCCACAAGAAAGGACTGAACGAACTTTAGCAAGTTAAAATTAATAAATTATCCTCAACTTTTTCGTCCATTCTTTGAGATACGAAAGATTAAATTCCATGTCAAGTAATATATAGTCACGAGAACAGGTGATGAGAAATACTCTAACCACAAAGCGATTAGATAAAAATAATCACACAAACTAATGTGGTTTGATGTAGTTTGTCAGATTATAAAGTTACTTTTATTGTAAAACAAATCTGACGGATCACATGAAATTACATCAGTTTATGAGATTACTTTTGTGTAGTCCATTTATGGCTGTAGAGTAAATATTCTAATACACACCAAAGCAATAAGCTAAATACGTACTATAATATAGTAATGTTCGAACATGTTATATCAAGTTTAAGTCTCCAACCATACTGCCGGTTCACCACACTTGTATAAAATCATCTCCAAAATCTATAACCCAGTTTTCCATAAAAATAATGAACATTGACAACTTTGGTAAGATTCTCATTTTAAGTAAAAATAATGCATATATATATATATGAAAAATTCTTCTTGCAAGCTAGTTCGTGCACCAAACTGCGCACCAATATTGACATGTAAGACATCCGTTTAATGAAACGGTGCGAACTGTGATTTAGGTAACCGATCAATGTCAACTACGACTCTATAATTACTTGTTCTGGTTAGAGTTTAAGACCAAGTCAATCAACTCTAAAATCTTGTTTTCCACCGATTTAGAGGGGTTTGGATATGGAGTTAACATGAGATGAGTTGAGATCAAAGTTGAAAGTTGAATAAAATATTGTTAGAATATTATTTATTAATATTATTATTGTTTTATTTTATTTTTAATAAACAACAATAAGGAAGGAAAGAAAAAACATGGTATAATAATAATTGTGCGGATTCATTTGGCAGGTTAGAGTGCTTGGACAGAGTACACCCTAAAGATCATCACCTATAACGTACGTAGAGAACTCAAAAAAGCTTTTATTGCAGTAGATGATGATCTCGTTCGAAGAAGAAGAGAGTTTGCCATCCCTAGTTCAAAATGTTGGAATATACAAAGCCACATAGAGATTAGAACTAAAATCTCGAGAAGCCAAGCTAAGGGATTCATCTGAGCTGTCAAAGCCAAGCAAATGGATTCATCTACAGCAAGTTGACAGTTAATTCCGTTATAAAGAATCTGTTGTATATAAGTCAGTTAAGTTAATTACATGCATGAAGCAGCCATTCATTAGTCTTTGTGTATAAATAGAGTTATTGTATAACATTTTTTTTTCACGAAATCTTCTGATGTTATTGAGAAGTATACAGTTTCCTCTCTGTTTTCTCTCCCAATCTCTCTGTTTCTATCCTTGAGTTTCTAAACTTTACACAAAACACGAAAGGACCTTTTGGGGTCTATGGGTTCTACTATTTTTTTAGGAAGTTCTAATGTCTTTTAATGTATATAATCCAGAAACTTACTAACTTTCCAACTCGTTTGGATAGAGAAATAGTCTCAATCCATCTCATATCATAATTATAATTTTCTCAAATTTCTATACAAAATATAATAAACAATTTAACTTTTTCAAATTCCAAAACAATAATAATATTAAAAAATAATATTCTAACAATATTTTATTCAATTCATATAAAACCACCTCATCTCACTATATATCCAAACCAGTCCAATAAAGAATTCTCCTTATAAACTATGTTTTACCAATTACTTCTTGGAGGTACTGATCTCCCACGTTGTTGTTCTTCCTCTCTTTCCCGTATCATAATCTTGTGGTTCCTAAGAAGACAAATCACAAAAATTCGACAAGAATTTTGGAGCTACCCCACCTCACCTCCTCCATTCCTGCTTATAAAAGAGAGGACGTTGCACTCCCTTTGCACATACGATCACTGGCCTCTTGGCAAGATCATTCTTCTCTTGACTCTCGTCAAACATCCCTCGCTATTTTTTGCCTTTCAGCCTAATTTTCTATTCACTTCCTTAGTTTAACACCTTAGCCCAGAGTTTCCGCAATCAATATAGTGTTCCTTCTCTTCCATTGCAAACGTACGGCCTCACCCTAGCTAGCTAAGCAAATGGCATCCAGTTCAATGTCCTCCAAAAGCTCCGACTCTTGGACAGCCAAGGAAAACAAGGCCTTTGAGCGGGCTCTGGCTGTGTATGATAAGGACACTCCCGACCGTTGGTACAATATCGCTAAGGCTGTTGGTGGGAAAACTGAGGAAGAGGTGAAAAGGCGCTATGAAGAACTTGTGGAGGATGTCAAACGTATTGAGGCTGGCCGAGTGCCCTTCCCCAAGTACAAGACATGACCGACGAGGAAAAGAGGTAGCAAAGTTAAAGCTTTTCACCTGAGCTAAGTGCCCTCATATATATACTAGGCATGTACATATTTGTATGTATATGGTGCTACCACCTTATTCTATGCTGGTTGTACACACACAACGTAACGTACGTACGTAAACTCTATCTAAAATCTTATAAATACTCATGTCCACCAGCAAGATCTCCTTCCTTTGAGCCAAAAATAATAATAAGAGTAGCCCTTTACCAAAAGTCATGCTTCTAACTTGATCTGTTTGGATTCTCTTTAGACTTCATTAAAGAAAAGCTAAAGTATTGTTTCGTCGGTATATTAAAAGCACTTCATTTGCTTTTGAAATCCTTTTTTTTTTTTTAAGATTTTGAAACCCCGCCCCCACAATAAAAAGATGAAAAAAAAAGCATGTATTTCCAAAACCTGAACGAAGCAGATCAGTCTCAATTGACAATATCATGAAATCATATAACATATCGCTGGGTAAACAACGTGACACATAAATTATTCAAACAAATGTAAATGGTTTTCCTTTTTACTAAGCCAGATTCTGTTGGTTTTTCTTCATATATGCAGGATGAGTGAGGCTCTAGTCTGATCTACTGAAGTGCAATGGCGGCCATGTTTAACTACAATAAAGATTTATCTCTACTCCTCCTAATATTCGTCCTTGTATTAGTAGCAATATAACTAGAGTAAGAATACTACAATAAAGATTAATCGCTCTGCTCCTCCTAATATTCGTCCTTGTATTAGTAGTAATATAACTAGAGTAGGAATCACAAACTTCCATGGTGATTCCATCTTCAGTTTCATGTCCGTTAATTTAAGTTCAGTCTATCACCTATTTCCTTATAACTATTCCACCATAAGCATATCAATGCAATGAAATATATATATATATATCAGTAGTATGTTTTATGTTTATAAGGGTGCATTTCTTCTCCTTCTTCTCTTTCTTCTTGAGCAGTTCAATAGAGCAGAAAATATGATCCAAATATGGCAGCAATTAAACAACGAAAAGAACAAACGAGAAGAGTCTAAAGCATTGCATGACATAGTTTGGGATCTGAAAAATTGTGACCTCGTTCTTCAGAAATCAGTAATCGAATCTCTATTTCTTCTGGATTGAAACGATAAAAAAGGGAGCCAGTTTAAAGATAACCAAATCGAAGGAACGAGAGATGCAGCCAAATAACAGGAAAATGAAGAGGCGGGAAATATTATTGCTTTGAAAAGTCTTTTATAGTCGTTAGCATCGCGCTTCAGTGACAGGAGGACGTGTCCCGCTATAAAATTTTGCCACAGGGCATTAGAAAACCACCATGAACTCTACCACATAATAATTTGTTAAACAATTTGGGTAAGCCCACGATAAGAGACCCTTCTAATCCTCATTAAGATGTGATCTATTTATTTAAAAAAAATTCTTCTCATCAGTCAGTACTATTTAATATACCACATCTTACACTTTATAAGAAACACCCACGTACCCTATGAAAAAGTTATAGCTGTAGAGTGTGGAGTCTGAGAATGAATAGTGATTGATGCATAGTAAATCCGTTAATTTAAACCCATTTTTTTAACACATTTGTTGAAGTTTCATTAGAAATTATTTATTTTTTGGCTTTATGAGATACATTTTGTTCTTAGGCTTTCTTTTCTCTTTATGAGAAGTGATTGTAGACCGAATAAATGCATGAGATTTTCATAAAAGGTTAAATTTGGTGTATTGCTTATGAGAGTTTTGCGTATTTATTTCGTGTTTATATAATTTTTCTTTCTAATATTACACAATATTCAATGCGCATGCGAAATATGTGATGCTTTGCATTTATAAAAGACTAATAAATGAAAACTCGATAAATAGAATCTCAAACTTAATTAATTATTTTGGGATATATATAAGCTATATGTATCATAAAAAATTTTAGTCTTACTTGGAATCATTATAAATATCGAAAACATATATCATGGAAATGATATTTCTGATTCCATACCAAAATCATCCATAAGAAAGGCTTTTGTAATTTGTGATAGGGATCATATATATTGTGTAACACCCTACAAGTACGAGAGGGTGGTGAATATGAAGTTAGTAAATAAAATCTCATATTTGACTATTAATTTTAAAATATGAATTTGGACGTACGTAGGAACTCATTTACTAAACTCTCATTTATCACTAGCACAAATATAGATGCGCGCAGAGTACTATTTCAGAATATTATTCGGCCTCCTCCGATGCACCAAAAGTGGTACATAGAAAAGTCAATAATAATATTCCATGCATGTACACGAGTAGTCTAGTTAAGCCACTTGCAAATAATATATAACAAACTAACAATGAGGTTGATGATAAAGAATATGACAAAACAAGCGCAACAACGTCCAATTGTCACGACATTTCTTGCTTTTATTGGCTTGAACTAGACTGCTAGCCGACATCATGAACATGAACTTGAGTTTGGGCAGATACAGGAGATGCATGTGTCTCGAGCACTCTGACCTATCTTCAAAATCCCCATTTTTTTTTTCCAAGATACCCAATTCGCAATCAACATGCAGGTTGGCCAGTTAAAAAACACCAAATATCTCAGCCCAACATCAGTCCACAGAGAGAGAGAGAGAGAGAGAGAGAGAGAGAGAGAGAGAGAGAGAGAGAGAGAGTGTGTGTGTGTGTGTGTGTGTGTGTCGAATCAAGAACGATGAGTGTCAGCAAATGATTCCAATTAAGAGGTTTTTGAGTTTTTGTTTTTTCTGTTCAGCTCCATTAAGCACATATACTACAAGAAAAACAAATATTTACGATCAATTTATTGCAATCAAAAGATTATTTGCAACTAATTTTAATTACAAGTAGTCATTTCGTTAGAATTAACTGATTGCAAATAAACAATTTTTTTGTAGTGATAGTTAGCGTTCTTTCTAAGTCAGAATCAAAATAAAAGCACTTAACTGTAGACCAACTGTAACACGATTTATGTTATGAAATTAATTTCTAACTACAATATTGACTCATTTGTTTTCACAATTCATCTCATCTCATCTAATCATTACTATTTTTCTAAATTTTCACACAAAATAAAATAAATAATTCAACTTTTTCAAATTCAAAAATACAAATAATATTAAAAAATTATATTCTAATAATATTTTATTCAACTTTTTAACTTTTATCTCATTTCATCATTTTTACGAAAACAAACGACATTGTAGTCTCATAGAGTCAGTTTTCACTTCAAAATAATTGAAATAAATATTTAGAACTTATTCAAATCGGGTTAACCACACTGCACCTGAATTGATTAGACCTCAAGCCCATCCAATTACGTCTATTTAGCCCAAGGCTTTCAACAGAGATGGGCTTGCTATCTCTGAATTCTCGAGAACCAACATATAATTCCCAACGCCGATAAATATTGGGAAACTAAATAATTTACAAAAGTAATAAAAAATACTAATATATTGGCACACAATACTTAGCACCAAGATACAGATAGTCACTGGACCTCTCTTAGGCTTGTGCTTTCCCTCAACATCTGGCCTTACAATCTGAGTCTTTACCACAATACAAATGCTTTACTGATTACTATTTTCGTAGTGCTTAATTTATATTTATCATGTTTTCACTTCCCTAACTTCTACCCCTCCTTGTTGGGTCATGCCCTATTGCTAGGGGCAACATCCATATATAATGAAGGAAAGACACGTCAAGTTGTTTGATTTCCAAAAAGTAGGTGTGGGAGGAGAAAAACCTTATGAATAAGGACCCGGCAGGTAAGGCCCAAAGCCAAACCGATTGTTGAAATGGGCCTTATCCAAGGTACAATTATCAGTACCTATGGAGGCCCAAAGCCCTAACTAACCTATTCCTAGAGTAGTATCAACAGAAAGTTTGGGAAATGTGTGACAAGACATGCTAACCCTGCAGTGATGGGAGATTAAGCCACTGAAGTATGGTTAAACCAAAATGACCGCTGCATTAAAAGATTGTTCGGTGGAAAGAACGCCGCATTTAATACAGCCCAAAGGGAGGGCGGCTGGCATTTAAAGCAACCCAAAACGAACAACTAATCACCTTTAAGGCACGTGATTCCAAATGCCCTGCAGGGGCTACAAGTACGAATTGGCCTAGTAGAACGTGTCAGAATAATCGGCTCGGTATCAGGAGTATCTAAGAAGCCTGATCCCTTACGAACGTGGAGCACCATAATACGAAGGACCCGGCCGGCCCCTATAAGTAAGATAGTCGACATCAAGAAACAGGTAATATGATTTATTGTATTGTAATCTTCTTCACTTTCTTACACTCAAATCACTAATTTTAGCATCGGAAGATCAACGGACCCCGTGGTCCCTCCCTTCTAGTGCTCTTCTTTCATGATTCAGGAACTATAGATGGTCAGCCCGGACGCAGACTGAAGGATGTTGCCCAAGTATGCAAAACACGACATCAACAGTGGCGCCGTCTGTGGGATTGTTTTCGTCCCAAAACTAGCGTGTCCTTTGCATGCCTGTGACAACTCGTTCTCAGCATTCGTGGTGTGAAGCACTACAACCTGAAATCATGGAAGCTAGACTCAATGAACAAACTGAAGTAATACAAAAACTTATGATGGACGTAGAACCTCTATGACGAGAAAATGCTGCTTTACAAAGAGAAAAAGAAGAAGATGAACAGAGCCATCATTACAAAGTCCACTCGCCTCCTGACACAACTGGGGCCAGTGAAGAATGGCGCAGGGTCAAGATGAAAATCCAAATAGAAGTCTCCAAGCAAATGGGTCAACCCTCAACAGTCGATCAACTCCTCACCAACGCTGAGTTACCATACAGTGCTGTAATAATGGCAGTACCCATACCACCAAGATTCAAAATTTATCAAATTGAAGCATATGATGGATCGAAGGACCCATTGGAACATCTGGAAACTTTCAAAGCCCACATGACCCTCCACGGTTTCCCGAGTGAAGTGGCTTGCAGAGCTTTTCTCCTCACTCTGAGAGGGGCAGCGAGAGCATGGTTTGGCTCTTTACGGCCGGGAACCATGGGTAGCTTCAACAACCTGGCACGACTTTTCCTAAGCCAGTTTATGGCTAGCAGAACGAGACGAAGACCTGCGGCATATCTATTGACCGTCAAACAGAGGGATGATGAGAGCCTTAAATCATATCTCACCCGCTTCAACAAAGAACGTATGATGATGGACGACCAACACAAGAAAATCACCCTGGCAGCCTTGCTAGGGGGAATATGGCCTCGAAACCCCTCCATGACAGAAATAGCTCGGAGAACCCCGGCAACCCTAAGAGAGTTTATAGACCGTGCCGACGGTTACATAAACGAGGAAGACACTCTCCAAGCACTAACAGCCCCAAGAAAAGATGATTTGGAAAGAGCAGACAGGAGAATGGAAGACCGACGATATCTCCCGAACCAGGAAAATAAAAAAGAAGGCTCTATGAGACAAGGAGGAAGAGGGAGCAGGTTCGAAAGGTGAAACCAAGATCTAACATACACACCAACCTAACAGTTGAAGGAGAAGAAAACTCGGGAGAGGAGCATGTACGGAAGGTATATCGTCCTAAATACTGTGCTTTTCATAGAAGCCGGGGATATGACACACGGGATTGCATCTCAAGGAGAGAATTTCCGGAGGACCCGAAACGGCCGAAAAATAAAAAAGAATGACATGGTGACCATTGGAGGAACATCCATTCGTATCAACAAGGTAGCCGAGACCGACACCATGTCTCAAGAGGTCAACGCGCGCCGCGTAGAAGCCGTAGCCCGAATTATAGAAGTTGAAACCTCACGAGAAGGAACGGGGGAAGCTCTGATCGGGGAAGAATCACCGACCGGGACCGAAGGAGTTCACATCCAAGGAGCTCGCATAAAGAAGAGCCCCCGATAGGTGAGATTAGAACCATAGCAGGAGGCTATGCCAGAGGAACTACGTCTTCGGCAAGAAGGGCCTATGCAAGAAGAGCCAGATATGGCGAAGTATTCTCAACATACAAACCTTCATGACATGACACGCAGCCGAAGGAAGAATACCAAATGACCTTCAGCGAACAAGACGGGGAAGGAGTGTTGAGACCACATGACGACGCGTTAGTAATAATGGCCCAAATTGCAAACTACAGGACCAGAAGGGTCCTCATCGACAATGGCAGTTCTGCCGATGTCCTTTTTTGGGAAGCATTCTCTAAAATGGGAATTGCACCCGAGCGGTTACAACCGGCTCCCACCCCCCCTCAGGGGCTTTACCGGTGACACAATCCAACCAATTGGAACGATAACCCTATCCGTACTGGTAGGAACAGCTCCCAAGATATCATCCCTCATGGTGGATTTCTTAATAGTAAAGGCTCCCACCTTGTATAACGCTATCCTCGGGCGTCCATCCTTGAACTAGATGAAAGCAGCAACTTCCACTTATCATTTGAAAATCAAATTTTCCACTCCTTTCGGAACAGGAGAAATACGAGGCGAACAGCAGACGGCAAGAGAATGCTACGCTTGGGAGATGAAGACTAAGGTGACTCCGGTACAAACCGTCGACCACAAAGAAGGTGAAATAGACTCACCACCACCACCAACGCTAACGGAGTTGGATAAAAAGGTAAGGGACAAAGAAACCTTGAGGCAGTCAGAGCCCAACGAGCCAATAATTCTGATATCAGTGGATCCCAAAGAGCCGAAAAAGACGGTGCATATAGGATCTAAATTGACCACCGAACTGGGTGAATCTATGAGAAAGTTACTAATCGAGCATCGAGACGTGTTCGCTTGGAGCCATGAAGAAATGCTCGGCATTGATAGAAAGGTAATAGAACACCATCTCAGTGTAAATCTAGAGGTAAGAAGGGTAAAACAAAAAGGTCGAAATTTCAGTGCAGAAAAATATGCTGCAATCACTGAGGAGGTAGAGCGGCTATTAGTGGCGGGGTTCATTCGGGAAGTTCATAATCCCGAATGGCTCTCCAATGTGGTATTAGTCAAGAAAGCGAACGGGAAGTGGAGAATGTGTGTAGACTTCACAGACTTGAATAAAGCTTGTCCCAAAGATAGTTTTCCCCTCCCAAGGATAGGTTTGATAGTAGATTCAACAGCTGGGCACACCTTACTCAGCTTTATGGATGCATACTCCGGTTTAAACCAAATCAGAATGAGTCTTGACGACGAAGAGAAAACGGCCTTCATCACAGATCGAGGGCTTTACTGCTATAAAGCAATGCCATTCAGCCTCAAAAATGCGGGTGCAACATATTAACGGCTTGTCAATTGAATGCTCAAAAATCAAATCCGGAGGAACATGGAGGTATACGTAGATGACCTCCTAGTCAATAGTAAGAAAGCAGAATAACATTTCGACGACCTCCGCGAAACATTCACAGTCTTGAGGAAGTATAACATGAAGCTTAACCCCGAAAAGTGTGTTTTTGGAGTCGAGTCGGGGAAATTCTTGGGGTTCATGGTTTCGAAGCGAGAAATTGAAGCTAATCCCAAAAAATTCAAAGCCATAATTGAAATGCATCCACCTCGCACTATCAACGAAGTCCAAAAACTCGCAGGAAAAATAGCCACCCTGAGTCGCTTTATAGCAAAATCAACCGATCGAAGTCACCCCTTTTTCAAAATCTTATGAAAGGCACAAGAGTGGAATAAAGAATGCAGCAAAACCTTTGGCGAACTAAAAGAATACCTTTCCCATCCACCATTGCTCAGCCAGACTACGCCGAGGGAAGATCTAACCATTTACCTAGCCGTGTCCCAACATGCGGTATCTGCCGCTCTGACTCGCGAAGAGAATGAAGTCCAGCGTCCCGTTTATTACATAAGTAGGGCCTTTCGAGGGGCGGAAGCCAGATATCCCCGAATCGAAATGCTGGCGTTTGCCTTAGTAATCGTTGCTAGGCACTGGAGGCCTTATTTTCAAGCTCATCCCATGAAAGTACAGACAGATATTCCCCAAAGAAAGGTGTTACAGAAACCTGATGTATCCGGCCAGATGACTAAATGGGCTATTGAGTTAAGCGAGTTCGAGTATCTCCCGTGCACTGTGATCAAGGGACAGATATTGGCAGACTTCGTGGTTGAATTTTCAAACTTCCCGGGAGAAATAGTTACCCTACCTCAGGACAGGCCTTGGCAGGTTTATGTTGATGGTTCCTCCTGTCGAACTGGAGGAAGAGTAGGAATACATATTGTAACAAAGTCCGGGGAACAGCTCGACAATGCAATCAAGCTGGGATTCAAAGTCACCAACAACAAAGCTGAATATAAGGCGCTTTTGTCAGGATTAACGATCGCCAGATCGTTGGGTGCAATGAAGATGAAAGTAAAAGCGGATTCTTAGATAGTGGTGGGCCAAGTGAACGGGCAGTTCCTTACAAAAGGAGAAAATTTAAAGAGATATCTTCAAAGAGTAGGGAAGATCGGGATCTTTTCCAATTCTCTTCCATTCACCAAATTCCACGAGGACAAAACTGGGAAGCAAACTGGTTGGCCAAAGCTGCTTCAGGACAAGGGGAAGTTCCGCTTCCCGATCACGTGGTAATTCGGACGGTTGATATGGCTGCAATAGGAATCCGATTATCTACGATAAAAGTTATACAACCTCCAGAGTGGGCGACAGATATCCTGAAATTCCTCCAAAAAGGAGCCCTTCCAGAAGACCGAGAGGAGGCCAGAAAAGTAAGGAATCGAGCGGCTCGGTTTACTTTGATAGAAGGAATCCTATACAAAAGAGGTTACGCCGAGCCCCTACTACGATGCGTCTCTTCCAAGCAAGCCCAAGAGATCTTAGCAGAAGTACACGAGAGAATTTGTGGGAATCACTCTGGCAGAAGAACATTAGCAACACGGGTGACCCGGGCGGATTACTGGCCGAATTCTCACAAAGACGCGGACGAATACGCCAAAAAATGTCTAAAGTGCTAGCAATACGCCCCAATCCCACAATGTCCTCCCGAGAAACTAACCTCAGTTACTTCCCCATGGCCCTTCGCTCAGTGGGGACTAGATCTCCTTGGTCCATTGCCCACAGGCAAGGGAGGAGTAAAGTTTGTAGTGGTCGCAGTAGATTATTTCACAAAATGGGCGGAAGCGGAAGCATTGGCCACAATCACAGCTCGGGCAATTACCAATTTCTTGTAGAAATCCATAATTTGCCGTTTCAGGATTCCCGAAATCTTCGTGACTGACAATGGAAAGCAGTTCGACTACTCACATTATCGGGACTGGTGTGCAAAACTTAAGATCAAAACAAAGTACTCATCTCCTGGGCACCCACAAGCCAACAGACAAGTAGAAGCCACCAACAAGACAATACTCAACATTTTGAAGAAAATGTTGGGAAATCAAAAGGGTGAGTGGGCTGAAGAACTTCCTAGTACACTGTGGGCATATCGTACATTAGTGAGAACCCCAACCGAAGAAACCCCATTCTCCCTTGTTTATGGAACGGAAACCATGATTCTGGCCGAAGTAGCAGTACCAACATACCGCGTACAACATTTTGACTCAAATAGTAATGATGAAAGGCTAAAGGAGAATTTAGATTTCTTGGAAAGAAAGTGATCGGAAGCAGTAATCCAGATCGCGGCAAACAAGCAAAGGGTCGAGCGGTACTTCAACAAACGAGTTCAAGCTCGCAACTTCAAAATAGGGGATATGGTTCTAAAACAAACTGGAGTCACCACACAGAGCGAAGGAAAGCTAGGTCCTAAATGGGGAGGACCCTATATCGTGGCATCAATCGAAAGGCCTGGCTCCTATAGGTTAAAAGATCGTGAGGGAATAGAATTGCCCCACCCATGGAACGCCGAGCGGTTAAAGAAGTACTTTGTATTAAAAAAAAAATAGCAGATCAGAACTCAGCAGGTTGTAAAAATTACTACTTAAAATGAGAATTCAGAAAAACTAACTTCCAAGTGTTGCTTTCATGTGTATTGTCAAATAGGTTGAAAAGAACATGTGTAAACTACGGAGTCAAACAAACAAGAACTGCCCGACCCCCCAAACACATCTGCTAGAACCGAACGCATTGGCCCCTACCAGCCCACGAAGTTATAAGCACGGGTACCGAGCCATCACTTGGCCTCGCTGGCTATTCTCAACGCACGTCTCCAGTAATCCAATGGGACCTCGCCGAGCGGGTCACCGTGCTCCCACGGGACTCCACCGAGTGTGTCACCAGTGATTTAGTGGGACTCTGCCGAGCTTCGTGCTATGGTGCAGAACCGAACGCGTTGGCCCTTGCCAGCCCACGAAGTCATAAGCACGGGTACTGAGCCATCGCTCGTCCTCGCTGGCTATTCTCAATGCACGTCTCCAGTAATTCAACGGGACCTCACTGAGCAGGTCGCCGTGCTCCCATGGGACTCTACCGAGCTTCGTGTTATGGTACATAATACAAGAAGCTGCACATACTCATCTGGGCGCAAAAATAAAGACAACTATTGAAAGAAAAACAGATAAGCTGAACTATTTTTTATTACATAAACAAAGGGTTACAGGGAGAAATTTACATCTTGGAAGCAGCAAAGCATCAAGGAAAAACCCTACAAATAAAGGACCAAGTTTGCTCAACTACAAAACAAGGCAAGATCATGGCTGAAGTAGAGTGTTGGAAATCTAGGATTTCTTCCGAGCAAAATCGTCTGAACAGACCGAGCCTCCGCCCGAAAGATCATTTCCCCCTCCCAACGGATCACGCGAGGGTCAGGAAAACCAGAGTCCAGTGGAACCCCATTCAATGTCTGAGCGCTGATTGAGGTTCAAAATCAACAGAGGGAGACGCAGGGGGAATGAGCTGATTCCAGGGAGTTGATCTCCTCTATGAACCGGGTTACGACCCAAAGCCACCCCAGGTCCCTCTGTTGCACCATCCTCTTGTCTTCACCAAAGACTAAAACTCGGAGGCAGTGAGTTCTGGCCCCTCTGCTTCAAAGGTTAACTTCCATAAGCAAAAAGGCAAGGCCAAGTGAGGCGACATAAGCAAAAAGGCAAGAGCAAGCTGAAGAAAACCATACTTTTCCCATTCTCCCAAAGTCGAGAATCCATCTAAAGTCTAAACTGAAGAAAAAGTATCCCATCTGAAATTTTCAGAAAAAAGGAAAGGGTGAAGGAAACATAACTCCTCAAGCCCACATTTATAATAGGGGAAACTTCCGAGGATCACGACTTCCTAGGTCATCTTGTTCGTACACGTTGTTCCCAGGCTTCCCTTGACCGACCACGTATTCTCGGTACGGACGAACGAGTAAGAGCACAACGAATGGAAAAGTGAAACGTGACTAAGGCAGCCTTAAAAAAAAAGACCGACAGTTTATCTACATAGCACAACTATATGAAGACAGGTCACTTCTGAGAAACCGTGCGGTCTACCTCTACTTGGAATTCTAATCAACAAAAAGCTCAAAGTACAACGAATGTAGTCATCAAGGTATTCAAACTTGATTTTCGTTCATTACATACCCAAAACAATGATGATGGTAGAATAAATAAAAAATACAATATCTGTGATAAGTTACAATTACGGAGCCTTCTTATGGGAGGAGAGAGGTAGATTGTTGACACTCCAACTCAGCATCTCCTCATAGGTCGGCCTGCCAGGCTTGAGGGTTCTGAGATCCAGAGAACAAAGATCTAGCCCGGGAGATTCGAGTATTAACTCCTTGAGACGCTCGAGCCCTTCTTTGTACCCAAACATCCATGACTGATTGCGTAGAGTAGAGGCTCTCTCAAGTTGAGAAGTAGCAAGGTTTTCCCTTTCTCGAGCTTTGGCCAAGGAACGTTGTAGTCGAAGAATGTTGTTCCTAGTTGAAACCCTCATCTTTTCAACATCCTTGTTCTAAGCCATGAAGTGTCTATATAGGGCCTAATGAACGTTGATGGCCTTTCTCTTTTCCTGAGACACTTTTTCAAAAGACTCATTGTTTTGTCATAGCTGTTCTTGGAACGACTCTACCTCGCACTCTAATCTTTCAGTTTTGGCCCGGGCTCTTATCCCCTCGGAGAAAAGAAGATTGGCATCTGCCTGGCGACCCTCGAGCTCTTTCCGAACGATTCTAGTTCCTCAGTCAAGGAAGATACCGGCCCCTTAATCCGTTCTTCTTCCAAACCCTTCAGTTTGAACTCCTTATCTTTAAGCTCGAGGTCGAGAGCCAAGACCGCAACTCTACGCGCCAGCTTCTCGGTCTCTTTCTGCTCAGCACGGAGCCGCTCGATGAGGTATGTGTTCATGTTTGCCAAGGTTGTATTCCTCGCCTCGGTCACCCAGAGATCCGCCTCTAATTTCCCCTCCCGTAAGAGTAGCAATCCGTTCAGAAGCCTCTGATTTTTCAGCTCATTCTCCAAAGTTTTCCTTTCTCTGGAAATCATGTCGGCCAGTTGATCAGTAGCCTAAAAAATCCACGAGAATTAGACTCCTCAATGAGATACAAAGACAGTAATGATAAAATAATATCTATACTGACCTGGGCAAACAAGGGTCTAAACTTTCGGGCCTGAGCCTCGAAAGCCTCGAAACGAGTCCGTTGGCGACTCGAATCCCCTTCTGACCCGGCAGCAGGTGGTACCTCCTCCTCTGGAGGTAATAACAACAGATTTGGGCGGGAAGACGATGCCCGGCCACTTTTCGGCTCGACAAAAACTGCAGTTGCAACCTCCTGTTGAGAAAGGAATAGAAGACTTGTCAGTTCCTCGGTCGAGGACGGATCTCCATCATGAATGATTCCCGAGCTAGGCAAATCATTTACATGACTAATAGTGTCCTCCGCCCCGACCACTGACCCACTGCCGTCCAGTGGGGAAGAAGATTCATCCAATAGGATCGAGGACACCTGAAATAGACCGTTAACAGTAAAAATAAAAATAAAAATAAAAAAATAAAAAAGAGAAAAAGGAAGGCAAGAAAGAAGAAAGGAAGGAAAATTACCCCAGAGGGATGAGAGTCGGGAGCGATCTCCATGGATGAAGAAGGAACCAAACCTGAGGTTGAGCCAGGTCCTGAAGTCCCTTCGAGGCAAAGACTCTCAGGAGCGAGTTGTTCCGAGATCCCAGAAATAGAAGGGACCTCAGCAACAACAGAAGGGGAGACCGATCCTGGTATTTGTCCCACTAGAGGAACTTCAGCTCCAACCGACTCTTCCACGGATGAGATCGGACCCGGGCCAGGTCTTGCCTCCTCATGAAGTAAAACTTCTTCAAAAGAAGGGAAGCCCAGTGGGGCCGAATCAGAACCTTGAGGTATCGGGTGGTCAAAAATCGAGGAGAAAAGGAAGTCGACGTCTATGTCTGCTTCTTCTTCTATAGGGAAACTTGAAAAGAAGCAAAACAAACTTCGTCATTTACTACTCCAACTAGAGAGAGAGAAGAAGAAAAAAGGGAAAAACTTTTGGAACGACTGGACGAACCTCTTGACGGGGCGAACAAAGAAGGGCTAGAAGTAGCCTATGCAACATTGACCCCTTCGGTGCCTTGAGAATAGCCCCTAACCTGGGTTACCTCGGTTGGGCGAGTCCCCAAACTAGACCGTTCAACCCTACTTTTCTTCATGGGAGGACGGGGAGTGCCTCTAAGTTTACCTGCCCGGGACCCCTTTTTCGTCCGGGAAGAGAGCGCGGTGCGATAGGTTGAGGGGGGGTTCCCGAAACGCTTTCTGTAGGAAAGGCTTGGGAGGAGGACGAGCCTTCCCCTCAACACTGGATCGCTCGGCCCGACCAATCTCAGTAGGGGAAGGGTGGTCAGCTAAGAAATCCTGACCCAGTACATGATTACGAGGAGGGACGACCAGATATCGTTGAATATAATCGTCGTTCAGCAGGGAATCGGTTTCGACCAGAAAGGGATGGGCCACCACCCAGGATATCACTGTTGAAACCCTAGATCTCTCTCTCTTTGATAACTCAATAGAAAAAGATCTAGAGTTAGGAACCTTACCCCAGACAAACCGAACGGGAAACTCTTTGTACTTTTCTTCTTCTCTTGGGCGTTCCCACCCGGACCCCCTAATAAAGAAGAAGTGTCGAAACCATTCCTTCGGAGACAAATACTTCTTCTCCAAATAGGCGAAGCATCTCTCCGAGGAAGGAGATTGAAAGCTACAGAGATTACCGTGAAGACGGTCGATCCAGTAAACAGAAAAGAATTCCCAAGCCGTGAGGTCAGGATAATCGTCTCTACCAGTCAGGGCGATACGAAACTCCACGCAACTGGCCAGAACCAAACGCTAGGCGTTTGGGTGAAGTTGGGTAGGGGCGAGTTGCAGAAAATCCAGAACGTCGCGGACAGGGCCACAAATGGGTAAGCGTAACCCAATGTCAAACATTTGTGGAAAGAGTGCCACCAGCAGAGCCAAACCATCTTCATCCACCAGGGTAGCACGGGGAGAAGGAACTTCGATGGAAGTCTCGTCGAGAAGAGGATAAGCTCTGCAGAAACTTCGTAGGTCCGTCTTGGACATGCTCGACTTCCAATCCTTCCCAGCGAAGTAGTTGTATCAAGAATCATTTTCACCAGCCAAAGCCATTAGAATGTTGAGGAAAAGGATTAGAAAACGACAAGGGTTTTAGCTTGAAGACAGAGAGGAAGGCGAAGACAGAAAGAAAGACGAAGACAAAGAAGAAGGCGGAAAGGAAGAAATGGAAGAGGAAGCGGGAATAAATACCGAATGACAGAAGCGCGAAACACGAAGCGGCGTCTGAAGCACAAAAAGGCGACATTTGATTTGCCCTCCTCCCACGTGCACAAAATAAAATCAAATCTTCATTGATAAAAGCGGCACTAATCATTAACTGGATAAAATAAAATTTCTAGCCCATACATGTGCTAAAAATTAGTGAGGTATTGTGGGGGGAGAAAAACCCCATGAATAAGGACCCGGTAGGTAAGGCCCAAAGCCAAACCGATTGTTGAAATGGGCCTAACCCAAGGTACAATTATCAGTACCTATGGAGGCCCAAAGCCCTGACTAACCTATTCCTAGAGTAGTATGGACAGAAAGTTTGAGAAATGTGTGACAAGACATGCTAACCCTACGGTGATGGGAGATTAAGCCACTGAAGTACGGTTAAACCAAAATGACCACTGCATTAAAATATTGCTCGGCGGAAAGAACGCCGCATTTAATACAGCCCAAAGGGAGGGCGGCTGGCATTTAAAGCAACCCAAAACGAACAACCAATCAACTCTAAGGCACGTGATTTCGAATGCCCTGCAGCGGCTACAAGTACGAATTGGCCCGGTAGAATGTGTCAGAATAATCGGCTCGGTATCAGGAGTATCTGAGAAGCCTAATCCCCTACAAACGTGGAGCACCATAATACAAAGGACCCGGCCAGCCCCTATAAGTAAGGTAGTCGACATTAAGAAACAAGTAATATGATTTATTGTATTGTAATCTTCTTCACTTTCTTACACTCAAATCACTAACTTTAGCATCAGAGGATCAACAGACCCCGTGGTCCCACCCTTCTAGTGCTCTTCTTTCATGATTCAGGAACTATAGATGGTCAGCCTGGATGCAGACTGAAGGATGTTGCCAAGTATGCAAAACACGACATCAACAGTAGGCATTGCATAAGCCAAGATGGATAAATCCAACCATAAACAAGTTATGCTTGTAAAACTTCTAAAAGAATAAATAGATCTATAGAATCTTTTACCTCCATCCATTTGGGTTTGAGAACTGAAAAACCTACAAAAAAGAGTAGAGATTTTTTCTGTAGGAAAGGGACTTCTAGTCTTTTGCTTTAGAACTTTATGGTGAATCTAATGGAAAACACAAGCCCCTTTATCTAGGCAAGACTAGAGATACTCCTACAGCTTTTGGGCTGCCCTCATTATTTCATCCATCAAAAAATAGCAAGGGTCAACCATTTTATTTATTAAGGATAATTCCTATGCTTGATAGATGAAGTAAATCATCTTAGATGAAGTGAACCTCATCCTTAGATAAAGTGAACCACCTTAGGGAAGACAAATGGTTTTCTAGGGAAACCAAACCAAAAGTCTAATATTCTCCCACTTGGTTCACTTAATAGGTAAAACTGAAATGGCCAAAAAATAATGTCCTCAATTCTGTCAAGGTATCCTATATACAAGCCATGACGGTATTACTCTCTATAGTGAGCATTTCCTTTCCATGCGCTACAATACATAGTATCCCTTAAAATACTTTATGAGCAACTAATAAAAGTCATTCGGGTCCAACTTAATCATGCAATGGATATAACGAATTCGTCACTTTATATGCAAAACTGAAACTAAATTCAACTTTATTATTTGTGTAATATATAGCAACATGAGAGAAATTATACTTTAGATAAGCCCATAGGATCCACATGACCCTAAAACTGTTTTATCGGTAAACCTTTGGTCATTGGATCAGCTAACATCAAATCTATACCCGTGTGCTCAATATACACCACATTATTTTTTATGCTTTATCTCACACTTAAATACTTTATGTCGATATGTTTGCTTCTACTTATGCTCTTATTGTTCTTTGAGAAGAACACTGTAGTGATGTTATCACAAAGAATCTTTATTGGTCTTTGAATGGAATCAATCGACAACTTTAAGATCAGAAATAAATTTTATCAACCATCTGGCTTGTGTCGTTGCTTCATAGCACACTATGAATTTTGCCTTCATAGTAGACATAGTAACTATAGATTGCTTCGTACTCTTCCAAGAAATAGCTCTCCTTCAGCAATAAGAAAGATATATCCAAAAGTAGACTTTCTGGTATCTACACAACCAGCAAAATCTGAATCTGAATAGCCAACCACTTGCAAATTTTCTATATGCCTATAAGTTAGCATGTAGCTCTTGGTTCCTTGCAAATACTGCATCACCTTCTTTACAGCTATCCAATGTTGAAGACTTGGGTTACTTTAATAGCGACCCAATAATCTAACTGCTAGACATATGTCTGGACGGATGCAAACTTGAGCATACATTAAGCTACCCATTGTAGATGCATAAGGCAAATTTTTCATCTGCTCTTATTCCAATACATGTTTAGGTGATTGACCTTTATGAAATTTATCACCTTTGATTATGGGAGCTACAAAGGCTTTATAAATTTTTATACCGAATCTCTGTAAAACCTTTTTAATGAAAAATCTTTTCAATGCTAATGAAATTTTCTCTCGAAAGAATGGTTTAAGAAGGAGAGAATCAAGAACAGCTCAGATATCTCTATCTTAAGATTATACACACAGAAATATGTAAACCATTTCCTAAAGGTCAAGAAGATGAAGTGCCCACTTTATCTGTGAACCTATGCTTGATAGATGAAGTGAATCATCTTAGATGAAGTGAACCTCATCCTTAAATAAAATGAACCACCTTAAGAAAGATAAATGGTTTTCTAGGAAAACCAAACCAGAAGTCTAACAATGCTTGCTCAGAACAAAATTGTTTTTGCCACTTATTTTTTTTTTCCTTTTGACTTTTCTATCACAGTTTATTTTCATATTAAAAACATAACTCTTATTATTATTATTTATTATCTCTAGTATTAATTTATTATCATAATGGCAAGCAATAATTCATTGACAACAAACGATTATCAAATCCATTAATAAATTTCAAAAAGTACTATTGTTCATTGCTAAACAATAATACTGATAAAAGTTTTGATAAATCTCCCTTATTTTCAAAACCATAATTTTATTTTTATTCTATTGTGCCAAAAAAATATCACTACCTATATTTGATGGGCTTTGTTTTATAGACATTGCTATTAATAAAATAAAGGGTGCGGCTAGTCTGCCACCCTATGTTGACCGCTGGGCTTACTGCCTAGTGTAAAAATAAAATAAAATAAAATAAAATAAAAATAAATAAAATTAAAAATTAAAAAAATCATTTTATTTTTCATATTTTTTTTACATATTTAAATACATTTAAAAAACAAAATAAAAATAGATCAATACATTTAAAATCGTTTCCGTAATCGCTAAGTAAAAAAAAAATTGACCAAGCAATCAAATGGAGTGGGCAAATGTGGAGGGCAAAGTAGTGTTTCTCTAAAAAACAATAGAACGAGAAATGAATCTGAAGTGAAGATATCTCACAATTGGGAAAAACATTAGTGTTACTGTTACATTCTATTTTTTTTCTTCTAATTTGGCCCAGTAGTACCATGTAGCACTGTCAGATTAGGGCATGTTTGCTAAGTGGGATGAGACACAAAATTCTCATCTCATCTCATCATTATATTTTTTTCAAATTTCCACACAAAATGTAATAAAAAATTTAATTTTTTTAAATCTCAATTTAACTTTTTCAAATCATAAAACAATAATAATATTAAAAATTAATATTTTAAGCTTTCATCTAAAATAAAAAATTCTCATCTCACTATGCATCTGAGTTGTAAACTCATATGACTGAATCTCATTTGCCTTATTTTCATGATTAGATAACCTTTTTTATGTCTTTTTTTGTTTTTCTCTTGTTTTTATTGCCCACTTTAATTGGACTGGTTTCTTTCTTCACCTATGTCTCTTTTTTTTTTTTTCAATTTTAAGAAGCAAACATCAATGTTTAAATGTTAGGGGCTCATATGAACCGGTAAGGATGTGCAAAAGGCCCGATTAAAATAACCTGACCTGACTTTCTCGAATTACTATCTGATCGGGTCTCCAACCCAACTAGGAACGAGTTTTTGTCTTGGGCGTCAACCCATCCATATAAAAAGAAACTCATCTTCTGAAACTCAAACCCTAGCCGCCCAAATATTCCCTTAACCTCAGTTTATGATACTCTGCAAATATTCCCTTCTTTTGTCTATATGCTCCTGTCCCATCTCCATTTGTTTAGTTACTTGTTGCATCTTGGGAAAAACCATCAAAGAAACCGATTTGCAGCCAGTGCAACGACACCCAAATTTCTCACCTCCACTTGCCTTCATCAACACGGAATAAAGCAAATCTCTTTTCACTACAACCATCAATGCAGAAAATTTCTCACTGGATCCGATTCCAATGAGTCAGAAATTATTAGAAAGGTAAAAGATAGAAATTTTCATTCCCATCATTTTCAGATGCTTTCCAATAATTATTTTCCAAAAACCAAACAAAGAAAAAAGCAATCAAAAGCTAACCAACCTTGACATCATGCGGAAATTGATCCAGCCTCGCCTTCGGATTATTATAGAATGAGGAACCACTACTAGCGTGCTTAATCACCCTCAAATGAATCAAATAATCGTAAGCGTCTGTTAAAGGCTGGGCTGGGAACTATTGGCTTTATTTGGCAAATGTCGGGTCATACGGGTTCAACCTGATTTCATTTTGTTCAAATCGGGTCGGATCGGGTTGTCGCCTTACATAAGTCGAGTCGGGTCAAGGCGGGCACAAACCCCTTTTTGTTAGGCCAGGTTGAAGCCTTAGGCAATTACCTAAGTTGTGTAAAGCTCCTTGCAATTACTTAAGTGGTTAAATATGCGAAATTTAACACTTCCTTGCGTAGAGTCAAACTTCCCTTAATAAATAGTTCCAAGAGTTAAAATATTTAGGCCGGGCCTGGATAGGCAGTTCAGATAAGATGAGATAAGATATTTTGCATAGTAGTAAGATTTTTTGAGTTAAGATGAGATAAGATAATTTGTAAAAAAATGTATGTTTGGATAGTGAGATGAAATAAGATAGTTTTGACTTTTTTGAATTTGATAAAATGTTTTATTGTTCATGTCAAAAATGTTTGAGATGAGTTTGAAAATTTATAGATGAAATAGATATGAAATCTAACCGTTTGCATGTACAAAACCCAACAGTTCCGTACAAACCATTATCTCATCTGGCCATCCAAACCAACTCTTAATTAAGTTAATAAAGTGTAAAGTTAGAGTTAGAACTCAAATCTCTGCTCTAATCTCAAGTGAAAATACTATTTATTCCAAAAATTTAAACAGATACAAAATATAATTTTTCTTAGTTATTTTCTATTTTAGTTAACCATGACTATAATTAAAGGGATGGTCAAACATTAGAATTACGATCACATTTGGACAGCTATAAAATACCACTTTTTTTCATTCATCCATTGTAATGAATTTAATTATTCTCGCATTATTTTTTTTAAAATATGAAATACATATAAATATCCATGAAATGGTTTTTTTATTTTTTTGATTTAAGAAAGATATTTGGAGAGGTTCTTTTTATCTTTCACTAAATGAGCCCAACAATACCGAATGAGGCCCGTATGG
>QEOT01004397.1:3409-37867 GCA_003123785.1 Pterocarya stenoptera
CACACACTCGGCACGTGTCGTTGGGGTGCGTGATCGTGTTGTCATCATCCCGGGTGTCTCGATTTCCGTGCTTGTCCGTACATGGAAGTTGGGGGCGCCACACCAGTCCTCAACGCGACCGACATTTCAAACCCCTGGTGGATGCTACTAGAAGAAGCTGTCAGAAAAGCTAATGGCAAACTTGGTCAGCCAGAAATCTTTCCTGCCACTACAGATGCTCGCCATTTTCGGCAACAAGGCTTGCCTGCTATTGGCTTCTCTCCTATGGCAAATACTCCTATTCTTCTACATGATCACGATGAGGTGACTATCTTGTCCAATCTGTTTTTTCTACGCGCTGTTTGTTGTGAATACATATCTATTTTGTTGGGATGTGCCCACAATATTACTCTCTGCGACCATTTTAAATCAGGCTCCCGAGATGCAATGTTAAGCTAATCGAAATTCATATCCTCGATTTGAATGATAATCCTTATTCATATATACTGTCTGGTTCTTATTCATTCATTAATCGGTCCATGTACTTAAACTGTTGTGCTTTCATCATGTTACAGTTTCTAAACCAAGACGAGTATTTGAAAGGAATTGATGTCTATGTATCAATAATCAAAGCTTATGCATCTTACATTGATCATACAAGAAAGGAAGCCCCAAGAGATGAGTTGTAATGGAGCAGGAGGATAATCCCCATTTCAAGACAGAAAAATCATAATATCTTTTTCTGCCTTATTGTTGTGTAATAGAAGTTGAGATGTTCCAGGGTTGTACAGTAAGCGGGGAAGAAGGGGGTTTGAGTTTGACTGCCATCCGTGCTCTAAAAGCTTGGATTGATACCATTACTTGCTGATTCTTCTAGTACATGGACCTTGTTTTGGAGTAAAAATAAGTTTACTTATACACTAGTACGCTTAATTCTTTTTATAATCTTTTATACAATCATGTCTTAAAATTAAGGTATTTATGTAAAGTGATATTATTTTTATAAATTATTTTATAAAAAAATTCATTTATTTAAAACATTATTGTATAAAAGAATCGTAAAAATAGTTGTATACCTATCATTTTCCTAAAAAGAAAGCGAATTGATCGTTTTTTCAAACTCCCTGCAAAAACATGTCTAATCTTTTTTTATCAATGTATACATGGGTTCTATTACTTTGATAAAAGTCTGCAAAAATGTTTATGAGGTGTCATTTAGATAGTTAGTTGAGATGAAAGTTGAATAAAAGATTATTAAAATATTATTTTTTAATATTATTATTATTTTGAAATTTTAAAAATTTAAATTTTTTATTATATTTTATATAAAAATTTTAAAAAATTATAATAATGAGATGAAATGAAATTCAAATCGGATCAAAAGTTGTCATCTTGATTTAAAAATATTTTAAAAAAGATTTTCCATCCAAACAAGGCTAATTCCGCCGTCGCAATCGTGACTTGGGCTTGGATGAGTGGCTGTGAGGGCAATCGCAAAGCCCAAGTGCAATAAAACAAAAATAAACGTTCCGTATTTATTCTCTCTCTCTCTCTCTCCGAGCACGAAATTCCTTCCTTCTTCAGCCTTCGCATTGGCCGCCCGCTACCAAAAGTTGATGCCTTGAGAAGAGAATAGGCGGGGAGGGCACCCTTTTCTAAACATCTTGTACTTTCTGGGTCTCTCCGATTACGCGCTTCCTTAAATTAAACTCGAGCGTTTCAGTGTACAAAAAACATCTTCCCCAGCAGTACGCACACAAAGGAAAAAGAACCTGTCCGTTGTTTCTGATTTTAGTACGACCTTTTGAGTATTGAAGCAGAAGCTTCCGGCCCAGATGATTTGATTTGAATTTGAATTTGAGTTGATGGTGGGAATAATAGATTAGAGAGAAAGAGAGAGATGTCTTTGAGAATTAAGGCGGTGGTGGACAACTTCGTGCAGGAGCTGAAGGAAGCACTGGATGCGGATATTCAGGACAGAATCATGAAGGAGAGAGAGATGCAGAGCTACATCCAGGAGCGCGAACGTGAAGTCGCGGAGCGTGAATCCGCTTGGAAGGCCGAGCTTTCTCGTCGCGAGGTAAAAACAAAATCTCCTTTTTTATATCCCCTTCCCCTATTTTTTTTTTTCTGCTAACCTTTTAATTTTACTCAACCAAATTCAAAGCCCTTTGAATGTATAGCAGTGAACATCTCCCTGATGCTATTAATCGTCCATATGTTTCTAGTGTGTTTCTATGCTTGAAATCCGATTGAATGGGGAATGACAATCAGATTCTGTGGGATTTTGGAAGTTATTTGAGGTTCAATTTTTTATGGGAATCAGCTAAGAAAGATAACCATCATCTAATTGCATTTTGATGTTTATTTCTCTGATTTGGATTGGAAACTCATCTCGCCTGGTTTATTATTATAATTTTTTTAAATTTTCACATAAAATATAATAAATAATTTATCTTTTTCAAATTTTAAAATAATAATATTAAAAAATAATATTTTATTCAACTCATAAAAAATTATCTCAACTCATCTTTAAATTCAAACGGCCGAGAGAAAAAGAGGTACTTTCACGTGAATTGTTTTTACAAAGGGTTTCTTAGTTTAAGTTTCCCATCAATGCTTTTCCTGCAGACAGCATATCGTTTTCCTGAAAAAAAAATTGTGATGTGGAACTGATTTAGCATCAACATTGATATTGTTGCACATGTTAGTATGATTGAGATACAGTTTTTCATCAACTAAGAAAGAAAAGCATCATTTACACCTTAATCAGTAGCGTCAGTGATGGACTTTAATCAGCTAAATAGCGCATTCTGCCCTTCTCGTTGCTGGAATCGTTGTTGTATGCAAGAAGCCTATGTTGCAGTGGGGTGAATTGGTTTTTCTGGGGACTCCATGGTTGGGACGTGGGTCTCTCAGGCTCTGATACCATATTGGAACAAAAGAAAAATGATGAACACCCAAGTGTTTGTGAAATGGTCATAGTGAAGCTGAGTTTCAATTGTATTACATTGTATATTTCTCTCTGCCTCAGCGAGTACACAGTGGTGCTATTTATAGACATATTTGTAACAGATTCTATTCAACAACCATTCACTACATGACGCCTGTCTAGAGTTTGTTAGAAATAATATTCCTAGGCTCCTAGCTATTACACGATCTGTTGGAATATTCTTGAGCTGAGTGGCTCTCTGCTGTGATAGCAGTCCAGTGACTAGAAGAAGAATTGGTTGCCTTAATACGGCTTTTGTATTCAGAGTATGAAAGCATTCCATAGACACGTGTGCAAATCGACTGTGTGCTAGTTCTTGGACTATATAAGAGTGGTATATTGCATAGATGTAGTGAGTACGTCCTGGATCCTGACAGCAGTGCTGCCAAGTGAAGCCCTGGAGGCTGGAGCTACTATATAGTGCTTCAGATTGGCTGTTCAACCACTACGTCCAATTATCTTTTTTTTCTTTGTTCTTCTTTTTAGCTGTTTAAGATTAAGTGGTATTAGCGTATCACTAAACTAGCACGCACATGGGATATTCTAGTACATGTCCTGTATGCTTGAGCTTTTGCCTGTTCTTAGGGTATCAAATTTTTTGCCACTAGGGTTCCATGTGGAAAGCATGTGTCACCTTTTGGCTTATGCCATTTCAATATGGTTGCTTGCTACCTAGTGGATATGCCATTGGAAGCAATGGAATTCACATCAAATTCTTTGATATAAATTTCTTACTCGCTTCAATTTCGCTTGTATGTATGTGACTCTAGTAAATTTATTCAACAAATGTACTTGTCAAAAATTTATTAGACTGATTCAATTGATTGATATGAGTTGATTTTCTGTTTCAATAAGTTTTGGAAACAATAGCTGGTCCAATTATTTTTTTATTGGGTATAAAATTTTTTTTGTCTGTGCGATGTGTTATAAAAACTCAGAAACCAGCTGTTGAGACTTCTCTCATGAGCCATAACACGATGTCAGACTGGTAATTCACATCTATCAGTAAATTCAATGGTAATCCTGTTTTTCTGGATGGACGAAAGTCTGAAATCTGATCCAACGATGAAAATGTATGTATCTTTCTGAATACATGTGGTGATAGCTATCCCACAATCTAATCTAATAATAAAACGTTGTTGCATGTTAAACAAATGGAAAAAAGTTTCGAACTTTGCAGGAAAAAATGGATGTTGTAGGTTTATGTATCTTTTACATTTGTTAACATGGTTTACTACGCCAATAGAAATTATGTATGAGCATATAAGTTTTAGAGTCTGAAACATTATTGTATTTTCCAGGCAGAGATTGCCCGACAAGAAGCGAGGCTCAAGATGGAGAAAGAAAATCTTGAGAAAGAGAAAAGTGTCCTAATGGGAACTGCATCAAATCAAGACAATCAAGATGGAGCTCTTGAAATCACTGTAAGCGGTGAAAAGTATCGATGCCTCAGGTTTGCGAAGGCAAAAAAGTGAGGGTTTACATGGAAGCATGGGAAAAAGAAGAAAGATTTAGAGATAGAAATCCATAGTTGGGTGTGATTCTTTTCCCCTGAATACATCTTAAGCTAAATTTCTTGATAGGAAACCTCATTCCTATTATGGGTGCTTCAAATGTGTACATCTACCTCTGTATAATCTGAATTGACCATGTTTCTTGGGCCCTATTATTTAATTCATCGCAGAAGGTAGGTTTTGTATTAGCAACAGTGAAGTATTATTATGACTGATAAGCTGGTAAGATTTGATGGTCTTGAGCTAGGCTATGACAGTCTTAATATAAAGTCTTGAACTAGCAATTTTATTTATTTTTTTATTTATTTAAATCTGAAATAGTGGTTTATATAATGTCTTTCCTTCTGGGAAAGTATTTGTGCGTGCGTACAATAGTTGACATTATAGCCTAGGATGCTTCTGTGATGCAGCCATAAATAAGCTTTCTTCCTGAAATATTTGATGGAATAATTTTTCCTTTAAATCCATTGTCTTGGTTCCCATTACTCTGCAAGACTTTAGAAGACAATGCAGGTCTAACATGTAATGACTGTCCTTCCACCCTAGAAAATAGTCGTAACATACACGGATGGCATCCACGTCGAGAAAAGCTCGGGACCACAAACTGGTATTTGTGATGACTGTAATTTGATCGGGAATAATTCTATTTTAACGCTTTTACATCACACACTGTCTGTATGATATAATTTGATTTATAAGATTCAAATTTATAAAATACATGTCATAATTTGATTTGTAAGAAACGCGATCACAAGCTTAATGATCTAAAAAATGACCAAATTACATTTGAGCATGACTTAGTTGAAGGTTATAATTAGAGTTTCTTGTAATCATAATGAATGATAAATTTTCTCTTTCTTAAATAATGTTGAATTTACCTTCTTATACGCAAATTTAAGATATGAGTTTTGATACATATAGTTACTTTTGTATATTTTTTACGTATTTGGTTGATGTGATTGGCCAAATGAATTTTTTTATATTAAAAAAAAGTGACGCAGTCGATTACATTAATAAAATGTATAAAAAATAAGTAAAAGTGACAGCATATTAAAATATTGCCCATTGGTGGTGGTATCGGGTACTCCCGGAGTCTTGGATACTTTGTACGCCGTCTGTTTGGTTTTTGATATATTGGTCATATGGTGGCAAATAGTAGTGTAGCGTTAGATTTTTGGCCAATTGCGGTTCACTTTGGATATAATTTTTATTTAGATTGTAAAAAAAGGGTAAAAAAATCTTATCAATTTAAGTGCGAAATATGCATTTGGTTACCCAAAATAGGATACTGCAGCAACGGTGAGTAGCTCTAGCCTCTGAGTGAAGTCCCAAGGGCCAAAGCCTTGCTTCTCCCAGTCCCAGAAGCACATACGACTAACGGATTAGGATTCTCTCTCTCCAAAGACACAGTAAAGGCGTAACTGAATCGGAAGAAGAAGAAGAAGAAGAAGAAGAAGAAAGAGGAATGGAGAGCGCGTCGGAAATGGTGGCATTTCCGTTACTGACGACGCCGATCGAGTCCAATTATAGAGCGTGCACCATTCCCTACCGCTTCCCCTCCGATAACCCTCGCAAGGCCACCCCTACGGAGATCGCTTGGATTGACCTCTTCCTCAATTCCACTGCCTCCTTCAAGTATGTTTCTCTTTTTTTCCCGAGCCCACGCCCCCTTTCTTCCTCTAGTGTTTTTGAGGGATCCAATAATTACTATTCGGTTCTGATTTCTGGAGCGAATTAGGAGTTCCTTCCAGTTGGAGGGGATTTTCTTTTATAATGCCTTTTAACGAGCCTTAATTAAATTGTATCTCTTAATGTTAATCGCTGCTGTCATGTACTGATCATGCCAAACTGGTTTTAGGAAACGAGCAGAGAGTGATCCTACAGTTCCCGATGCTAATATTAAAGCTGAAATTTTTGCTCAGAGGTAGGATTTTTTTGTTTCAATTTCTTGTACGTATTTGTTGTATGGTACCAAAGCTGTTGCTTAGTAATGAAATGATATTAAAAGATACGGTTCCGTCTTTCAGTCGACCTTCTAACGAAGCAGTAGTAAATATGCACATCTAAATCAACTTTGCTGGGATGACATCTGAAAGTATTCTATAAATCACATTGTTTAGTCGTTTGTTACACCTGATCTCGGTTTTTGTAGACTAGATATGCGGGGGATTCTCTCTCTCTCTCTCTCTCTCTCTCTCTCTCTCTCTCTCTATAGTAGTTCGGATTGCCGCATGCGGCATGTATGCAATTTCTTGTGATGTATCTTCAAGGATTCTGATTGCATTTTTTTTGGCGTCTTATGTGGAAGATATACTGAAATACTTGAGGAATTTAAGAAAGATCCTGAAAGTCATGGTGGGCCACCTGATTGCATTGTAAGACAATCTTAAATAAATCGCTACAAGTTTCTATCGTCACCTTCAATAAGTTTTTGCATGTGATTTTTTTATTCTCATTTTCTTTCTTCTTTTGGGGGGACATAGCTTCTCTGCAGACTTCGCGAGCAAGTTCTTAGAGAATTGGGATTCCGTGATATATTTAAGAAAGTTAAGGTAAGTCTTTAACATTTTGTGTCAGCTGGTTTCGTCTGTTCTTTATCTCTAATCATAAAGCGTTTTTTTTTTTTTTTTTGCGGAAAATATAATAGGATGAAGAGAATGCAAAGGCTATATCTCTATTTGTGGATGTAGTTAATCTTAATGATGCCATTGAAGATGAAGGCAAGCGTCTGGAGAATCTGGTCAGAGGAATATTTGCAGGAAACATATTTGATCTCGGCTCTGCACAAGTATGCATTCTTTTATTGGAAAGCTTGTCAGCATTTTGAGATATAATTTTCTCTACCTCGCTGATAAACTCATTAATTTGCAACAAAGCCCTTAAATCCCGGGATTTCTGAAATCAATATTCTAATTTGTTGTGTATGCTTTTAGGGTTGTATTCTTCTTTTAATCAGGGACTATGATATAATTCTAATTGAATTTGCACCTTGAAGTTGAATCTAGACATCATTTGGTTTTTCACGACTTCCATAATCTCAAGTGAAGTTCCTTACCTGTGGTCAATAACAATTCATGGGGAACTCTCAACAAATGCAGTTCATTCATATATAGTTTGAAAACAGCATGGAACATTTGTCAAAGCTATATCATGCTAGTGTTGTAAAAGGACTCTGTCATGCGGATTAGCAAGGAAGTAGAGATCTTCTTCAATGCTCTGCTCAAATTGGATGGTCTAGTTTCGAGAGAGGCACAATATTAAATGCATCGGTGGGGGTCCACATTACCTAAAATCCCCACTAGAGTAGCATTAAATGTTTGGGGTCCATATACTACCCAAAAGCCCCACATGGGAACCTACATACTCTGTCTATGTCACCCCGAATCAGATAATCCCTTTTGGGCATAAAACTGAAGCAATCTCAATCATTTCTCATGGTATATGCGACATGTGTACCTCTTAAAATGCAATGACATGTCAACATTTGGATGTTTTTCAATGTTACTAAGACCATTTTTATTTTCTCAATTTGCAAAGCTTGCTGAGGTTTTCTCGAAGGATGGAATGTCCTTTTTAGCTAGTTGTCAAAATCTTGTCTCCCGACCTTGGGTTATTGATGACTTGGACGCTTTCAAATTGCAATGGGGCAAGAAACCTTGGAAGAAGGCAAGTTGTTTTGCCTAATTTATTGTTCCCAACACCTTTGAGATATGTCTCTACGTTGATACTATTATATGCCCTTCTTTACTAACCAGCTGCTTTGGTTGTCATGACAGGCTATCATTTTTGTTGATAATTCTGGTGCAGGTATTATTTTGGGTATTTTGCCATTTGCAAGAGAATTACTCCGACATGGGACTCAGGTTTGTTTTTAGTTGGACTCTTCTAATTTGTTATGCATCCTTTGTTTTTAATATCTTGTTGCCCACTCTTTCTGTAAAAGTTTTATTTGACTTACCTTCTCTATGCAGGTTGTTTTGGCAGCAAATGACTTGCCTTCTATCAATGATGTGACTTACCCTGAACTGGTTGAGATTATATCAAAGGTAATATTAAGGAAAAAACAGAATTGTGTTAATTTTAGAATTTTGGTCAACTCTGACATTGTAAGCAGCTATTTACCAGCTGAAGGACGAACATAGTCAGCTCATGGGTGTTGATACTTCAAATCTTTTAATTGCCAATTCTGGTAATGATTTGCCGGTAAGAAAGAGCGTTATTTTTTGCATTAGCTGGTATTACATTAATTGGATGATGGTATCACATTTCAATGTTGTTGCTGCTGCTATTATTATTATTATTTTGTTGTTGTTGTTGTTATTATCATTATTAGGCGAGGGTGGTGTGGGTTTATGGAAGCACATTAGGCGAGGTTGGGGAGTCTTTGCTTGTCATACTAGAATTGTGATGGGAGATGGCTCAAGAACTAAATTCTGGCATGACATATGGTGTGGAGATAGAGCTCTCAGGGACTTATTCCCTATAGTGTTCATACTTGCACGTGAGAAAGAAGCTTCAGTGGCAGAGCTCATGGAGAGGGTCGGGGATTTATTCCAATGGAATATGAGCTTCACTAGGGTGGCTCAAGATTTGGAAGTCAGCAATTTTGAGAATTTCTTCCAGCTTTTATACTCCATGAGACCGAGCACTCAAGGAGTTGATACTTTGTGGTGGACACCTACCAGGAAAGGTACATTTTCAGTTTGCTCTTTCGATAAGGCCCTCACACAACTGTAGAATAATCACTTTCCATGGAGAAGAATTTGGAGAAACAAGGCCCCCCCTAGGGCAGCATTTTTTGCCTGGATAGCGTCTCTAGGGAAGATTCTGACAACGGATAACTTACGAAAATGTGGGGTGATAGTGGTTGAATGGTGCTGTATGTGTAAACAAAATGGGGAGACTGTGGACCATCTTCTACTACATTGCGAAATTGCTAGAGCATTATGGGTCGATGTATTCAGAAGGGTAGAACTAGTCTGGGTTATGCTTGCTATAGTGGTCGAGCTTTTGGCATGTTGGGCGAACCTCGGCGGCATCCCACGAATTTCAGCTGTGTGGAAGATGCTTCTTATATGTCTTCTATGGTACATTTGGAAGGAATGAAATGACAGGACATTTGAAGACATGGAGCTTTCATTGGAGGAGATTAGATCATTATTTGTTAGAACTCTTTCTTTGGGTGAAAGCTGTAGATTTCAATAGCCTCGATTTTCACGATTTTCTTGTTTCTATTTCTTCCTCCTAAATAGGTGTTATCTCTTGTATACCTCCTGTGTACTTAGGCTATTCCTATTCGTATTAATATAATTTAACCGTTTTCTTATAAAAAAAAAAAATTAAAACATCACTATGGATGCATGAAGCTCTTCTGCCTTCTGATTCCTTGCAGGTTATTGATCTCACCAGAGTTTCACAAGAGCTTGCCTACCTCGCAAGTGATGCGGACCTGGTTATCTTGGAAGGGATGGTAAGTTCCTACCTATTCAGGAAGCTAGTAGATTTAGAAACCATTGTATGGATCAAGTGTCTTTGTTTATTTCCTGTTTCTTTTGTAATTAAACTGGACCATCCAAATGCCCACTCATGTATCATCTAACGAGATCTGCTGCAGGTTTCTTTTTCATTTTTGTTTCTCTACATCGATATTTTTAGTGGGCATTGTTCAACGTATAAAAGCATATTTGTGACAAAAGGGATGGGGTGGGTTTGGGAGTCGAGTATTTCCATGTGATCAAGAAAAAGGAAATCTTCACAAACTACCAGGGTTCAGTTTCATTATTTAAGTGCTTCTAGAGAAAATTTAATACGAGAATTTTCCTACTGCATGTGAAACCCAGCCTCCCCCACCCCCAACAGAAAAGGCATTCAAGACTGAATTGTCAGCCCAGTATAATTTAACAAGTTTAATATGGAAATGCATAGTTTCCCATACGGACAAGTCTGTGGTAGTTCAAAACTAGAATTGGCACAATATCGCGAAGTGGCCTCCTTTGCTCAATTTGGGTGAGGCCATGGCTTAATTAATCTTGGTTTCTTTTATCCTTTTTGATTGGGCCAAATAACGGGAAATATAAGGTCCTATTACCTAAAACCCTGTTTCTTTTATTTTTTTTCCTTTTTTGGCCGCATGAAGTTAGGTTTTAATGGACTAAACTCAGTTCTTTACGTAAGCGGCATATACAAGCTTCAGTGGCTAAAACGTTCTGCAATACAAGTTTTCATTTATTTATTTTCATTTAGAGCTCAGGAAAAAAACAATGATGGATTGAAATGTTCTAGCTTCCATATATATACATAGACACATTAGTGACACGTGCGGATAAGTTTGGTTTTAGTTCTCCAAATATAACTCAGATTGCTTCTGGCAGGGTCGTGGAATAGAGACAAATCTTTATGCACAATTCAAGTGTGATTCCCTCAAGATTGGAATGGTGATGGTCTTTTCCATTATATCGTTTATTTGCTTCCTTTGCTTGATAACTTTAGTGATGTCAGATCTGGTTCTTCTTCTTCCCCTTAAATACAGGTGAAACACCCAGAGGTTGCCCAGTTTCTTGGAGGACGGCTTTATGATTGCGTCTTTAAATACAATGAAGTTCTGAGTTGATAATGTCATTTTTGCTTCCTTAGCTGAATTAGTAATTCCCTACAATGGCATTAAGTGTTACTGCCTGGAAGAATGATATCTGCGAACTTCGGTTCGCCGATCGATAAAATAAGTACTAGAACAGTTTACAAGCAGCAGAAATCGTATTGATCTATTTTCTATTATCATTATTACAGGAATTTATTTTGCTTATATTTTTTTGACACCGTTGTTCTTAGCACCAAAGTCTCCCCAAATGTCTTCCAAGATGGATGGCGTTTCTGAATGCCAATTTTTCTAATATTTGCTCAACCTATATGCAGTTTCTAGAGAACTTATCTGACATTTTATTAATGCAGGAACATAAGAAAGTCATACAAATACAAATTCATCAGTCTTGTAAAAGAAAAGCAGGGGGGGTGGGGGAAGCTGATATGAGAGGAAATTGCTAGATCAATTCTCTTTGGTAGGATATGATGCCAATTTGTTGATGCCGCATATCCCTTCGGGTTTTCCAGTGTTCCTCTTCATCCGTATGTACCCTTTCTCTCCCCACTTTGGTCCCCATGAATTTTTCACAATGATGTAATCAGACCCCTTCGATGACCCATATCCAACTGCTGTTACTCCATGATCAAGTTCAGTTCCACAATGTCCATTGAATACCCCCTGCAAAACCAACAAAACTATGCATAATTAGGGCATATACAAACCAAAGGCGGTGAAATGTGGGTATGGATATATTGCCCCTTGTTTTCAAGGGAAGAGAACGGAAGTTTACCCCACGGTAAAATTGGAAGTCTCGGCCAGAAGCATCAATGGCTACGCTAAGAGGCTGGTGAGCCAGTGCCTTCAAAAGACTGGCTTCATCATTTTGTGGCACATCCTGATAACCACTTATTGTCACTGCGTCCGTTTCTTCCTGAACGCAAACTTAAAAACATGAATGATCGACTACTTCTATTATGAAAGTTTCTTGTTAGTTAAAAGAGTTTTGGTTCAGTACAGCTCAAGCCATTTTTACCTCCTTCTCCTCACAAGTGCCTTCCTCCATTAGATATGGGTAGTCTTCCTCCTTGTGCAGTCCTCCATTTGAGATAATGAACTCGAATGCATAATCCATGAGACCTCCATTGCAGCCACTATTGAAGGATTTGTCGCAGTCAATCAGCTCTTGCTCCGACAATGACGTTAAGTTACCCGTCACGATCTGGTTTATGCCCTCAATGGCTGCAACAGTTGAGAATGCCCAACAACTACCTGCATGCTCACCATGTCATCATCTTCGCTCACTTTTACGATCAACATGAAGACACTCCACTATTGCACTACGCATGCATATATATATATATATATATATAGAGAGAGAGAGAGAGAGAGATGCATACCACATGAACCCTGGTTCTTGACAGGAGTAACAGCTCCTTTCTCTCTCCAATCCACAGACTTGGGCAGATCCTCCACATCTCTGTAACTGAAGTCTTTGGAGGAGCTTCTTCTTCTGGAAAGCTCGGGTTTCAATCCCAAATACTTGTTCTTGAACTCCTCGTGGGTTAAGTCTGCAAACTCGTTCAACCCAAGCCAGTAGCTTGAACTCTCCTTGTTCCTCTGATCAATGTGCTTCAAGTTATCCTTGAATACCTCAAACCTATGCAACTTCTCTTCGATGCTCCTGTAAGTCTTGCCGTGGTTTGACATCCATGATTCGAACAGTTCTATGAGTTTGTCCAAGCATGTCAAGTGCTCTGGTGAATAACCCACGATTGAATAATCATGAGCTAGAGCACAACAGACAAACAAAGACAAGGAAAAAACCAGAAGGGAGATCTTAGAGTATGAAGAGAGAGCCATTGTGCGGTTAAGAATTCAGCTCTAAGAGAGGAAGTTGAATATGAGGGAGGAGAAGGGATAGCTGTAAATATATATATATATATAAATATATATATAAATATATATATATATATATATATATATAGTTGTGGCCTCGTGGGTTGCGTTCAAGTGGAGTAATTACAGATGAAAGGTTTTCCAACATACGGAGTCTTTACGATAGGTTCTATTTGCAGGCTTTTGTTCCAAGCATACGCATTTGCCTAAGCAGAGGTAGGATAGTCTTTGATTATTTCACAAAAGTAAAAAACAGGTGAAAGTTGCCATGTTTTCTTGCGCTCTGAACGAAGCAATCCTCTCATTTCCAAAAAACCATTTAGCTGCAATTTCAACTTCTGAACCAAGCATGGGGAGTTGGTATAGTTGAAGATCTATAGTTTATGAAATTGCAGTGGTCATCACCATATGCCTCTCATCACCGTCTTGACTGTATAATATCAGATTCAAACATGGCTTCATGCAATAGTCCTAACAATTATTATTTTCAAAGCATGAAATGTTACTTCTTTTGAACCCACATCATCCACTTACAAAGTTTGCAAATCTTTTCAGAGAAGGGCATAGAAAATCAAGTTGTTCAACTAAAATTTTGGAGACCAACATTTTTAAAAGGTTCTGTTTATTGTAGTTATTTATACTTGGCTATGAAGGATATCTTTCATTGAATAAGTATGATTAGGGCTAGGTTCTTTAGCATTTAAGGGAATGAAGGATCGGATTAGGTTTGATAATCATACTCGCTAGTTGAATTGAAGGCTAAAGCTAGGGAACAATCCCCAGAGGTTACAGAAATTTTGTTCTCAGATTAAAATCTTGAAGCTCTCCTGGGAAGATGTTTCGAATGCTTCACTAAAATTAACCTATCAACTAATCTCTGACCAAATACCAAAAATTTCGTTCACCCCAATTTCGCAAAAAATGAAGAATACCAGAAATTTGCAACTTCATGACGTTTGCAGGACTCCATGGAAATGAAACCATGTCAATAAGTACTATATATTGTAAATGAGCCTTGCTAGATACAAGCGGTTTGGCGCACCAAACTGCGTACTGATGCTAACATAATTTTTTTTTTATTGAAAAATAAAACAAAAAAAGAAAAATTTTGAGAGAAAAAGGTCTTATGTTTCACGAAAATGATTTTCGTCTTCATTCGCACAGTTTCATTAAATAGATGTCTTACATGTCGGTATTGGTGTGCGGTTTAGTGCGCGAACTTGCTTGCTAGAAGACTCTTCCATTGTAAATAGGACACATGTTGGTTTCTTCAAGTCTTTATTGTTTTTTGCGAAGGAATAAAGACACTTGCAGTACAAGAATGAAGTCCGAGGCTCCGAGCCTCAAAAATTAGAAAGGTATACATGAAAATTAGTCATATCATGTACCACCTTAAATGTAAATCTGTCATTGTGATCTTGTAAGATGGTTGAAGCAACAAACAGTGGAAATTGATTACTAATTTTGAATTGATTGGAACAGTAAGGTATACATATCGTCATTTTCATTATAATATGTCCAAAAAGAAAAATGAGGAAAAAAAAAAAACAGAAGATGTGAACCTTTACAATAACAGAAAATTTGCGTAGAGATGGTATAGAGGCTATCGCAGCTTCCCAGCAGAATGTAAATAAACTGCAACAGATACGACACTGCAAGGGCCAAAAAAAAAAAAAAAACATAACTAAAATCAAGCTCACTGTTTAATATTGTTTAAAACCACGTAAATTATGGTATGGGCAGGATAAATGGAAATATACGTGGCAGATAAACCATGTAACCAACAATAACTTACATTGAGCCCAGGAAGAAGGCAAGGGAAAGGTTAAACCCAAACAAAAAGACAGAGACAACAGCTGTGAGAAGCATTGCCACAGAGGTAGAATAGACCTGCACACCATGGGGAAGCTAAATCACAATTGGAACTTCAATCACAAGGTGCACAAAATGCTTTGGGTGGGATAGAATTATATACTTTCCCAGTAATAGAACTAATAAAATCAATGAAATTTCACTTGGGCAAAGAAAATAAAGACCAAAACATACATCTAGAAAGAACTATCGGTGTTAGATACGCAAAAATAAGGTTGTCACTAAGATTGGTGAAGCCAATCACTTGGATTGAATCCTTTGCCGAAAATAAAAAGAACACAAAGACATTTCTCCTACAGTCTAATGTTCAGCCATCAATGAAAGATGGCAGATGCCTTTTCCCCTTCCTGGGCAAATTAATTACTTGCGATTGCTAGGAGAAATATTACTAGGATATGCCTGGGAAAAGGATTCCAGCAAATTAAATAGATTCATGTAAATGCACATAAGTTAATGTCTCACGAGATTCAAACTAATATTTCCGCACCATACCTTCACGATATTATCAGCATACTTCATTACCATAGATACAGCAATGCCACTGTTGCACAAAAGACAATCATGTAAGTAGATTGTATAGAAAGGTGACGGGGATAAAACTAGATAGCTCTATATAAGAAATAGATCTTTTGCAGTTTTTTCTGTATCACATAAATAATGCAACTTTTGATACTAGGTGGGTATCAGACCCAGATACAAGTGCGTGCGTGTGCATGCCATACACACACACACACACACACACACACACAGAGCAATCAGTTGTGTTAATTATATCCAATAGAGAAGTCACTAAGTGTAGAAAAGAGCTAATGTAGAAATAAGGGGCCATTGCTACATATTGGCTAGTTAAGTTTTGTTTTATATCATAATTGTTGTATATGGTAGCACCAATTGAGCTCCCCCATCTACCTCTCTATCTCCAGATTGTTAGTGAACCCATCACTGGAACATTTCTGGGAGGAACCGCAAAGGGAAAACCCAGAAGCACAAAGTAGCTTTTAATTAATCTATAAGCAATTGATAATTATTTTTACCAAGGATTACAGCACATGACTATTTTAAGCCATGCAAGCATAACCATGAACTCTCATAACATGGGCTGAAATATTACCATGTAATGTCACATCTTTTAAACTGTTCCCAATTATGCTATCTGATAATCCAAAATTTCAGTCCCATAGAATAGTCATAAAAAGAACTTCTCAAAAAAAAAAAAGAAAAGAATAGTCATAAAAAAGTTTTTACTATAATCACAAGCGAATCTATATGCCTGGAAGCTAGAAACTTATGACGAAACAAAAAATGGAGCAAGCAAACAATCTACTGATAAACTAAATGAAGCCAAGAAGAGAATGTAAGATACCTAAGTGCATGGTTGAGAATCATGAGAACTGTAATAATAGAGTATCCGTGGAAGAATCCCCTGAAAAGAGAAACAATAACTTCTAAACTATATCTTCTTAAATCCATTTATAAAGCACTAAAGAATCTTTTTGAAAATGAAGCCACAGGGGAAAATGGAGATAATTGAAGATAGAACAACAATACAGGGAGAATCGGAAAGAGAGAAGAAAAGCTAAAATTACTTGTTCATCACTGCATCAAAATCTTGGACTAGGATAGCAATTGCATTGAAGACCATCCCAAATACATACAACCAGAAGTTCTGCACATTTATGTTTCTGGATGGACGCTTTTTAATTATAGCCTGCCAAAATCATTGGTAAGTTACTAAAAATAATCGTTTTTTTTTTTAATAAAGTAACAAAACATTGTTACAAGGTGTTATCCAAGCACACAAGATGTATACAAGAAAAATATTTGACTATAAGGAGAAAAGACACAAGAAAATCATGAAAGTTGAGCCTGTTAAAGTCTATAGAAGTCGTCCAAATGAAGAGAGTGTTGAAGAAGTATGGTTTTCTAGATGACTCAAATGAGAGATTTCGGATTTTCAACTCAATAGAGCCCTATTTATCCTCAATCAGTCTGTTGGAATTTCATTGAGTAAATTCAAACCACCCAATATTGATGAAGTACATGGAGTTAGGCTTCAAATGCAATGATGCACATGAATCATGGTTCTAAAGAACTAGAGTGCAAACAATGTACTTAAAAACTCACTTCGGTATATACTCCTGCAAAACCACTCAAGAGTGCCATGACCTGTGAAGAATTTACCCACCATTAGAATAAAATGTATTTTATGCTAGTTTTATAGTTTTCCGCCCCTCACACTATTAAAAGCATCAAGTGTTGACAACTCACAATGGCCATCATCCATCCTTGAAAAGGAGTTTGAAGGACATGATCAGAGCTGCAAAACAAACGTCATTTTCTAAGACATTGCTAATACATTGGAAATACAAAAGATTGGAGTTTGAACTAAAGATTATATAAATGCAAAGTGGGGTAAATGGTCAACAATCCCTACTTCTCAACTGCGGGGCTACATGCACAGATAATTCTTCTCTTCATACAAAGTAATATAAGATCAGTGACACACACACACACATTCTTATTCATTAGCTCAATTGCATTTCAATCTATATCATAGACGTGCAGCACAAATGTCCATCATCATGGACTGCACATGTGACAATTCCACTAATACCTTTAAGGTCAACATGCCAAAAGAAAACTAAGCAAGTTTGAAACAACCAGAGCATAGGGTGCATCATCAATCTTACTTTGAGTTTAGCTGAGCTGTGGTGCACCCAGCACAAAGTAGAATGAAAGCCGCCCATTGAATCTCGCTTAACCTGAAAGAAAATATTGTTGGAATACCATACATAATGAGAAAATTCGAAGTTCTACTTGATTTGGCTAATACTTAAAATTTATTTAAAACACTAGATTTTTCCTCAGTCAAACAGGAGGAGTTGATTTCAGATTTCATTTCCATCCTCAGATACACAGCCCAAGAGCATTTGAATTAGTATACATGCTTATGCTAATGGATGCTTTTGACATTGCTATTTTGGACATGGATTCAGAAGACAGAAGAAGAAAAAGAACACAGGGCACTAAATTTTTTTCATCCCCCTCTTGTCCATTCATTCCAACATGTGAAATGAATTGCTACGGCGATTCCTTCTGTGTTGAATCTTTCCAGGGGACTTGACTTACATTTCCCACGAGGAAGCAAAAAACCAGCATAAATGATGGTAAGAACTTACTTCTTCTTAAGTATAATTCTGTACAGAACACCGGTACTGATAATATTTAGGTTCTTCAGTATCTGATAACCCGGGGCATCAACATATGCAAAGATGTAATACTGCCACATTAAAATGAAGAATTAACATAATCTTGTTTGGGGAAGCAAGAAGTCGAACGGCATAGAAAAAAAGAAAAACAGGACTGCCATAACCAACCTGAAGCAAGTTTTTGACTAGATAAAGTGCTGCAGGAATGGGGTACACAATAACTTCATCCAATGTTGTGCTCAACCTAGTTCAATGGCAGGATATACATAAGAGCAAGGCGTTACACTTGTCTAACTGATTGACACTTGACCAATAAAGAGAGAGGTATTCTAGTGTGGTGATAATCCCAACTAGATGTAAGGCAATGCTGCCTCATCACCAACAAATCACAAGTTTCTGTGGAGCGACTGCGTCATCTCGTTATTGTTTTCTACATTCTTAGAAAAGAAAAAAATTTCAAAAATAAGCAAAAAAACAAGGGACACCTATTATCTTCAGTAACACCTTCATTTCTCCAGATTCTGGACAATGCTGCAACTGATAATGCGCATTTTAAAGTCTCCACCTAATTCAATAAAAAGGGAACAAATTACTTGATGCATAGAAAATGACATTCGATCTATTTGTTTGATTGGTAAGATTTGAACCCAAGACCTACCAGAATCCAATAAATAATGATTGAGATATTCGTAAAAACCGAGGCTTGAGAAATTATTATTTTGAGAGAAAACATAGCATGCCGTATTAATTCGCAAATATTTTTTCAAACATGCTTACCATAAAATTTGCAGTGGTAACACTATATTCATACTTGCCAGCTCGCTTAGACCATACAATAAGTATCGCTTGCGAACTCGTAAGAACAGTCAATGCAAGTGTAACAACGGACCTACAAACAAACGCAGAAAGCTCTAAGTTTATGAATTACTTAGAATTAGAATGAGATTAAAAACTAAAAGGCTCATATACTTGCGCTTCCACTTGGAAGGGTCAACGGCCGTCCCCACTCCCAACGTGGCCACAGTATTCAATGAATGAGCTTTCCCGCGTAAGCTCTCTATGGCGTCTCCTCCAACAGCAGCTTCCTCATCTTCGTCCTAAACAAATGAAAGATCAATTACATTGTCAATCAAAGATTGGGATTTTGAAACGATCATCATTTTACTTATCAATTGTTTTTCCAAAAGCAATCGCGGGACTTAATTTGGTGCTAGCTCAGTGGATTGGAACGAGCAAAGAGGAAAAAGAAGAACCTGATGTTTGAGTTTTCTGTACTCCATAGTAATTCTTTTTGGGTCTCAGTTTCAGTGCTGTATTTCGCTTTCCCTTCGCTTTCCTCCACAGATCTGAGGCCACCGGAGAGAGTGTACGCGCGCGTGAGAATCTGAGTCGATAAACAAATGAATACGAATACGAGTGCACCGGCGCCTTCGTCCAGACCGGCCTTGCCGTTTCGGGGAAAAAAAAGCGAAACAACATAAAACTACTTCTGGGCTGGGCTTAGGTCTCAGTGGCCAAGATTTGTGTTCCTAATCCAGCCCATTTCCATGAAGGCAGATTTATTTATTTATTTTAATAAAAAATCTGCTAGTTATATGTAATACGTATTAAATACAGTATTAGGATATATAAATCTCAGGTGCTCATTTTTCATACAGACCTCAGACTTATTTATATATATTTTTTTAAAAGTATGCGATATTTGCTTACTTTATAACTATAAATATTATTTTTTAATTATGAACTAGGATAATCATAAATAAATGAGAAATACAATGCATCAGCTACAACTAATTTTAATACACTATACTTATAAATTTTTCATAGAATGGAGGATATTTTTGATAAAGTGTAGAAGGTAGAGTGATAAATAGTGATTGAAGAGAATTTTTTCTAAATAAATAAGCTGTCTTTCTCTTTATAAAGTTGTCTTTCTCCTTATAAATATTTAAATATTTAAAAAGTTGTCTCTCTCTCTCTCTCTCTCTGTAAATTGAGCTATGGAATTGAAGATATTCCCCTGTAAATTTGTAATGCCCTCCACAGTTGAAAAAAATCATTGGTTTTTATTGGGAAAAATAAAAGGGAATAAAATAGCCTGTGATAGAACTTGTGAACGCTACATTTCACCTCCTTTTTCTTTCTCCCTCTCTATACTCATCCTCTGGACATTGACACCCCACCTCCATTGCCACAGCCAAAAACAACAACAACAACAACCCACATTTCATTTCATTCTCTTCCTCCTCCTTTTTTCTTCTTCTTAGGCTAAATCATGAGGACCATGATACAGAGCCTTCAAGATCGAAGCTTTATACCCAACATGCCCACAAACCAAGCACTCCCTGTCTCAAAAGTGGACTCCAAAGAACATACCCTACGCAGAAGGCTCTCCTCCCTCTCCCTCAGGATCCAACCCATTGCTTCCCCTGCAACCTCATGGGCATTCCGCAGGTCGAAGTCTCTGTCATCCATGGGAGAATCTGCTGGCAGTTCTGTAAGGAAATGGTGGGACTGGGGCTGGTCTTGGATTCTCTCGAGGAAGCCCATTTTTGCAGAGGATCTGGAGATGAATGAGGAAGAATCCAAGATGATTGGTTCTCATAGCAAAGGTAGCTGGAGACATGTTTTTTACAAGGTCAGGTTTGAGATCAGAAGACTCGTGGGTTCTGAACGTGTGGGTCTTCCTCAAACCTACAGGTACGATTCCTACAACTACTCCAAGAATTTCGAAGATGGAATCTCGAGAACCCAAGGCTGAGAAAGGTTGGTCAGCATGGAATGGGGGTGTTAAAGTTGCTAAAACCTTTGATGGTATAAAGGTTCAAGATTCGGATCAAGACTGGAATTCTGTATGGCTTTTTGCTATTATAATTTTTGTACCCTTTTCTTCCCTTGTTAGTGTTTATCCGTAAAGATTACTGGGTTGTGATTAGACAGAACATTATGGTACTACGTGGGATTGTTTGGAAGGTAGTTTCGGAGTGTCTGTTGATTGCCAAATTCGTTCTTTGGTAAAATTACCCTGCATACTCTGTGCCTGCCGGCTGCCTCGCGCGTCAACATCATCATTCTTTTCGTGTCCGTGAGTTTCAAGCCACTGCTATGCAGGATTTGCTCGTTTGTTGTTAGTCAATATTGTTCCAAATGTTCAAGTATTGATTGCTTAATTTTGAAGGTTTCCTTGTACAAGAATTACTCCTCCATTGTGCAATGCAATGTTTATTAATATAATAAGCTGTTCTTTCCTCCAAGTCATATTAGTATTCAGTCTCTGTTTCCATATAGTAAAATGAAAACAGCAGCACCTTGACTTGAGTCTATTTAAGTTTTGTTTCTTTCGGCCATTTCTTTCTTTCCCTTTTCCAATCAAGCAAATCGCAGGTCGACCGCTTTTGTTTTTGTTTTCTTTTGTTTTGTTTGTTTGGTTGTTTTGGCCTACTGCAGGCTAACTTCATTGCTTCTTTGCACTCTATGCTGTACTGTTTGTCGGTGACATTTGCCAGTGCCACAGTTCTCTACCAAGTACCAATCATTGCCAGCAAGGTTTGACATGATGAACTGTTCAATCATCTGTCATTGTTTTACATTTTTTAAAACGATGATAAATTCATTTTAACAATCAAATATTATATTGTAATTTTGGCTACAAGACATCCCTTGTCGTGAATTTATTATATCATAAAAAGTTAAAGCATCAATTCATTTTTATCGATGTGGAATCCACTTCAAGAGCTTGTTTGGTGTGTAAAAATATAGACTTTGTAAATAGAATTTTTTTTTCCTTATCTTGTATCTAGACGCCTAATTGAAGTATCATTTGAGTTGGAACCTTCCCAACTTGACCAAAATATGATAAAATATCCTTTATTTACCAGTCCAGACAACACCTACAAGCCACTGCCTATGTAGTCGTTGTTGAAAAGGTTTAGTCGACCAAAAGTTGCATATGTTAGAGAGAGTCGTAGCTGGGTGTTTTGTCTGACAACTTGGATACAGAGCCAGAGGAGACTGATTGGCCTCATTTTTCTTTCTAAATTGATTGTATATCAGAGAAGAGTGTCGGTGGTGCACAAATCCAGTTGATTAATCGTTAATCACTATTCTTTTCTAAACAACAAAGATAGAAAATGATTAGGACCGTTTTGACCAGAGGCTAAATGCACATGTTTGCCATTTCCTCACCGACAAATCTGCAAAAAGCTGTAGTTACATTGGTGAGGGGTATGGTGGAGGTTATACTTCTCTTCTCTTTATTCTTGTTTGAAGGAGATAGGACTTCTTCCATCGTCGTCAAACTCAAAAAGTTGCAACCGCATTTTCCCATTTTCTAAGTCACCTTTGTAACTTGGGCTAAATTGAAATCAACTTAATTTAGTCTAATTTTAAATTAAATTTAACATCTAAATACTTAACTCTCAAACCCTTTAACTCATCTCAACTCAAAATCTCTTTACCAGTGAAACCTATAACCTTTTTCAACTCAACACTTTTTTACACACGGAACCTATAACCTTTTTTAACTTCTCATAAATACATCTTAACTCATCTTAATATCCAAACACATATAAACTCATCTTAGATGGGTCTCACAAAACTCACTCTACCATCTCAACTCACTACTATTCATAAAAAACTCAACTCAGCTCAACATCCAAACATAACCTAAACATGTAGCTTTAACCATCGCTTCCAACGTCGACCATTTATGGCATCCCAGATACATTCACATCGATCCAACTTTTGTTCCAGTAATAACTCGAACAAAATATTTTTGACTTTTGAACTTTACATACTCGGAATCGAAGCAAAGCCTGAAGTAAAGAGACATTATCCGTGGATCAAATCCCTTTTCTTTCAAATATAAACAGAAACCCCCAAATGAAAATGAGCACCAAGCAATTCAGCAACATGAAAAGATGTAACACTTCATACTTAAGTCTACAACGCTTATAAATATTTCTTTTTGAGTCATACAGCATCCCTCAATAAATGCCTCAACCTAGAACCTCCAAGACCAAAATATGGCTTGGGAAGTGGAGAGGAAATCAAAATTGTTTCTCAAAAGCTTCATCACTTACTGTCTTCTGCCTTGCTGTAGAACCTGCCAATGTGCCATGCCATCAATATAGGACTACAGATTTAAAACAGGTTAAAACGTTCCCTACATAAGACATAATTAACTGAATTGTGGGCAAAAGAATTGCAAGTTACATGGGTTAATCCGGCTTTCTAATATTTCTAATTTCGTTGTTAGCAAAGTAATCTGTCAACTTAAACCAGTCCAAATCATTTGATTATCCAAATGGGAAGCTAGTTTGAACCTTTCCCACTTATTGACAGACTTGACTAATTATAACAGTTGTCATTTGATGATGTTTCGGCTGAAAATGGATATTGATTGTCCACTGGAATATAAGACTCTATGCACGATTTTATTTTGCCTTTAAAGCTCAACTAAGCACAAGATGTTGCCCTAACAGGTGAAAGACCCACCAAGTTTCATGGAAGAAAGAATTGGAAAAGGGGGGTGGCTCAGAGACACAAAGCTGAAAGTACCTGCACATAATAAGCTTGTTGGGAGCTAATGAACACCAGGTCCATCTCTCATGCTCAAATTCAGACTGTTTCTCATAGTTCGTCTTCCAATTCCTGCATTCCCCTTTTGCATCATAGCTACGAATTCACCATAATCGATCCTTCCATCCTAAAAATACACAAACAGAAGCACATCAGAAATTGCTCAACAAAGAAATAGTAAAGCCAGGGAAAAAAAGATGAAATAAAGCAAACAAATAGGAGAGAAGATAAGGGAGGTAAGCATTGTTTAAATATAAAGAACAGTAATCAAGGGAAATCTGCATGTCAAACCCCCACATTTTGTGTCAAATTTGTATCCCAATTTAGTTGAGCAATATATACTTAGACACCAGATTCTTAAACCCAACCTTCAAAAGTTCTTTATACATAGAATTACAAAGGGAGAATGCAGATGGAAGCCAACCCTTAATCTCCCATTATTTAATGCACAATTGTAAAAAGAGTGGTGTATGAGTGAGCGTGTGGAGAGAGAGAGAGAGAGAGAGATTCAATTGCTTAAATGCAAGTATCGAGATTCGATTCATTCAGATGAATACTTGACTTCAAAAACATAATACAGATTCACAAGCAATGGCAGGACATTCAAAACTTAGATTTCAAGAATCAAACTCATATAGAGATTATTATATTAGAATGCATGATTGTTTACCGACTTCAGCTTCTCTGCTTAAGAGGAACAAAATGTTGATGACTTACATTATCTTGGTCAACTTCTCTAATTATATCTTCAAGAAATACATCAGTCATGTTATGTTCTTCCCAAGCTTGCTGGAGCTCGTCAACTGTAATATAACCGCTTCCATCCTTATCAAAGTATTGAAATGCTGCAACGAGATGTTCCTCACGTTCTAGTTTGTTAAGATGAACTGTTGCTGCTATAAATTCCCCATAGTCAATAGTCCCGCTGTTGTCCACATCAGCCTGCACAGGGATAAAATAGCGCAGTAAGTGGAACATATTGAACCCATGAAATAACACATTACAAGCATAATAATACAATAGTGCAATGTCACTCCACACTGAACTTCAAAGACAATTCAAAGGAAGTGATTAAGGGTGTTAAAGAATGCTATGCTATATTGTACCCTCCTTCAACTCTTGATGAGATGTCCCTGCCAGTTCACGTCCCCAGAATATCCTTGTCTTATTGTAAATATTTCTCTTACATATATTGAATGGAAAAGATTGGGGCTGTATAGTGAAATAAATTCTTCCTTTCTACACTTAACTATTTCCCATTATGATTAACAAAGGGATTCCTGCATCATAAATGATAATAATCCTCCCATGTCCACCGTTTTTCTATTATGATAAAGGAAGGGGAGATGTGACAACTAAAATTCCAAAAAGCTCTGCAACTGCGAACATAATTGGTTTAGTACATAAATTTCCAATTAAAAGGAGGCAATAAGTGACAACACATCTCTTCGAAAGCAAGAAACTTTGCACTAATGGTGGGTCCATATTCAAACATGCATCTTTTTCTCTTTTTTTTAATGTCGGGGAACATGTAAACCCCGGTCCCGTGCACCGCACCCTAAGAAGTTTCCTACACAAAACTGGTTAAATCGACGACTTTTCACCAGGGGATGTGGCCCCAAAGGATTGTTTGCACCCATGAGATGTTAAACCTTGGACCTTGAAGGGAATGATACCCCAAGACCAAAGCCTTCACCACTTGGGCCAACCTCTTGGGGTTTTCAAACATGCATCTTACAAACAAAAGAAAAAACATCCTCTGCTTTTCCACTCAAAGTTTCTTTGACAAAACCTTCATATATAATGTTGACAAGGATACAAAAGACATATAAGAGTGTATAATTAAAAACAATTCTCCTATATACAAACGGGAGATGTAATCGTGGGGGAGTCGTTTGCTGCGTCATATATAAAAAAAATGAAAAATAGATGAAAACAAGTGCGCTCTTCGTCTTCGAAGGGAGGGGTGATCTTCGTGGGTCTCATCTTCGTCTTCGAAGGAAGGGGTGATCTTCCTTACCCTTACCACATGCACAAACCCTCGTATAACAATACAAGAACAGCAACCCCACGAGGCAAGTGCCAATTGCATCCTCACCACAATCGCAATTACAGCGCTCTTACTTAACCCTCTTGTTTTCTGGCTCTTTCCGGCACTATCATCAGGATTCTCAGGTACGTTCTCCGGTAAAAATGGAATGAAGGAATGGGAACTCGCACCAGGTGTAATTGAAGAACAAGTATTCTTCAATGGAGGGGCACAAAATCCAGGATTCCCAATAAAATTTGTTGGCCCTCTGTTCATTAGAGTACCATTTTGAGGTATAGGCCCACTCAAATTGTTATATGTAAGATCAATATAAACCTTCTCAGGAAGGTTTCCAAGGCTAGCTGGGATTGAACCAGAGAAAAGATTGTGAGACAAATCAACAGTGCCTTGCAAGATGGACAAATTTTCCAAGTCACTAGGAATGGAACCATTGAATTTATTGAAAGAAAGATCAAGTTTTTCCAGAAAAACTAAATCGGTTCCAAATCCTTATGGCAGAGTACCAGTGAGATTACCAGAAAAACTAAATCAGTTCCAAATCCTTCTTGCAGAGTACCAGTGAGATTATTTTGACTGAAATCAAGGGTTTTGAGTCTCTTGCATTGAATAATTGAACTGGGTAAAGACCCATTGAAGAAATTATGAGATAAATCTAAGGTTTGGAGGTACCTGAGCTTCCCAATCTCACTTGGCACATACCCAAATAAGGGGGAGAAATCGAAGGGGGAGAGGGGTGGAGATAAAGGGAGATGAAGGGAGGGAGAGGTGGAGATAAAGGGAGATGAAGGGAGGGAGACGTGGGTATTGGTCTTGATATGAAACTCACCATTTTACAGCAAACACAAAACGGTGCGCTTCATTTTCTACATCAGCCGCGGTTCCCCCGCGCTTAAGCAACCCGACTGTATTTAGCTTTTTTCAAATAAAAAAGTAGCAAAAAATCCCCAGCTTTGTGTACTTTCAGATAGTTATGTGTAAACCACATGGCTAACTCCTTAGAAGTAGTATGTGCGTTACACACCCCACCTTCAGTTGGAAAAACACCAACCACATTATGGTAGAACGTGACAAATACTACCTGAGTTTCATCAGAACGCACAACTGCATAATGCTTATGAAATCTGACTTTCAGGAATCAGGATATAAATTACCCAAACATAATTCTCCAAAATATTCATTTGACATGAGATCACCAACTTATGTTCTTCAATACATGCAATAAATTTTAATCAACCAACACACAGAATTAACGGGGATTCCAATATCCCAAAAAAAGCAATAACAAACATGCATTCCTGTTACGGTGAGAACAGAGCAGATAAGTGGAACAAAAACAAAGAGAAGATTAAAAAGAAACAGAGCAGAACAGAGCAGCTTCATGAGAATGAAGAAGAAGAAAAATAAAAGGAACTAGGTGATAGTCAAATATGAAATAAAACAATAAACGCACCACCAGAAAATCAGGTATTAGCTACAAAATAAATGCCTTACCGCTTCCATTAGATCACGTATCTCTGTATCCTTCAAAGTAGAGCCATATTTTCGCAAACCAGCTTTCAGTTCATCGAATGTAATCGAACCACTGTTATCAGTATCCATTGTCTGAAACATTTCTCTCAAACCAGCAATCTCCTCCTCAGACAGGCTTTCAGCTATTACCTGACAGCACAAAACAGAGCTTAGAATTCCATCGATATGAAGAGTAGGCTCGATGTTTGTAAGGGGCATGCCAAAAGTCATCAAACATCAGTATGCTTCTCAAATAAACAGCCAACCCGATACGGAGTGCAACGCTGAATCTAAAATTTTATTCAAACTCCTAATACCCTCTGTGTGTGTGTGTGTGTGTATATATACATATCTATAATATATTTTTTTTATTCCTGTTCCATGAACCTGTACTTACCCGTAAGGCCAACTTCTTTAACTTATTCATTGCAGAGAACTGCTTGAGACGAGACAGTACAGCTGGATCCAGTGCTCTATTAGGAGCAACTCCATTTTCACATATCCACGGATGGCCTAAACAAATGATTGATAAAGATAAATCTCAATTTCATCTTGAAATTAGTTCAAATAACAAATAAATTCAATAAGTAAACAAATAATTTTTTATTTATTCTCATTTCCCAAAACTAGCACAAATCTTGTGAAAGAACCATATTAATCACTAGACCTATCTAAAATCTATAAGGTGTAAATTAAACCATATATTGTATATACTGATATCACATATACTGATATACTCTATAGCTAATTCAACATAGACTGTTCATTCAAAGAACAGTTGCTGAAGAGGAAAAGACAAGGTAGCATTTATTTATAAGTCTCTAAACATTAATTGCAAAGTAGAGCAACCTAAAAAACCTACTTTAGAAAGTCTAAAAGTTTGCATTAACACTGGAAAAACCCACATGGTAGTGCCTAAACAGCTTATTCAGGTTCTGCATGCTGATGCTAATGTCTAGCTGTCTTGCATTCAGTAACAATAGCATAGAGAACAAACATCAACAACGGAAAGGCCGTTTTATTAATTCCATCTACATCAGAGCCCAAATCATTCTGTAAAGATCATGAACAAAATGAAGGATGGAAAGGTTAAACATACATAAAACTTCATGAGCAGTCAATCGTGCTGAAGGCTGAGAACACAGCATTTTTTGGATTAGGTCTTTAGCACTGTCAGATATTAGGGGCCACGGGTCTGATTCGAAGTCAATATGTCCCTTCAACACCGCATCAAATATTCCCTGCTGTGTTTCTGTATCACCAACAGATAAGACTTTCAGTAAATGCATATAGAAACTTTCACCCACCTTAATAGTGTGTAAACACACATACCAGCCCAAAATGGAGGCACACCACTTAGTAATATATATAGTATGACCCCCGCCGTCCATACATCTGCTTCTGGCCCATAATGCTTGAGGAGTACCTCAGGAGCGACATAATATGGGCTTCCAACCACATCAGTGAAAATTTGGCCTGAAATAGCAAGCCATATATAAAGATTAACATCTCCTGTGCACACCTCAAGAAATGCATTTTAGCTCTTTAATCATTATCCAAAGGCAGCAGCAGCATTAACTTCACAAAAGTAAATTGCAAGTTAATTCTTATAAAAAGCATCTCCCATTAAGTTCACATATCATTTGGACATGCACACAATAAATTCATAACTTTAAAACAAATAAATGCTCCACTGCATTTGGGGTACAATTATAGGGCCAAAAAAATGCGTAAAGTAATAACAAAGGAAAAAATTCAGGTGCTTCAGCGTAGGGCTGAGCACGGACAATGTCGGAGTCGGAGTGCCCTACCTCTGACTCCGACTCCGACTCCGACTTTGTCGGAGGTCAAATCCGACCTCTGACTTCGACTCCGAAGCATAGCCTTAGATCTGACTCCAATGCAGACTTGTCGGAGAGGAGTCGGATTTGGACTTTTTTATTGGGCTTTTGTTTTTAGCCCATTTGAAATTTCAATTTGATAGTCTTGGACTCTCACTAATCGGATTTGGGCTTCCAGATTTCAGTTTTTTTTTTAATTATTTTTTCAATTTCAGTTTTATTAAAACATAACCAAAATTGAAAAAATAAATCATTGTACAAATTATTGTTATTATACATGTAATAATATGTTAATGTTTATACATTATTATTATAGGTTATTATACATTGATTATTATACATTACTAGTGCATGTTATTATATTTTAGTTATTATCTATTAGTATTACATGTTATTATAAATTTATATATTTGTATTTATACACAATACATTACTATTAAATGTTATTATACATTAGTTATGATATAATTAGTATTACATGTTATTATACATTAGTGTTTATACATTAGTTGTTATTATACATTAGTGTTTTTTTGATAAGTAAGAATCTTTATTGAATAGAATAAAACTAGGCAATGTCCAAGTACACAAGGTAGTATAGTTAATAATATGGTGTTTACATATAGTAAACTATTATTAGTGAATTCAGTCTATTTATATTATAGTATAAGCATATTATTTTATAATAATTTACTCAAACTAGTATATTATTGAATTTAATTAACTATATAAGTTATAGTTATATAAAATATATATGATTAATATATAAAATACATCTATTTTTATAAAATATGTATAATATCGGAATTGGAGTCAAAGTCGGTATCGCCACCTCCGACTCTGACTCCAATAAGTTGGAGTCGGAGCGGAGCCAAAGCAAAGTTGGTGCGGAGTCGGATTTTGGCTCAGCCCTACTTCAGCACCTTAATTTCCCAACAGATAATCTGAAACATACAAATTAAGGAGAGAGAAAAAGCACAGGCACTTGTTAAGTTACCTGGTTTGAAGAAAACAGAGAGTCCAAAGTCAATGGCTTTGAGAGAGAAATCATCATCCCTGTTAACCAACAGGAAGTTCTCAGGTTTTAGATCTCTATGCATAACCCCAAGTGAGTGACAAGCCTCAACAACACCTACAATGATCTTCGTCAATTCAGCAGCTTTCCTCTCAGTGTAATGTCCCCTCTGGATGATCCGATCAAACAACTCACCACCGCCACAAAGCTCCATCACAATATGCACATACAAGGGATCTTCATAAGCACCCTTGATGGACACGATATTCTTGTGACCTGCCAAATGGTGCATTATCTGTATCTCCCTCCTGACATCGTCCACATCCTCCTTAGATATCAACTTCCTCTTCGAGATTGACTTACACGCATACTCCATACCAGTGGCGATTTCAGTGCAAAAATAAGTAGTCCCGAATTGTCCCTGTCCTAATTTACGACCCAAATTGTAAAGATCACGAATGTTTGCAGTCTTATGACCCAACACATAATAAGCTTGATTATCAATGCCGCGCTTCATGATGGCTTCTTTCTTGGTGGAACTAATAGCAGGCAAGTTGTTGTTTTTGGGGTTCTCTTTGGAGAACTCTTGGGCAATGAGCTGCTGGGTCTTCAAGCTGGAAGGAGAGTGTTCGGAAACGGAGTGGTCAGAAGGGGTGCTGTGCTTGGAAGTGGAACGCTCGTCGTGCTGGCCGTAGCCCTGAAAAAATTTCGCCTTGAAAGATCCACGGCATGTATTGCCCATGAAACAACCACAATTCACCCACACTAACTTCACTGCCTTTTCCTCATCCAATAATCCCTCATCGATTTATTCACTGATAAAATTAAAGACTATCAGTCCCAAATCCTCAACAAAACGAACAAATTTGAAATCTCAGTGAAACAAAAAAAAAAAACCCAAAATCTGTGGTTTCCCAGGAAAACTCATCTGTCAAAACAAAGAGACCCATAGGAATAGTCTGCTAAGTGCTAATCAACATCCAAAGATCAAATTTTGAAACAAGAAATCACAAACTACAGAAGAAATGGATATATAAGACAATAAATATTTAATAAGCGTAGGATAAAAAGAACCATACGATAAATACAAGGAGAGAGAGCTGGAGCTATTACCAGTTGGTGGGAAATGACAGAAAATAGGGGAATAAAGGTAACGTAGCTTAAAGTCGGAGATGTTTAATGGCGTGACCCTTCCATTTTGAACATCTCTCCATGCTTCTTCTCTCTCCTTCCTTCTTCTCCTCCGTTTACTTTATTTTATTTCGGTTTTTGTCGTTATTTAAGGATGGTGCTGCTGAGAAACATCGGAGCGTATCGTGAACAGCTATCTTTCCCACTCTCTCTCTCTCTCTCTCTCTCTCTCTTTCATTTTCTTTTCCTTTTCCGTTTCCTTTTATTCGCAAGAATCCTTTTTCATCCTGTGATGTCGAAAACAATTATAAAAAAAAATATCGTATTATATTTCGTCTTAATACGATTTGACTGGCCGGTGGATATAGAGGTTAGCATTTCCTCGCCGTTGATTGTTGGGTAAATGCCACGCGCGGCTAAAGGTGATGTCGAAACCTTGCTGCTAAATTAGAGTCTGTTGGTTTATGGCCTTTGAAATTTCTTCCTAAAGTTTTTGCCATTCATGGAACACCAACTTCCAGTTTGCCATGGACAATTTGGATACATCGAATGGTCGCCCGTTCAGCTTATTGGAGGCGACCATCATGGCTGACAGCTTTCACGCCTTTTATTTATTTATCAAGATTCAAAATGGCTTTTTTATTTCATCAAAAAGACAAAAGTCTGAAACTTTTTTTTATCTAAAACATGATTCTGGCCACTGGGAAACATCAAACATGGCGCGTTTACTTTATTTAGAACTTTGATCCCACCCCGGCCACCGCCACCATTGAAAATCCATTGACATCAGGGAAAGTAGGTTTACAAAAGTTAACCTTTGATGTTTTTTTAACAAAAATGAGCACACCTGAAATTCAGGTTTTTTTTACAATAAATCCCGTTTTTTTTTTTTAAAATTCAGATTGATGCATACGTTTGAACAACCCAATTATCTGGGTTTATTGGTTCGTTAACGCACGTAACACACAACTAGTCCTTGTCTTAAAACAAAATTTAATTGTACCGTAATAGCTCACCCCAAATGCTCAGGCAAAGGGGTACTGAATTGACTCTAATGGAGTTGAGACGACTCTGCAAAGACATGAAAATGCCAACTGGCCAACGAAAACATGACACGCTGGCAAGTTGACTACCTAAAGAAAAATCAGACTGTTGACTGCAAATAAAAGTACCCATCATCCAGAATAGTATATTATTTTCAAAAATATTTTATTATTATATTTATAGACTTTTTATTAATATTTATTATATTTAATATTCCATCGGTACTTTTTTTTATTACTATTTATAAAATATTTAAAATTAACTGACTAACCACGTCCAAACACCAGTATAGTACAGGATGCACGAACCTACTTTTGAGATAAGAATGAGAGGGACAATCCCAATCACATATACTACAAAGGTTGTCACAGGACCACAACCGGTTGGCATTGGCAATTCCTTATCAAAAATGGCAAATTGATTCAATTCACCAACTTTAAATGATTTTCATCGAAGAAACCCAACTCGTTTTCTTAAATCAATGTTAAGATGAAATCATGACATTCATGACATTACTCATAATTTTTGTCGCAACTCGTAAATCTAAGATAAACACGATACAAAATTAACAGATTAGAATTAAAAGAGTATGACCCATCTAATTAAATTGATCAGGTTAAAAATGATGGACACCACTTCAATGTATCGCCATACGAATGGTCAACCAACCATAATAACAGTTTAAAGAATCAAACTATATTTCTTTTAAGAGTCATTCTACTCATTATCTCTGTACCACACATCACACTTGTCTTTTTCTTTATTTTATTATTACAAAACTAAAAAAATTTCTACTCATTGTTTATACACTACACATTTGATAAGGAAAAAAAATAAAAAATTATATATAGTGTATGATGTAGAACTAATGTGTAATTTTTTATTTTTAAAGGAAAAGTGCCTAGAAGAAGAAAAGGTTAGAAGACTAATAAATAATTCAACTTTTTTAAATTTTAAAATAAAAATAATATTAAAAAATCTATTATAACAATATTTTAATAAATTATTATTCAAAACATCTCATCTCATTTCATCTAAACTGTCTATCCAAATCCAACCTTATTTAGCAGGCGACACGAAGTAAAGAAACGCAAATGTTGATTGTTTTGCATCATGACCAGTTAGTGAGATTCCTGGGCCCGCATCCATCAACCCCGATAGTTCCATTTAGTATGAAAAATTGCCTCTAATTATAATCTTATTAACAGTAACAAATACACATAAGAGTCACGACGTTGGGCTTTTAAATGAAGTGTAATGCTGAAAATAGTTATAATTCTATTTGAAAAATAGTATAATCTATTATTAAAAAAATATATTTTTTTAATATAAATTTTATATTTATCTTTTTTTTTTTAACGAGAGTGCAGTACTTTCACACTCTATGACTATATCTAACATTTTCGATGCTTCGATGTGTGTTTTTATAGGGCAGAGAATCGAGCACAAAACACCTGACTTTTTGAAATTTGATACAGTTTTAGGGTCCTAATTCACTTTATTATTTAGAAAAATTTATTACAAAAGTTATACGGAAATAATTTTCGAATGATGACAATACTGAATAGAATATAAATAATTAAAATAAAAAAATAAAGAATCCAAAACCCAAGGCGAACATATATGTATGTATCCAGTATATATCTGCATAAATAAAACAGGAAAAAATAATAATGATATGAATACAACTATTTTATAATCCATTCTACATCCAGCCAACCTAATAGTGCCACTTTATAAAATATATATATATATATATTAAATATCCTCCATTTCTAAGAAAGTTGTAAAAATGATTGTGTATGGAAAAAGAAGGCATAAAAAGAGAGATATGGAGATGAGTCACTAAAGTGGATGAAAGGAACCCAGTTATTTAAAAATGCCATTCTAAACAATTGCAGCTACAACCCACTAGATACAACGATTATGTGTGATAAAGTCCAATAAGCAGGTGCTGGTGATTGCTAGTGATAACCAGCTAACTTGGATGATTTAAGCAAGCACTAGCTTGTATGATTGGGAATCACCTTTACCAGTTGTGAGCTGTAGTGTAACATTCAGATTAGAATAGGCAGGCTGTGTTTCCTGTTTCGGAAGGCTATAGAGTTCTTTGTATATCTTCTGCAACGGTGAGGAATTTGTTGCAGTCTTGAAATCGACCAGATCAAACTTCCGGCCCTCTTCCGATGACCTTATGCCGGTACATTAGCTTCTTCCATGTGCCTGCTAAGCCCTCCACTGGCAGG
>QEOT01004401.1:0-50431 GCA_003123785.1 Pterocarya stenoptera
AATCAAACCCTGAACTTTTCTCTCCTTTTCGTTGAGAAGTAATCATCAAACCAAAACCATCCCGGAGGTAGCCCACGACGATTAATCCTGTGCAGCTGTTTCTACAATAGATGTTGCCCTATCCGGAATCAGATCGTACGGAGAAATAAAGAAAGAAATGGGTAGTGATTAATGGGTTATGAATAAACTAATTTCCAGCGAAGTATCTGTAGTAGAAAGCAGAAAGGAACACTCGCCAATGAAAATTCTCAGAGAAGTTTCCACTGTCGAACGAGCAGCGAAGAGAGAATTAATGGGAAAAAGAACAGAAAAGAAAACGGAGCAGCAAAATGAAATTCTTGTAAGAAATCCACGCGCTCTAGCGAGGGTGAAGGGAGCTAGCTATATATGGATGGGAAGAAGGAAAATAAATTAGTTTGTGAGAATTTTGAGGAGAAAATGGTGGAAAAGCGTGCGGTAAAAGCAGAAACCAAGCAATTACCAAGACAAAAAAAGACTTTGTCACGTGAGAAGATTTGTGAAAGCCACTCCTTTTTGTCGATCATCATCTCCCTCTAGCAGTACGTTTATTATATAAATATATATATATAATTCTTAATATTTTAATAAATATTATACATGTATTTATAATTTCTTCAATCATTAGGTTTTATATATATATATATATAGAAATATTACTTTGTCCTTCACATTTGTTATCTTCATTTGACTGCTTGATCAATTTTTTTTTACTTAATAATTAAAGAAATAATTTTAAATAATTGATGTATTTTTTTATTTTTTAAATATGTTAAAAAATATGAAAAATAAAATAAAATAAAAAAAACTTTTTTACATTGAGCGGTAAGCCGAGCGGTCAATATGAGGCAACAGAGTAAGTGCACCCATATATATATATATAGAGAGTGCAAGATAATATAGATTTATTTTTTTTAACATGATTAATTCACTTTTCAATTTAATCTAAATAATAAAAATATTTCTATATTTTATATTAAATGCAGATACCATTAATCTCAATAACTTTTTTTAAAGAGTACGGTAATCTGAATAAAAATTTGGAGACGTAAATTCAGCATAAATGTTTGTGTAATATTTCTCCTATGTATAGAAAGTTGTAAAGAAGCTTGCATGCATCATGAGCACTAATAGTATTGACTACCCTACAACCTGTACGTACTATAGAGTATCTATAAATATATTTATATATATAAATCCAAATTTATACATGAAATCCGCATGTACCTTAATTTTACCAACTGGGGGAAGATCTAGATCATGATCCATTAATTCACCACAACAAGCTTTCATAACCTCAGTACGTACATCAATGATCATGAGTTGTAATTGAAATTCGAAGAAATTAATATTTACTATAAGAAAACTGCTTATTTACGACAAGTTATTTTTAACGAAATGAGTCTATTTTCTTTATAATTAATCCTTTTTATCGTAAAAAAATAGTCATAAATACTCATTTTTGAGACTATAGAAAGTAGTTGAGATTCCAGCTCAGCAATTTAGAAATGTTGAAAATATATAACAAAATCAGCAGTAGTACTACTGCTATATTGACATGATCATTACTTATTAAGTCAAAAGCCTTACAATTATATTGAGCACATGACCAAGATACTGGCTATGGTCTGCAGACTCTCCCTCTCCAATCTAAACACCGAAGGGAGCTATTAAAACCAAGAGAGTTGGAGAAATAAGACCAAGTTTTTGTAGCTAGCCTGCATAAATGGCTATTATCGAATCGATCAAAGAGCTAGCTAGCATGTTTAAATTATGGAAATCTATGTCAAATCTGAGTGCATATATTTATGTCAAATCTGTAATTTGAAATATGAAAAATATTGAGCAATTGACTTCCATAAAAGCAGTCACGACAAACTTTAGTAACTTATCTACATGAAAATGAGTCACATTAGTCAAGTATTTTTGGAGCATAAAATCTGCACAAATTAAGGGACAAGCAATCTCCAAACTGCCTGCTTTAGATTTGCGAACACTAGGTAAACTATGCAACCCTAAAGCCCTTTCATCAAATGGCCTAAAAATTGTATCTCAAGCAACCAAATTGATAATCACTTTTGAAAAATTCGAAAAGACTTGATGCAATATGTTCTATGAGAGATCGACACATAACAACTAATAAATGATGGAATGAGATGAGATGGCATAAGATATTTGGTGAAAATTAAACGATAATTTTTAATATTTATATAAGATATGACTTTTTCACTCAGTCACTTTCTTTTTTAACTTTATTCTCTATCAGAGAAGAAACAGACAGAAGTAATTTTACCGCAACGTAAAGACGAAAAATAAAAGCATCTTCTTTAAAGCTAGTAACAGTAACAACATCCTTTCGAGATCTAGCCACTTGTGATGGAGAAAAAAATGCTAAAAAAATTATTAGGACTAGCTACCAGTTAGCTAGCTTAAATTAATAAAGAAAAACGCCCCTTTCATGTTCATTCCCTATTTCACAAGTTTGTGTCCACGCGTTTTAGAGCCGCGCGTGATATTAATATAACCTATTATCGAATTAGATTAAAGTGGACCGTCTGGAAAAATAAATTAATTAGACTTTAATTAGGTTAATGAGAATTTATATAATTATGGAAATGCATAAGATGCGAGAAAAATATTACTTTGTCTACTTAACTTATTCTTTCATTTTGACATTTCATATATTTTAATTTTTTTTATTTAATAATTAAGAAAATAACTATTAGCGTATTAATATTTTTTTCATATTTTTTAAAAATGTTTTAAAATAATAAAAAAATATAATTAAAAAAAAAAGGCCAATTTGGCCTAGTGATATAATGGAGCGCTAGAGAGTAGCACCGCTATAAGATGCAATATAATCTATTAATAGAGAAAGACATATGTACCCTTTAACCATGGTTAATAACTCACCTTCCCTTTGAGTTAAAAAGAGAAGGTTCCATTTCCCTCTAAAATTTAGACTTCTCGATGGAGAAACAGATGTTATAATTTGTTTGATTCTTTTTTATTTATTTTTATTATGCCAAAACGAAGTGATTCTTTTTATGTATTTTTATCTCTTGTGAATATTATTAGTCTCAATTAATATTCTCAAATATGCTTTGCTTTTTAGCATTTAATCAATATATGTTGTGTCGTCAAACATACTTTTTTTTTTTTCATTTCTTTCAAGATAATTTTTAATGAATTAAAAAAAACCGCAAAATGAAAATATCATGATCTTTATCTGAAAAAATAGTTAACCTAATTAATTAACAAAATCGTGGATTATTATCATTTGCATGCGCGAAATTAAAATATCATGTGTGTGGTGTAAACGTCTTTAAATAAAATTACTCTAAATAATTATGAGTATTGACCTAACAGTATTCTATATATGTACTTCCTATTGCTATCCCGTTAATTCTTTATAATTAATAGTTAGTATTTTATTTATTTTAAAGGTCATATAAAAATATATATATATTTCATATCATACCATTATTCATGAAAGGAAGAGATATGTAATTAACAATAAATATTTTAAGGGTGATGCTACATCCCCCGCTGGGGTGTAGCACACATCTTTTAATGTGTTTTTTAAATTTTTTTAATATTTTTAAATATTTAAAACATTATTAAAAAATACTTGTTTAATAAAAATGTAAAAAAAAAAAATCATTAAAAAATACTTTCTTAATCACTAAGTAAAATAAAAAATATTTTTTATTTTTCTTCATGATTAATAAAATATTTTTTAATAATATTGTGAATTTTTTTATTTTTTTAAATATTTAAAATTATTTTTAAAAAATTATATATAAAAAAAACTTTAAAAAATACATAAAAATATATGTATTAGACCCAACTGGACTTGGAGCGGGACTCGGAGCGATCTATCATTTTCCATATTTTAACATGAAAAATCCTGAGAACTAACATTAATAATTATTGCAATATTTTTAGTGCTCGTGATTTATTGGCAACTACCACAATTAATGAATTTCATTGGCAAAGACTTAAATTGAATTTGTGGTATATGTAGTATGTACATGTATAGGCCGGCGGATTAATGTACATAGTAGGATAGATTATCGCCCTACAATTAATATATATATATAATATATAAATATCAAATGTACAGGTCTCGTAAATTTTTTATAAGAAAAATAGATTTCATTATTAAAAAAAAAAAAAGTGAAAATTTACTCTCTTTTTTCCTTAATTATCATTCTTGATAGAGCTTACTCTTTTATAAAAAAAAAAAACAAAAAAAAACTGATATATTTACGACTTGTTTCTAACGTTACCCTATTATATAATTTCAGAATTTATCCAAATAGAAATACTAGAAATTTCGGGAACGTGCATGCATGGAGATGGCGCACGTGCGAAACAAACAAACGCAGTGGTACTCCACTGACACGAGCATAGAAGCAGAAGTCACGTGCGGTCTAAAGGGTCAGGAGGGGGCAGCGAGGTGGTCAGAGCAGACCACGTGGAAGATGTCGGTCCATCGGAATTGGGTCAACAATCTTATCTCTATGATCATTTATGCATCAATATCTGTATCTCTCCATCTATCCATCCATCCATCCATCCTTATCAAAGTTGAGATCAGGGAGATGGCCAATAATCCGCCAGATTGGCGGCCATAGATATCTCTCTCTCTCCTCTCTCTCTCACTCTCTCTCTCTCTCTCTCAGAGCACAAAAGAAGAGGCATACATCCTTGATCATGTCCCCAGCTACTCCCCAACCACACGTACATGACGCTCTCTCCCAACCACATGTGACATGAACACACACGGACACATTAGAGTGCTAAAGGCGCTCCACGACCCTTATGACTTGGCATGACATATATCCATGGGACCCCAAATCCGAGAAAAATGATGACATGTCAGCATGGGTTTACTAATTCTGTGGTTCACAACTGGCTGAATGATTGAGGTACGTTTCTTTTCCCACAACTACTTCTCTCTATAATTTTGACAAACCATCAGCTACCTTCGCTTAGCCCTACCTACCACACGTGATAATATGTGCAAAATCAACCCCCCAAAAGAGACCGCATTCTGGGCATTATTAGGATTTGAACTCAAAACTCATCATCTCTTTTTTGCAGATCATAACTGTTTCAACAGGGACATTTAACGTACAGAGCCTGCAGGAAAGTTTGAATATATATATATATATAAAATTTTGTCCTGACATAACACAACATATTCAAAACATAGGATCCCCTTGTTGATTGAGAATCCTAATGTGGTAGCCACTGTTATTTTATCCTTAATAATTAACCCTCCATCGTCATGTCTTTCATATATATATATATATATAACATGAAAACAATCATATTGTTAGCAATATGATTGCCTAATATTTCTATCATTTATATATAGGAGAGTGAACAGCATTCACTTGAGAACAGATCGAGGACATTGATATATCACAGATGGATAAAGAGAGAGATCATGAATTATGAGTTGAAAAGGTTGGACACCATAGTGTCATGACTCTGCATCAAATTCATTGTCTTTGGGGAATGAGGGGCCCACCACCACACAAGTTGGGGAGTTGGTCGGACATGTTTTAGGTCTAGAGGTTGTGTAATTGTTATGCAAAAGTAGTCCATCAACATCGGCCATTTTAGTCATCCCCACTTGTGTTATATGTCTTCTCTCTCCCTATTCATATATGTATGCATGTAGACGCGCCGCCTTGCATGAACACCGTCGATTTCGTTTCCTCATTATTCCTCATTGCTTGATCGCATGGCAGTAGTATTGGCATGCACCATGATAACATGCATGCATGCATATACCCTTAATCGGGAAGAAAACCTTAATTCCAAAACAAGAAATTAAGCTAGCTAGCATGAGTCCTATGACTCCTATATATCTATGTGCGAATATAAGAAAATTATAGTGGTATTCATAGATATTTGTATTATAAATATCTTGAAAAGATTAGTCAATTTTGAAGTACCTTTTATTAAAATAATCAAGAAGTCCAACTTATCGAGTAGATAAATGTTAGATAAAGAAAAAAAAGGAATATGAAATATATGTAGTACAATATCCTTACTAAATGGTCAATCATGTGAGATTTAATATCCATGATTACGTACCTTAACTTATAATTTATCTACTCTATATATACGTACACGTGAGTTATTCTTTTTATTTTTATTTTTAATTTTTTTTTAAAGATGAAATTGGACTAGCGTTATACAATCGTGATTGACAAACATTAATATATTCTCATTTGCTAGCTATATATATATATATATATAAAAGAAGTCATGTGTTAAATTTTGCCACATCAACTGGCCGTACATACGCGCGTAGGAATTGAGATAACAATTGCATTCACAACGAAAGTTTCATTTCTATAATTACATTGTCGGTAACATACATAGATGGCTTGGCACTCAAGTTTTCAACTCTGTTTGTTGTTTACTTTTGGTTTATCGGCAGACCAGGTTTAATTTTCCACTTTGAAGTCTATAAAATGCCAATTTTATGGCCAACACCTCGTCGTTGGTATTAAGTCAATCATCCAGAAATCTGACTCACTCCGAAGTTTCCAAGCAGCATCTTCAAGCTAGCCATGGATCTTTTCTAAAAAATTACAATATTAAAAAAAGTTTATATATAATTAATTTCTATATGCATGAATGCCCTTGATTTGTTTCTTATACGCTATACATGATGAGGATATACATGTACGTACATGTTCCCTATGCATATTTCAATGGTACGTACGTAGTAAGAGGACAAGGAAATTATGCAACGAATTAATTAAAGCATAAATTCAGGAGGCAATGAACATGCAAAATTGTTTATCATTGTTAATTGACGACAGGGATTATTTTTCTTTATATATATGTTTATATCTATTTATAAAATAAATAGGCCGTCAGAATAAAAATGATTACATTGCTTTCAATGATTACTTCAGGTAGGTTGACAAGCATATATATATATAGTTTATCCCTATATAATATATATATATTAGATTATATATATATCTAAATTTATTAATCCATGCAGAGTTAATCAATGGTACTAGCTTGTAATTTTAGAGAACTGATGTTCGCATTTTAGTTTGTAGCCAATCATAATCGATAACGTTTAACGAGATGTATTCTTTATTCTAATTGGTCATTCGTCTAATTATAATAATAATTAATTAATTCAACCACACTGGTTTTCAAAATTGTCTGCGATTAAAAATATTATTAACCAGAACTCAGTACCTGCAGACTGCATGCATCATGTGGAATATTTTGTTTATTTAAATAATTATTATAAGAAGATGGAATATTGATGGGAATCACATGGCAATTGATGTTATAAGCCTCTCCGTTTGAAATTAAGATATATAATTAATTAGTAGTTCTCAAACCTAACTTTTGATGAGCCACTAGCCAAAAAGCTAACCAGCTAGCTTGTTCTTCTAGCTAGGTTTTGCATCTTTTTATACGTTACGTACATTATTGATAATTCTAGTTTCGTTTGTAAAGTGGAGGCCATAATATTATAATATTATATGCTTTGAGGGCAACCATTATCATCACTTATGTTCCCTGGAGTCTGAAAAGTTCTGTTAAACCACCACATGAATCTGTGTGCTTAATTATGTTGAAATATATATGAGAACAATAGTTTTTTGAGAAATCATATTTGCAGTAATAGAGTGCGTAATGGCTGCATACTCTATTTGAAACAAATGAACAAATACAAGATTTACATGAAAAAATTAATTAATTAATGGTGGACCTCACTTTTTTTCAGAAGAAGTGTGCGGTACTTACATAACACATATTATATTCAACATTACTCTAGTTTTTTTTCTTTCCAAGTTCAAATATTAATGGAGGATAGAAAAATGAGATTCTTCGGGCTACAATCGATATTGATTCTCTAAAGTTGAATAATATGATAATGAAACAATAATAAAATTAAGGAGGAACAAGGGGCGCAGTACAAATGGAATAATAAGACCATTAATTGAATTAATTATAATTTCCATATATATCTTTGCTACAGGATTCTGTTCACTTGGCAGGGATGGATGGATATAATTAAATTGAGGGATGATCGATGGAATTAGTTCTTGAGTTCATGCAATGTTTTTATGGAATTTCAAAGAATTCTACAATATTTTCAAATTAAGTATGTCAACATTACTACTCAGCCATAATTTGTTGTAAAACGATCATTATAGTTATAAAGAATTTTAAAACATGATCAATATATATGTGACACATTTTATGATGGTGTGTTGGGAGTGTAAAAAAAAAAGACAAATTTGCAAATAATTTTTTTCGATCACTAATAAAGCTGGGTAATAAAATATATATATATGTGGCTAGAAATTCAATGACCGATATTAATAATTATGGTTTTTAAGGGACGTAAGTGGTCTATCCACATTTGATTAAGAGAGAGTCAAAGTTTGAAAGTATAGTTGGGGGGAGAGAGAGAGAGAGAGAGAGAGAGAGAGAGAGAGAGAGTAATATTATAATAAAAGGTGCACATTAAGCTTGACAAATGCATGTCATGCCCGGACCCTTAAGCACCCACTAATTGATCATGTCTTTAAGTTTTTATTATAAATTAGAAAGGAATAAGCATTAAGCAAGTTGGTTACTTGCTTTAATAATATAAGACTAGTGGAGCTAGACGCACTGCTGCCTGCCTCGTCAGCGCCAAGTGGGCATGTGGTAGTCCACACCAAACCCCATTTGTCTCCTTCTCGACCATGGCTGCATGGCTCCTTTTTCCTTTTTATTGCTTCTCTTAACCCTAATTAATCTAAACCTAACACTACAACATTGGGTTAGTTTATTTGATCACCAGTGCTATTTTAGTTTATAAAAATTTTATGTGTACTCATTTTTACGCATTCCACTAATGTGATTTGTTACGTTATTTTTTTAATATAAAATAAATATTTTAACCAATCATATTAATAGAATATGCAATAAATACGTCAAAATGACTATATGTAACAGAACTCTAACTTAATATAAATGCTAGAGAACAAAATCTATGGATGGATTCTGTGGATAGTTTTGTGCAAGTTGCAACCCAGAGATAGTGGGATTTGTTGGCCCAAACTTAGAAGGTGACAAAATAGAAAGCAGTCATACCCGGAAAGGAGGGACTTCAACTCCAGATACTGCCTGCCCTCTACATGACAATTACTAATACGGCTCAACAGTGAATTTGAAACAAAATCAATGGATTAAGATCGATTGAAAACTTTAATCTAAAATGAGTTGGTTGAAATCGACTCACCCGAACTAGATTTAATTTGATACGAACCCAACGCATGACATTCACAACCCGCGAACCAGAAACAAATCCCCCAATTGAGATTAAAATACCGTGATAGCTCTAATGAATGGGTCGAATTAAGATTGCTTTGTATATGACGTTGATCCGAAAATGAATCAACAGCCCTACCTTCGCTGTTGCCTCCCTCTGACACATAAAAAATTAAAAAGAAACTTTGGTTTGAATTTCAGGGGTTGAAGCGGCCCCCACGGACTTGAAAGACAAAGCGAAAGTGGATCCGAACGTACATGTGTACAGTCGGACAAGGCACGTTCACGGTAACGATCTCCATATGGACAAGCGAGCGTCCACGACATCATAGTCAAATCAAATAATGAGAGAGAGAGAGGGAGAGAGAGAGGGGGGGGGGTGTATATGGTGGATTGAGGCCCATGTTGCAGTGGGACAGGGTTCACGTGTCCTGTCATACACATGTGCGACCGTGACCACGAGCAGGCAAAGTAAATTAGGTTGCACCTTTTACTAATACTGTTGGGCTTAAAAAAGGTAACTGCATCAGTCTTTCTTTCATTCCAGCCCATGTTAATTACATCCAGTACCTTTCTCCGGAGGTCTGTTTCTTAAATGGCTTACATCTTGAGATAGTCATGCCTGGTTTACAGCATATTTATGTCTTGTCTTGTTGCCCCCGAGCCAACCAATTCAACCCAACATTAACTTTGATTTATACATCGAACCTCCATAACAGTACGGGAGGGCGAATTTAAGCACATTCTGGCTGCATCAAATGTAAATTTTCCAAGAGAAAAGAGGACAGGATAGATTTAAATCCAGAAGAGCACTCCCAATGGCTTTTATAAAATACACTTTCTTTTAAATATAAAGAAAGATGGCCAAAAGTCCATTCCATTGAATCATCAATTCTATTTTTATTTTCCATTCAGCTACAGTAAATTCTCTACATATAGATATTACTGTTCATTCCTCTAAACAATTTTTTATTCTCTCATTTCATCATCTTTCCTTTTTATCTTATTTTCATTTTAACCATTTTGCACAGGCCCCACTTCTCATCTACTCTCGTTCATAACCCCTTCGACTTTTTATGCATGCAGAAGTCTTGATATTGTTAATAATAAATATAGGTATTTTTTTTATCACTTTTTTTAAGTAATTTAAAATATTACATTAAAAGAAATATTACAAATATCAAAATATATGATGTATAGAGAAATATTTGAAATATATGATGTGTAGAGAATATAATATTTGAAATAAATAAATAAAAATTAAAAAGTATAATATTTAAATGATATAAAAAATAAATAAATAAGCTAATGTATGATGTATTGTAAAAGTTAATATGTAAAATAGAAAAAGTGAATTTTAGTGATATATTTTAAAAGATATGATAAAGAACCATTGGTAGTGTTCTAAGATGGGCAGGAACCACTTCAGCCGCCATCGCCAGCCCGCTTCTAGTTCCCGCCCAATATATTCTCCGACATTTATTAAATACTATAATACACATTTTCCAGTCAACTAAAAATGAGTTCCCTATATAAATAAAAGGCTTGAAACATCAATTGTGTGCCATAACTTTTTCCCTATGCGTAAATAACTCGACAGATTACCATTGCCAACCTCACTCTGTAAAGAAGATAGGTAGGCAACAAAATGGTCATCGCTGTTTGTGTGTGTGTAAAGTTAACGAGAAGATCCATGAAGACTACAATATTTCAGCAGAGGTTTGAATGCACAACTATAAGAAAACTCAAGATCAGTCTAAAAACTCCAAAAGATTAATCCAGGATAACTCCTCATAATATCAAAGTACAAATCTAATTAGGGAAAGGCCATCTACGATGTCATGCCTTGCTAAAACTAACTGCTGGTGGTATTAAAATTATTACAAGTTTTCCTCCTATGCATTGAGAAGGGTCATATATTTCATCGAGCAACTTGACAGTGGCTTAACAAATGTTTTTCTTGAGCATTAACATTGGTCTATGCATATGCAAATGCAAAATCACCTCTTTTGCATATCCATTTTGCCATTCAAGCAAAACTTCCCAATTGGCTTATACATATTTGAGACTTTATTATTATTAATTTTTGTCTAAAATCAATTTTTTATATATATTTTGCAATTAGCATCCACTACATACATCTGACATTAATAATACAAATGCAATAATAAAAAATATAATTCTTTTATTTATTATATTAAAAATATAATAAAATGAATATATATATTATAGTAATAAAATGAATGTGTAGGTGGGTGAATGTTTGTTGTGTTGTTGAGGGAGGGAGAAGAGGAAAAGATTGTGAGAGAGAGAATGGAAGGAGAGAGAAATAATGATTAAAATATGTTTTGTCGAGTGAATAGTTGCTATCTAAATTTGGATAAGAACTGTCCATAGCTAGCTATGTATATGCATATGCATAAGTCAATGTAGATGACTTTAGGGTCATATTATGCAAATATGCAAATATGACTTTGCATATACATATGCATAGACCAATGTGGATTCTCACTGCCTACAACACAGGCTGGGTTAAGAGGTTACCAGATGGAGAGATTCAAATAATTTGATCACTAGCACAATTCTAGCCATTACTCAGTAACCTGATATAAATGGTCATTTAAGATATAAAAAATACACAGTATTACAACCTTTTGAGAACAGATCTAGATATGGAATTTCAACAATGAAATATTTGCAGCAATTAGGAACTCCATGGCTCATGGGAACCTCATCAAGAACATTGATGGCACATTGGATGAAACATCATACTTCTTGAGCTAAGTTTGGTGGTTTCCAAAGAGAAACCAAGTGCTATGGCCGCATCTTTCAACCTACCTGTGGTTGTGTTGGGACGGTTACAGAAAGCCCTCAATTTAGAACTTTCAGCCAATTAGGAGAAGCTGGAAGCTTTCTCCACCTGCTCTGCCTTTTTTTCTGTAACTTACACTAGTAGACAATGGACCTTGAATCTAGGATCTCACTCTTCACCCCATTCTTATTTGAGGGAGAAAGTGCCATTTGAGCCAAAGCTAAAAGAAGATAGCAGCTTTCGTTAAGACAACATTAAACTGGTGTTGATCATATACTGAAGACCTATAGGGTCTATTGCTGGCCTTGACAGGCACTGTTCCATCATCCCCTCCTCCCCCCAAACAAAAAAAGTATAATTCAATATGCTTTTTAAAGGCAAACTAAGAACATCTTTTTTCTCCTAAGGTTCATTCATCTATAAATAAATTAAAAGCTAAGAGATTTTGCAAGCACTATACGGTAATGATCATGCATGTCTACTGCCTTAATTCCTTTTCATTTCATATTAAACTATCTTTTCATTTTTTGGTTGGATAAGTGAGAGACCCTAAAGAAAATGTGGGAAGAGAAGGGATCTAAACCAGCAACCTCAGCTTCAGACGTGTGACAATAAGCCAGTAGTTAGCTCTGGCAGTTATAGGTAAACTTCTCATCTCTCCAAAAAATTAAAGATTAAAAAAATGGCATAAGCTCTTAAGGATAATTACACCCAAATTCAGCCATCATTAACACAACCTAATTATACTTAGTACCAACAAGTTCATGTATATGAGTTTGTCTTATTGGACTGATCCAAACAAATAAACCTGTTGTCTTAATGAGATATTTTACTAGTTTGAGTCTTTTATTTACTATCAATGTTGGGCAATCTTGAAAGTCAATAGCCACGAATTTTATTAGAACTTTGTTATAGAGTTTTATTTTATTTTAAAGTCTTCAAGTTGCAAGCCTATAAAAATGCAGTCCAGTCATATTTTAAGGGCGTTGATTATTATTATCTAAATTTTATATTGAAAATATTCTGTGAGAGTTTTTTCCTATCCCTTGCTATCTTAAAGTAGATTCTTTAAGGTTTCATAAGAGTTGTGTGATATAAGTGAGACCAATCTCATTTCTACGACATTCCGCTCTAACTGCAGCGTCGGATCCTGTTCCAGATGATACATTAGACTCAGACCCAAATCCAAATTTAAATGAGATAGCTTCTTCAACAATGGTTGTCATCACTATTTGTTGTTCTTTTTCTTAGTGAGACTCGGACCCACACTTCTTGCCCAGACGAGCCACCATTCAGGTGGTCTCAATGATGCCATGTAAAGCATCAAGTCATCACAAACTTCCTATTTCACATAGTATGGCAAATTGAATGATGAGAACCAATGGACTGACAATAGTTGCCCCCCAAACTATACTACTCACAGAGAGATGCCATGCCATCAGATACTTTACATTGTTCAAAACAACACCAGAAGATAACACGTGCTTTCGTTAGGCCCATGTATATATGCTTTAAGTCACAATGTGCAAGATGAGAAGTGCTACAACCACAAAAGGATTTCACAAAAGTAAACTCACAAACTGACATGACTTCATGTGATCCATTAGATCTACTTTATAATAAAAATAACTTTACAATCTAACGTACCGCATCAAGCCACCACGTCAGTCTTTGAGTTTATTTTGTGAATTCTTTTGTGGTTAAAATATTTCACAGTGAGCACATAATATGCAAGTAGAGAGCAAATGCATATAAATTTTTATTCTTCTTTTTATTTTTTTTTATAACTAATAAGAGATTTTATTACCAAGAATAGGCATAGCCCAAGTACAATGGAAGTATACAAGAGGAAATACCTACATACACTCTAAAAACTGAAAAAAACTAAAGCAAATCAAGAAAATCATCATAAATTTTTATTTTTCTCTTTTCCAAGCATTAAGCAAATAAATTCACCATGGTCCCATAAGTGTGCTCTTATGGGTGATTACCTCATCCAATTTTATAGTAACATCAAAGATCTATGAAAGCATTGATAAGTCATAAGGGGCAACGAAAAAGGGGCATTCAATATCTTATTGCAACTTATAAAAGTAATCCGCTATCCATACAAAGAGATTTCAACTTAGGACCAAATTAACGACCACCTTAACTTACAAGTATCAAGTATGCGATGTCCAGAACTTTATTCCTCCTGTTTACGAGTTCCTTTATTCTTGTTACCGTATATCAAACCAGTTTCCTGGAAAACATTTTCCAAATCGAACCAAATTAGAGAAAACCACACAGAAAACGAACAGCTCAGTTAAAAATAAGCCACAATTCGCGTTATGTTTTACCTGTGGGTCGGGAATTGGTTTTCGTTTCTCAACATAGCGATAAGGATCATCCAAAGCAGCAAGCGCTGCCTTTTCCTGTAATAAAGAATACTCTAATCCTCATCCGAGTTCAAAACAAATTGGAATTGCTGTATATGAATCGAGATAGAGAACGAGAATGGACAAACACACCTCTTGTTCACGCTGGAGGTCTCGGGCTGGCTTGACCCAAAGGTAGTAAGCTAGGGTTCCAGCCACGGCCCACGAAGCGAGGTTGGTTCCTCCTCTAAGACCTCCCATAGAATTGCCTAGGAAGGACCTCACATTTCCCAAAGTTCTTCCCCAACTATTCCTCATCGAACCGAAATTCAGAGCCTGACCTCGCTAATTCTTTTATTCTTCCGTTTGGAGCTCGCTAATGATAAACCCTCGACTCTTTAATAAACCCTCGACTTTTACGGACTCGTGGACTATATTTTTATAAAAATAATTATATTTTTTAACATTTTACTATATAAAGAAATTATTTATGCAATTTTCAAGCCTATAAATTTAGACAAGTCCTTTAAAAAAGTGACTCACTAGAAACAAAATTAATAATGCTTTTCTCGAACTCGTATCACTTCTCTCTATAAAAGTGACCATTTGAAATAGAAAAACTCTAAACCCAGACTCAGCTGAGGCCTATCTGCAAACGACATCTTACATTGAGACAAACGCATCGTTTTAAAATAAATAAAATGGTACGTTAGATGAAACCAAACTTATTCAAAATGGTGCGTTTGTCATTTTCCCGTTTGGTTGCTCTCCCCTTGCTCGATCTCTCTCCAAGGCACTCTCTTTGGGCGACGGCATCTTCGTTTCTCCCCCATGCTCGATCTCTGTTCTTTTGTTCTCTAATAGATGCGACTCCATCCTTCGTTCCCCTTTTACATTTTCGTTCTTGGTTTCTCTCCCCATGCTCGATCTCTCTCCCAACCCTAACCCTAACGCAACAAAGTTGTGCGACGCCGAGAAAAAAATGATTCACAATCCAGATTATTGTTGTGCGACGCCATCCTAAGTAACTTTCCATTCTCTACCCGTTTTTTCATTTGGGTTATGCGGCTTGTTCAAAAGGACCAATTTGGTATTTTATGCCATTGTGTTTACGCAGCAAGATAGAGACCTTCAGGAAAGGGTTTGGCACATATTTTGGAGAGCTATAACTATAAGCTGTCATTTATCTTTTCCCCCTTCCTTTTCTTTTTAAGTTTTCTAGTATAATTTATTTCTTGGAAGCCCTTCGTAGCAATATGAGCACATGATTGTTATAAATATGAGACTTATTAACTTTTCTGTTGCATCAGAAAAACCTGGATCTTCTTAGACTAAGCACATGATTGTGTGTTAAATACGGATGTGACACATAACTTCTCATCCTCTCACATCACATTCATCTTTGCCTTACAGTCTGTCTTGCTTGTTGGTCGAGCCTAGGAAATGTTTGACACCCTAATTCATGCCTTGCCACAACAAGCACATCCCACAATGATATATTTCACAGTCCTATCTTTCTCCATTTTACTCATTTGTGTTATTACCCCAAAATCACATCATTTTCCGTAATATTTATAATAAGTCATCAACTCATTTTCAGACTCAAAGCACATCTCTGGCTTTGGCTCCTCAGTGATATTACCTTCATCAGTAGGCTCCATATGAAGTGACCCGGAACTGCCAGTCTCTTTGGTATCAATCGTGTTACCCAAAGAGGCAGTAGACTGTGCTTCAACTTCTGTCGAGTCTAATGTGGCCTCACTAAGTTCTTCAACAAAGTTACTTTATTGCACTTTATTTTCCTGCAAATTAGGAGAAAAAAAGTATTATATGACAATATATGTTCTGGATAATGTAAAAGACACAACATATGAAAAATCCAACACATCACCTCGCTGCCACATAGATATGGGTGGGTAGATGTCAGAGTAACAAATGCTGGTAAAACCGAACAAGAGCTAGCAACGATACTAACGCTGCTTTGTACACTAGAACTGGCAGGTACACTAGAGCTGACACTAGTTGTGAAACTAGATATGGGAGCGAAAGTAGACATAGCAACAGAAGTATTCATTGCAGCAAAAGTAGAGTTCCTTGGGTATTGCAGCAATTTTTCAAAAAAAAAATGTAAACATAAATAATTAGACCAAATATTCAAGTTCAACACTAACTACAATAAATACTCCAAGAAATCATTACCTGGTTGCTCCATGGATATTTGTAGATAGTTGGAAGGTAGTAGAACTACTCAAGACAGCAATACTTGACGCAGTAGTGAAACTACTCAAGGAAGAAGTACTTGACGCGGCATTGGAACTACTCAAGGCAACAATACTTGACGCAGCAGCGAAACTACTGAAGGCAGCAGTACTTGACGCAGCAGCAAAAATAGAGTTCCATGGGTGTTATTTTTCCATAAAAAATTTAAACATAACTAATTAGCTCAAATATTCAAGTTCAGAAAAATAAAGCACTATAACTACAATAAATACTCCAATAAATCATCACCTGGTTGCTCTATGGATATGAGTAGGCAGTTGGAAGAGGTCTCAACATTGGTATGGTGTAACTATACAAGGTAGTGAAACTACTCAGGGCAGTAGTACTTGATGTGGCAACGGAAGTAAAGCTCCATGGATGTTGCTGCAGTTTTTCAAAAAAAATTTAAAATAAATAATTAGACCAAATATTCAAGTTTGTAAAATAAAGCACATGAACTACTTTATCATTTAAAGATCGTCTGGTTGCTCCATGGATATGGGCTGGCACTTTGAGGAGGCACAAAAGGTGGTAACCACACATGAGGCACTGTACCGTGGTAACTTGATATGTAGTTTGAAAAGTCTGGATAAAGTGGTCTTAATATGTTCTAACATATAGTAACATAATGTTAATCAAGCCCAGTGGGCAATAACTACACATAAAATAAACACACAACAATTATTGAAAGAGGTGTACAATACCTGGGTTGATGGATTGGTGATAGGAGCTATTATGCGGGATGCGTCTTCTTTCTCTTTTTCCATCTACCTCAACAATAAAATCAAGCGGGTGGTTGTCAAGAATAAAAACAAGAAATTCGGGTATTGGTATAGATTACTAGAGATGTTATTACATAATGCTAGCTTTAATGCCATTCTATGTGGTTCCTACTCTCCAATATTGCACCATTAATGCCTCATGTTCACACCATAATATCGTTCACATGAGAACCTCTCGCATCAGGCCTTCATCTCACACACGTATATAATAAAGTATATATGATCTAAACATATAATACACATATATAATTAACTTACTATATGAACTATACATGACTAAACCATATATAAAAATAAATATTATGCTTGGCCAGCATTACTATTTAGTTGAAGCTAATTTGTTTGTATAACTCTAATTGATAGTACTTAATTGGCTAGTTAATTTATTACTCTGTTCTTTTGTTATAGAACAGATATCTACCAAGGCCTCATTTTTTTTTGACATAAAATCAAAGTTTTGAATTTTGTACCGTACAGGCCGGTATGGCCGAAAATATACCGTTTATATGGCGTAGGCAGTACAAAGAAGTGTATAGTTTCGTACCGATCAGAATTTTGGCCATTTCTGCTAGTACCGGCCGATATTTCGGCCTTTACTTTTTTTTTTTCATTTATTTAAACTGTAAGCTCATTTTTTGACCCCCTAATTCAGACCAGACTATTTATATATTTATTCATATATAGATTATTCCAAAATGGTACCGGTACCGAAATATCTCATTTTAATGCTTCGATCGAAACGGTCACCAGTACGGTATTCAAAACATTGCATAAACAAGTGCAATAACTTGGGCTTCCTGCTCGGTTCTTCATTTTCTTCGATTTTTGTTCTTTTTTTTTTTAATATAATTGCTGACGTGGCATTTTGCCAGTCAGTGGGGTTTGAGGGCAGGCACAACTTTGTGCCTGTCTGTAGCACTACTGTTTGAAATAATGTTTTCAAGAGAGCATTTGTCAAATTTTCTCATAATACCTATTGAAAATTTAAATTTTTATAATTAAATTCATATAATTATTTTATAACTTATTTTTATCTGTTCATATAAAAATTAATTTTTTAAATTTAAAAATTCATCTTTAACAAAAGAAAAAAAAATCTGCAACAAACCCGATACTTAATTATTTTATGGAGTAATCATAACTAAAAAATAAATATGAATTTAGATCCCTTAGAGTTCCTGTATAATTTTTTGGGCGTAGAATATGAACATCCTTATAATTTACACCCAAGAGTTTATTCAAGTTTTTTCATACCCGTTTTGATGATGATCTCCTTGCCGAGCTTGGATTAACTAGGTTTTGTGCTTGGCTTATTGCATTCATTTATAAGGAGGGACATATGGTTAGAGGTTGCAAAGCCCCGCATGGAAAATAAAAAAGAAGGGAAGGAAGTGGTATGCTACAAACCCCAAACACTTGTTGGTTAATGCTATGTTGAAGGTATCCCAAAGGTTCTCTCGTCTCAGTGAAGTTGTCTTAGGTATATAGTAGCATGAAATATATGGGGAAGCATAATGTCCTAAACCGAGATAAAAGCCATCCAGATTGGGAATAGAATAGGTCTTCCATGTTTATGCTGTAAATGATATGAGTTTTTTGAAGAGTCAATTTATAATTGGTTTTTGATGGGTTTTTTCAGCACCTTTCTTCTTTTCAGGTTTCCAGACATTGTAAAATCCTGGTTTTGATATGTAACATTATCTTGGGTGTGTTTCAACATTTTGCACAACACCACCATCCATGCTACATCTCAGTCAAGCAAGGGAGATCTTGTCCTTTGGTACAGTAACTTACAATAAAACAATATACACAGCAACTAAACGCGTTAATGCAGCAACCAAAGTAGATAATCTATTCGAACAAATCAATTCATGGCAGGTGTCATTCTTGTGTCCTAAGTGACAATTGGACAAAAGGAAGAACGTCAGACCACCAGCCCCTTGGATTCTGGACCCCAAGTACTAACTTATAATAGCAACTTACAACAAAAAAAGACAGGACAGAGATTAAAAACAACAATCAAGACATCAAACAGGCTAAATATTTTGGTGGGGGCGCTTAAGCTCACGGGTCGCCATGGGATGCAATCATACTCGCAGAGAGAGAGAGAGAGAGAGAGAGAGAGAGAGAGAGCAAAAACTAGCCATGTTTCATTCTCTCCCTCCACTTTCTACAATAATAAACTTTACAGCTATGAAAGCAAAGCAATCTCACATGGGCACCAACTGCCTTAATTTGCTTTCCACTCCCCTCTCTCTCTCTCTCCGCTCTTTCTCAGCCACTTTTTGCCTTTTATTTCTGATTCATTTGATTTCTGGGGCCAACTTTTTTCTTCAAGATGCAACTTTGGTCACATCTTTGCTGGATCTGTTGTATTTCATGTGACTCTTGACAAGCTGCCCAGATGCAATGGCAGACATCAGAGAGAGCTCCCCAGCCAAAACTGCACCAGCTACAATGGTGGCCAGAAGCCTAGAGTTTGATCCTGGTGACTCTTTGTTTGCACCCTTCACACCGATCAAATTCAAGCAAGCAGACTGAGATGCAAGCTGAGTCCCACCTCCAACAGTACCAACCTGACAGAAAAATATGTGAAACGAAGCCATTAAGTTACGGATCAAACTACCCATAATCATGCCCATATGAAATTATCAAGTACCTCAATAGAAGGCATAGACACAGAGATGTGAAGATCCTTCCCCTCATTGACAGGTTCCAACATGGTGATGCAGTTAGAACTCTCAACATTTTGTGCTGGATCTTGGCCTGTGGCAATAAAGATTGCAGAAACGATGTTGCTGGCATGGGCATTATATCCACCAAGTGCACCAGCAATTGCAGAACCAGTGAGGTTTTTGAGCATGTTAAGCTCTACAAGGGCAGCTACATTGGTCTTCAACACCTTCTTCACCACCTCCTCCTTGATTATTGCCTCGCAAACAACAGATTTTCCACGACCTTCAATCCAATTTACAGCAGCGGGTTTCTTGTCCGAACAAAAATTTCCTGGTCAATTAAGGAATTGTAAATACCAGAAAATTGGACGAATATTGCAGCATGTATTGTTTCTCTAGAAATATAGCTGAATTGACCCAACCTAAGAAATTTATTGCATTATCTCTTTAGAAGTGTACGTGATTGACCCAATCAAAGGGTATGAGCTCACATACATCGAAATGAAAAGAGATATCTAAAGACTGAGAAATTGCAATGAATTCAAACTTTTTACTTGTTAAGTTAAATGGTTATAAAAAAGGAGTCCAAATGAAATAAAATCCTAAAAATTGATATTACTAAGATATAAAATTAGGAAATCTCAGAAAATTTGTTCACAGTTGAGGGGAGAGAGTTGGGGCTAATAATTATTTCTCCACTAGTATGCATACTTTTGTTTATGAGTAATTGTAAGTTTTATTTATGTTTACAATAGGCACAGACAAAGTGCATGCCTGGTGATGCATAAAAGGCACGTTTCTTTTTTAAAAAATAAGTAGAAAAAATAGAAATGGATAAATACACAAATAAAACTATCACCGTCATGTGAGAAAATCTGTGAATATTGTACCCATTGACGTCTTAAACAGTAAAATACTTATAAGGAAACTAAGGGACGCCTCACCCTTTTCCTCATATAAAATGACTTGGGAATTCAAAAGTATGTAGACAAAGGATACAGCTCATGTGCCAGTGTTGAAGTATCAGTATTTAGAATGAAAACAATGCTATGAATAAAGATAATGAAAAACCTAATCAACTGACATTACCGCCAAAATAACTAAAATATTTTGACAGATGTCGGAGGTAATGATATCGAATTATTGACAGAAAGGAACATAACATGCTTCTATTTGTCAGTAAAAGATATACAGATTGAATAAGATGAACTTTTTATCAAAATCTGTACAATAAAAGAAAACTGTGGGCTCAAATTAATTTCACTACCCGCTTCACTGAAAAGTCTCAGTTAATTATGGTAGCAAAAGCAAGGAACTTACCCGAGATGCCAATAACATCCATGTCAGGGAAATCATCTTGAAGGAAATCGAGGACGTTCTGAACCCCTTTAGACACCATGTTCATGCCCATTGCATCGCCTGTGCTGCAGCTGAATCTCATATAGAGATTCTTTCCAGCCATGGAGCAGTGAATACCTTGGAGCCTTGCGAATCTACTAGATCTGCAATCAGGAAAAGAACACGACTATGAGTGAAAAAGCTTAAGAACTAATACTCCCTTTTAATAATATTAAAATTTTGTGATCGATGGGAAAAAAGAATATTCACTAAAAGTCTGATAGTTTGGTACAACTATATAACTTCGCTAAGGTGAAGTTTCATTTCAATAGAGAGTTTTCATTTCTTTTCGTTTGTCCTCTTTCTCTGGGTAAAGACCCTATTTTTATTTTTCTCTCTTGAAAACGAAATTAAAAGCACTGATTTTCTTTTTCCCTGTCACTTTGGAAACAAAATTTAAAATTCGGGTTCTAGCCTCCGGTTATCTAACTTTACTTCTTTCCTTCCATTTTTGTTCTTAAAAACCTATCAACGTCAACAGTTTCAATTAAGAGACAGACAAGTCAAAATCAAAGTTAAACGCTACAGAGAATCGTAATACTTATCAGAAAATATATAGACAAATCATAGCCATCAACCAGGAGATTAATAGACAACAAATGAATTAGGGAAGAAAAGCCCGTCAATTCTGGAGAAAATGAAATCAACGTAATAAAGCTGAACCTGTTGAAAACAACACCCAGTGTCTCGAAATTATTGGGATCCTCCAAGAAGAACTTCAATTCCGAAGCCCTTTTGGCCGAGGCAAACCTCACCACAGGGGCTCTAGTCATTGCGTCCCTCAGCAGGATGCTAGTTGCCCCACCAGAGGCGTAAATGGCCTTACACCCTCGGTTGGTGCTGGCCACAAGGGTCCCCTCGGTGGTGGCCATGGGAACCGAGTACTCGAACCCGTCGAGCAGCAGCGGGCCTGCTATCCCCACCGGAATCTGCACGTATCCCACTGGCATTTCGCAGCATTGCCCCAGAATCGACTCGTAGTCCAAGCCTTCCAAAGGCAAACCCTGCAGCGACCTCCCAGTCATTCTCTGCAGCGCCTCTCGCCGGATTGAAGCCGCTCTCTTACAGTCCCCGAGCTTCGATTCCAGTGAGTACGACGCGATCGTACCGTCCACAACCAATTTGACAATCTCCTCGTCCTCTTCGGAGGACAGAGTCGAAATTATCAGCTCGGGATTGGCCAATTTGGATGGTGTAGGTGGCGTTGGAGGGACAGCAATGCGCGGTGTACAGCGGGGATCATCGTCGATGAGGAAGTTCCGATGATGTTGGGGGTCGTCGAGGTCCCACGCGTCGTGGGAGGCGCGTGAGATGAAGGACTGGACGAAGTCAATGCCGAAGAAGCCGAGGAGGTAGATGAATGAGGCAATGAGAGATACAATGGCGGCGATCTCGGAGAGCGTGACCACGTGGAGGGGCGTCGAGTTACGGATCTTGTCTCGCCACCGGTGGAGAAGGTAGTACGCCACCGAGAAGAACAGCGTAAAGAATACGGCGTTGGTCAGGTAAAGTGGCAGCGGGAGCGCGTCCGATGCTCTGGGTGTCGGGGAGGGAGATCGATGATCAACGGAAGAAGATGATCGATCGTGATCGGTGGTTCCCCGTGGAGGCGGCCTTGGTGGCCGTCGGTGAATGTCCATTGGGATCCTTTTTTGGCGGTATACGAAATATGAAAGAGTGGAAGTGAGGGACAGAGCACAAGTTTAGGAACTGCAGGGTCGGTTGCGTTGGCTTATATAGATGAGCTGGGTGGACCGTATACACGTGCGTTGGCGGCAGACGTACACCCTGACAACTCATTCCCCCAATAGCTCGCACGTGCTTTTCTTTTCCAAATTTTTGAAAAGTAATATTTACAAGCGATCAACATGGTTCGGAAATAGAACATAATTTAATAATTTCTAAAAAAACTTTAAAAATTTAATGTAAAGATTGCATTTTTTACATTTGCTTGATTTTTAAAAATGAATGATTATAAATAAATTTCTTTAAATAAATAGAATAATATTACGAACAAATGTTAAGTATGCAAGTCTCTTGCAGTTTTTTTTTGTAAAAAATTGAATCTCAGTATTATTTTTTTTAATTTTCTAGATGAGATCCACATTTTACAAAAATCTTCTCAAAATTTATAAGCTTAATATTTGTATAAATAATTATTTAAATAAATAATGACCCTTTTAAGAATTTTTACGGCCAACACAAATTATATGTACATGAAATTTTAATATTATAACTAATAATATTTATAAATTATTTTAAAATAACAAATGCAAACAGATATATTCATTAGCGAGTAGTGTTTCATTTGGTTTTTATGTCGTATGATATGATGTTTGGTCAGGTCGGACCCCCCAAAAACAGAAGCAATGTGGGCTGTGGAGCTTGGTCTGTGGTGGAGAACGTCGGTGACACTGTGCGCGTGTCACTTGGTGCTCCCATAGCCACGTGAGATATACACAACACGACATTACAACGAAAGTTCCAATGTTCGCTGGTGCCAACTTCTACGACACGCTGGCCTCACGTTTTTCTTTTAAAAATTTTGTCCGCCATAATCCCAAAGCAAAATTTGTACGTAAAACGTGAATACGTTACTGTCGGAGTATCCAGAATGTCATGGTTTTAGTAACTCGTATGGATATTTTATGCTTTTTATAAATAGAAAAATTCTTCTAATAAATTATTATTTATTATCTTATATCTCATATCTTATAAAAAATACTTTTACACTTTATAAAAAAATTTATAAATGTAAAATATCAAAATGAATAGTAATTAATATATAACATTCATTTTATAAGTAATTGATGACAACCTATCTATGGACAAACAAAAACATCATTCTTATAACCACAATTTTCTTTTTACCTTAAATCTATAGGAAATTCTTAAAACAAATTATTTGTACAAATTTCAAGTCTCATATAAACTCTTGTAAAAATGTGAACTCCACTTTAAAAAAATGTAAAAAAAAAAACTATTATTTTTTAGTGGACTCCTTTTTTTATAAATGACTTGTATATGATTTGTCTATTTAAAACTTATACATAACATTAATCAATTCTCAAAACACGTTTTGATTGTATGTGTAATCAGCTTGATATTATTTTTTAAGGAAGTTAATCGATATGCTCAATGAGTCAATAAGAACATTCATATTCTTTCACTAAGAGAATGATTTCGTTTATTTTTACATATGAGTTGAGATTAAAGTTGAAAATTTTAAAAAATTTTATTAGAATATATATTTTTAATATTATTTTTATTTTGAAATTTGAAAAAATTAAATTATTTATTTTATTTTATATAAAAATTAAAAAAATATAATAATTATATTAAATGAAAATAATTGTGAAATCAACGAGGCTGCCAGGTAGCTTTTAATCATGCTGCCTAACTTTCTTTATTTGTTTGCATATCATGTTCCTTTCCATTAGCACATGAGAATATTCTGTTTGCAGATATGTTTGGTTTAAAAAAAAATCAAACTTTTTAGAATTTATTTTCTCTACCCAAATACCTTTAAGCATCAAAATTCAAAACGATTTTCATCTCAAGAAAAAGAATTCCTTCTCTCAACCATGACAATAGAGAAATTAGTATCCAAAAGTCCAATTTTACTTTGCTTATTAATTTGAGATCTTAGATGAGACACAAAATTTTCATATGATTTCATTTTATTTCATCATATATTATTTTCAAACATAATTCAAATAGAAAATTTTCAAATCAACTTTTTCAAATTAATCATTATAAAATTTTTAAACTTTCAAATAAAAAATAAAAAATAATTTTAACTTTTTTAAATCTCCAAACAAAAATAATAAATTATATTATTACAATTTTTTAATTTTATAATATTTTTTATTTAACTTTTTCTCTCTCATTTCCTAAAATTTAAAAAACACTTAACTCAAATCATCTCATTATTATTCACAAACTATCTTATTATTATTCACAAAATTTTCATTCCATCTTAATTCCGAAACAACCTCTTATATCATGTTAAAAATTTATTAGATACATCTTACCGAAAAATAAAAAATTAAATTAAAAAATTAAATAAAAGTTGTCACATTTTAAAGAAAATTTGGAGGCCAAAAGTCAAAAGATTTGCACCTTACCAACTTTTTCTTATTCTAGCTGGAGCTAGCAAATAATAATTAGGAGAATCACAAAACAACAAACGTCGTGCTTGATGATCATTAAAGTTTGATTTTTGTATCATGACAAGGCTTAAGCTATACAGATTATTTCTTCCCCCGCAGCTAATTAAGGTCTAAGTTGGGAATGGACACTATCTCAATCAGAATATTTTACTATTATTAATTATTTTGTTATTACTTTTTACATATTTTTCACTTATTTTTTTATTACTATTTAATATTTTATCATTATTATTTACAAAATACCAATAAATATCTCACTACGGCACTACCCAATCGCAACTTAGAACACCTAACTCCCCGAAAACGACACCAAGCATAATGGAATGCATATACAATATCAAGGTGGCCACACACGTGCGGACAAGTTGATCCCGGCCATTATTCCTCCAATAATGATTTTATTTTCTTCTTTTTCAAGAAAATATATGGAATATATAAATATAGCTATATACATACAAACTACTCTATCGGCATGATTTTACGAAAATTGATATTTTTTTTAGAAATATTCTTATTTCCATCTTAAATTTTGGTATCCCTAATTATATATATTTATAACACGTCATATATATTTTAAGTAGCTGACATTTAAGTATTTGACAAACAAAATTATTCAAAACTATGTATCACATTACAAAATATGATTAAGAATAATCAACACTTATTAAGTTATATATATATATATATATAACTAATTAAACTAGTTTCAAACCGGGCCACATCATGAGTTTCCTTCACGCAAACGGTCCTAGTCGTGGTCGTTTCATGCAACTTTACTCGACTTGATTAAAAAACAAGAGTCAGTAAATGGGAACCCATAGACAAAAAAGCTGCGCATGCATTCATTTTTACACTTGAATTATATGATTGGACAAGCAATAGCAAAACAAGAAAAAAACGAGGGGTTAAAAGTCATGACTGAGAAATTAGAAAGAAGTCTTCGATCCCTTAACCCTACACTGGTTGTTGATCTTATTTTTGTGCATGCGTATTCCAGAGCCATGACCAAGATGATGAAGACGACTCCTGCTAAGATCCCTACATAATGTGTTGCACGTTTACATCCCGGCCCCAACAATAAAAGTTTCCATCACAGATAACTGCATGCATTAATGCAGTATATTTTTAATTAAATGATAAAAAATAATATTATTAATGAATGACATTTCGTATAATTTTTTTATAATTTATTTTATTCACTACATATTGTTTAAGGTACTCCCAATTAATTACGATAGAGGCCGTGTAAAATAAATTATTAAAATAGTTGTATATATATTTATGCTCTTTCGATCGGATGAAAATACCACTAAACTACTGTAGAGCTGGCATTAATATTAAAAAGAAGAAGGAGAGAGAGAGGGGGAGAAGCCCAAGGCTATCGATATTTTTGGACCGCTTCAAAGCATTCTCATCACAATCTTTATAAAATTCTTTAAATTTTAACTCAAATATACTATTCTATAAATTTTATCCTAAGTTTTACTAATCTTTCAAAAATTTCTTATATCTCATTCCTTATAAATTTTTCATTATTTAAAATACTATTTCTCTATTTTTTTTAAAAATTTTTCTCTCACTTCCATTTACAATCTTAATTACCAGGTCTTTTATCTTTTTTTTAGATTAAACAATATCAGCTTCTACATAAATTTAATTATTGAACACGAAACTGATTTTTTATCCTGGTACGAGAATAGTAACAAAATTATTACGATTTTAATAATAATTAATATTCGTCGTTTCAAAGAATATTTTATTTATAACCAATAATTAAATGACAAGAGTTGCAATGGTATAAATAATAATAACGGTATTATATTTGAAACAAAAATTATTATCACCATACAATATACTAGTATTGCTCATTCACACTAGTCCCAAAATACAAATTAATGTTATAATTACATACACTGAAAATATTCATACACCAAACCCAAAAGTATATTACATGTCAACATAAGATTATTCAGAATTTTTCAAAATAAATTGCCAAAACAAATAAGTACCACGACATTGAAATTGCAATAATCAAACTCGTTTTCTCTAGTTTTTTCTTACACCTCTCTAAATCAATTTTTACTCGATATCTAACGGTTTAGATGTCCATTGAGGCTTGTATCTTATGAAGGTCGATTTTTAATCGATAAATTGTTTTTTGGTCATATGCTGGTATTTTAGGATCATACCAACAGAAAAACCCACTAGACTGCCTAGCTTGCACAGTTGACAAGTATTGAAATTTGTAAATGACTCAGGTACGATAATAATGGTATAAAAAATACCATCAATAATTTACAAAATTACTTCATAGTTTATGCAGTTGAAAAATCGGCAACTTTTATTATTCTCAGAATGAGCAGTTCGTCGAGATGTTTTAATACCACAATAGCATATAGGATATTCATACTGACGATAGTTTGATAAGTGTGAGATATTGCTAGTGCAACTACTTGACCCAGACATTGGATAATATTATCTTTTGTTTTGTTTCAAGTTTGTAGACAAACAGTAAGCATTTTCATTCTCGACACAACTTTCTCTTGTGAGGCCCCCAAACATATCCAAACCATTAACTCAATTGTGTGATCATCACAACCGAGAGATACATAATCAATATCATACCAAACAAAATAAATAGAGAACGTGATTTCGCTAGCCGACTCAAGAACCGAATGGTAACATCTAGGAAATTTGGCACCCTCGAATGGCTGCAACAACCGGTTGCCAATACTTATTGCCCAAACATACCCAAACCATTAACTCAATTGTGTGATCATCACAACCGAGAGATTCACAACCAATATCATACCAAACAAAATAAATGGAGAACGTGATTTCGCTAGCTGACACAAGAACCGAATGGTAACATTTAGGAAATTTGGCACTCTCGAATGGCTGCAACAATCGGTTGCCACTATTTATTGGTCGTCTAGGTTACCTAGCCATCGAGGTATGTACTAAATTTCCTATGTTCTCACGAGGCTTTGTCATTATTACAGTCGATGGGTATAATCCAATAAAGAAAACTGAGCCACAATACTTCTCTATCACAACATAACACAAATAAATTTAATTTACAAAATCCAACAAAATATCAAAGCAAATTCAAACAGCATGCAAAATCACAAAAACAATCATGCTAAATAAGAGCATTCGCATCCGGTGCCGCATATTGAATGTATAAATAAATGGGACTTAGAATGGTTTGTCCATTTACACCATGCGTAAGCCAGGAGCCCAACTTCGAATGGCTACAAAACGTTACCCAAACCCCAGTTGCCTTTTGTAAAAACTATCACAAACTGCAATATGGTCATCCAGGTGAGGATTACCCCACCATATCGATAGGGCCCCACTAACATTTGTGAATTAACTCCCATTAACACCACCATTACAGTTTAATAGTAGACATGCAGCCCCCCACGAGAAATAATTATTCATCAATACCAAACACTGATAAAGGACATGGAAATCATCATAAAGTATGAAAATGCAGTATCAAAACAGTTTTGACAATAGCACTACACATGCAAAAAAAGTTTTGGCAATAACATAACAGAATAACAGAACATGAATAGAATATGAACAACTCAAGCAACATAACATAATATGAATAACAATGGATGGAAAAAAAATTGAGGCACACAAATAAAAGAGTACAACTAAGTAAGGCATAATTCAAAAAAATTTAATATCATGTATAAAGTTATAAGAAATGAAGATAGAAGCCAAGACATTCATGTACATAGAAGTACTAATGTGATTGTAATATATTAATGTGACTGTAGAGTGTATCTTGCTCATATTATGCTTACTTATAAATAAAAAAACTACATTGGAGTGTGTTTATCGACAAAAAATTGCAATTCAACATCACAGTGCAATTCACAACACAGAACAATGAAAAAACACAGATCAATCCAACAGCAAGTGAAAAAATCTAGGGTTTTTTTTTCATAATTTGAAATATGTAGATTATTGAAAAATAACCCCAAATCTAAGCATAGAAAATGGAAACCTCAGCACATGGAGGAATAAATTGCTTAGAAAAATCTAGGGTTTTTCTCCCCTAAATTGCAATTCACAAATCAGTGGAAATAGCCCCAAATCTAAGCATAGAAAATGATTATCACAGCAATGAAGGAAATACATTGCAACAAAAATTCAAGAAAAGCATTTATTGAAAACCCAAAGGAAATCTATAGGTTTTTTTTGTCAAAATGTTGGATTTGAAAATCCAGCCATGGAATAACCTTATTCTCAGTGAAATGGGATAGAGAAGCTCGATGCAAACAACTAAGGAAGATCCCTAATGGATGGAATTCCATCCATGGAGGAAGCCGAATCGTCAGTGTGTGTGAATGAGAATGAGAGAACCTAGCATTGGAGGAAACCAATAGGAGATAGGGATACCTATAGTGATGAATGGATGGAGAGGCTGTCGTCGATGGTGGCTGCAATGCGAGGGAGGGTAAAAAATGACGAAGGCACACAATGGTCGAAGGGAGGGAGACGCAAGAACAATGAGCAGCAGCCAACGAAAAGAATATTTGGGGATATACAGTGGATCCCCAAATATGGAGATCCTTGGTTGCTGCTCATTTTAAGGGTATTTGCAGGTATTTTCTATGTATTTGCAGGTCTGTTGTTTTGTTTTAGATTAAAAATAAAAAGCAATAAGCTATTGGACTTGGTGTCCATAACAGTAGTGTCCTGCTCCTCCTTTGGAGGATGGTAGGTTATAGTACTCTTCCTCCTTGGGAGAATGGAGTGTGATAATACCTCTCTTCTTTTAGAAGGGAGGTCTTTTAGTTCTGTTTTTACAAAGCGTTTTCTCTGTGTTAGGAGATAGTTTTTAGAAGTTAAGACAACGTCTACTACAAAGAAATTTGTTGGTGGGAGAGCCCAAACAAATGAGTAGTTTGGCTTGTAATCTGAATTTTTTCTTGTATTAATTAGTCACTGCTGTAACTTCGATTTCATTAAATGAAATAAAATCTATCTCCATAAAAAAAAAATATATATATATATAATGATAGCTACTTCTTTTTATCCTTTTTTATTTTGCCAGTTCGAACGTACTCTAACGTGATTTGCAGTTACAAAACTTATTAATAGGTAGCGGAATTCTTATTTATCATGGGGTGTTCTTTTTCTCATTATGAAAAAAAAAAGCAAAAAAAAAAAAAGGATTGGAATCACTTGAATTATTGAATATAAATGTGTCAAAACTATTTTTTTTTTCTTGTTGTTATCAATGGATTAATATTACAGTTTATTAAAGAAATTCGTGGTTTCCTCGTTTAATTTATTGCATTCACTGAACTTGGAGACGGGACTTTTTACCCCTTGCGAGAGCATGCTACATAGGTATAAAATGTCATTATGATTACGTTTAATTCGTCACTTGATCTAACCGACCAAAGAAAATTTGGAGGCCAAAAGGAAAAAAGCATTCGCACCTACCAACTTTTTCTTATTCTAGCAGGAGCTAGCGAATAATAACTAGGAGAATCACAAAACAACCAACGGCGTGCTTGATGATCATTAAAGTTTGATTTTTGTATTATGACAACGCTTAAGCTATATAATTAGATTATTTCGTCCCTAGCAGTTAATTAAAACATGACAAGCCATTAGCTCAGATCACGCCACCCTAGCCACCTAGAGGTGCTCGATCGACCACGCACACAGTTTGCGAAATGTGGTCCCCGACCACTAATGTGTACGTCGAGCTGCTATGAGCTTCATGTTGACGATGCCACTTGGATCGTCAGTATCTTCTGCCCACCCTGAAGTAGTCCCCAACTACCATGGCTAGTGCAAAGAGAGGGCACAAGAAGAGAGCAAGAGTGGCAACATAGGGGGATGGGAGAAAGAAAGAGGAAAAAAAAAAAAAAAGGTAGTGATCAGTGCCACATCAATGTGTGGGATCCCTTTATATATTCTTTTATGTCTATAATGTTTTCCTTAAAACACCTATTCCCAAAAGCGACATCAAGCATAATGAAATGTATATATACATCAAGGTGGCCACACACGTACGGACAAGTTGATCCCGGCCGTATAGATTATTCCTCCAATAATGATTTTATTTTCTTCTTTTTCAAGAAAATATATGGAATGTGTATAGATACATATTACTCTATCGGGACGATTTTATGAAAATTGATATTTTTTTTAGAAATATTATTATTTCCATCTTAAATTTTGGTATCCCTAATTATATATATTTATAACATGTCATATATATTTTAAGTAGTTGACATTTAAGTATTTGACAAATAGAATTATTCAAAACTTTGTATCACACTACAAAATATGATTAAGAATAATCAACACTTATTAAGTTATATATATATATATAACTAATTAAACTAGTTTCAGCTAGGTTAATTTGTTCATACCCGGCCACATGAGTTTTCAAGTCTGTCCTTCACCCATACGGTACTAGTCGTGGTCGTTTCATGCAACTTTACTTGACTTAATTAAAAAAGATTTGAGAGTCAGTAAATGGGAACCCATAGACCAAAGAGCTGCGCATGCATTCATATTTATCCTTGAATTATATGTTTGGACAAGCAATTTTGAAGAATAATCTCATATTATCTATGGACAAAATCTTAGATATATTTATAAGGAATGAGCAATTATTTCTTGAAAAATCAGTTTTATGAGATAAATTAGACCGATAAATTTCCTTTATGGTATCAGAATCTACTACAAGAAGAATGGAGGCCCACACTACCTACCTCGTGATAAGGATCAGAAAAAAATATTGGTCTACACGTGAGGGAGTGTGTTGAAAAATAATCTTACATTACTTGTAGACAAGATCATGAGCATGTTTATAAGGAATGCACAATTTTTTCTTGTAGAATCTATTTTATGAGATAAGTTAGGCACATGAATTTATTTATGATATCAAAGCCTGTCATAGGATGAATGGAGACCCACACTACTTATCCCGTGACAAGGACCATGAAAAATACTGACCTGCAAGTGAGAGAGGCCAGTTGTTGAAGAATAATATCACATTACTTGTGGATAAGGTCTTGTAAATGTTTATAAGGAATGAGAAATCATTTCTTAAAGAATCGGTTTTATGAGATGAGTTAGGCTCACACTACTTACCTCATGACAAAGATAAAAAAAAAAAAATACTGGTCTGCACACGAGGGAGGGTGTTGAGAAATAATTTCACATTACCCCTGGACAAGGTCTTAGGCATGTTTATAAGGAATTATCCATCTTCTCTTTTAGAACTGGTTTTATGAGATGAATTTGATCCATAAATTTCTTCATGATATCAAAATTTACCATATGACGAATGGAGGCTCACACTACTTATCCCGTATCAATAATCAGGAAAAATACTGGCCTGCACGTAAAAAATGGAGTTGAGAAATATATTATCTTTGAACAAGATTTTGGACATATTTCTAAGAAATGAACAATTCTATATTAGAGAATCGATTTTATGAGATAAGTTAGTCCTGTAAATTTCTTCAAGTGCAAAGCAAGAAAAACTAGGGGTTGAAAGTGACTGAGAAAGAAAGAAGTCTTCGCTCCCTGAACCCTACACTGGTTGTTCTTATTTTTGTGCATGCATCCAGAGCCATGACGAAGATGATGCAGACGACTCCTGCTAAAATCCCTAAATAATGTGTTGCACGTTTACATCCCGGCCAACAATAAAAGTTTCCATCACAGTTAACCGCATGCAATATATTTTTAAATAAATGATAAAAAATAATTTTTAATGAATGACGACATTTTGTATAATTGTTTTATAATTTATTTTATTGTTTAAGGTACTCCAATTAATTACGATAGAGATGTAAAATAAATTATTAAAATAGTGGTATATTTATCCTCTTTTGAATTTCTTTTACGTCATGATTAAGAAAATATTTTTTAATAGTGTTGTGATTATTTTAAATATTTAAAAATGTTAAAAAAATGTATGTAAAAAACAAAAGCAAAAAATAAAAATACATGAAATACACTAGCGGGAGCTCCAGCGGTGGTAGAGCCACTCTATTCATATATGTCGGTCATGTTCTATAGGGTCACTACAAGAAAATAGGTCATTTCCAACGATTTTTAGAACGTCGCAAAAAAAAATTATCACAAATAAGGACTATTTGCAGCGACTTAAAATTCGCCTCTAAATCCCAGCATAGATTTGGAAAATGCTAAGAGAGAATTCACTATTATGTTTTTGTGGAGACTTTTATACCTATTGCGGTGAGATTTTTCGCCTTAAAAAATTATTGTCACTATAGCGGCATTTTCTTTCTATCGAATAGAAAAATCGCCACAAAAGATTTTTTTTGCGGCAAACATAGTACAAAATTTATAAAACATTGTACAAGACTATTTGCGGCGAATTTTAGTCGCTGCAAAAGAGACGTTCCAACCATTTTTGATTCGTTCGAAAATGAGATTTTCTTCTTTTGTTGCGACGTTTTGAGTTATTGAGGCGATATGAAGTTGCCGTAAAAAGCTAATACAATTGACATGCGCGTTTTTTCCTTAGAGCACTCCCAATGGCCCTTGTAAAATATAATCTTTTGTATAATATAAAGAAAATTGGTGAAAAGTAACTTCCAATGGGTTTTGTACCTTCTTTTTTATTTTACATTTTGCAATAATAATTCTCTATATGTAGAGAATACTATTCATCCTCTAAAATATTTTTAATTACTTTATCTCTCATTTGATAGTTGTTTGGTATTATGAGTTTCATTTTAAATGAATAAAAAATATTAAAAAATATATATATTTAAATGATATAAAGAAAAAATAGATAAGCTGATGTATGGTATATTGTAAAAGTCAATCTGTAAAATGGAAAAAATAGATTTTGGTGATGTATTTTAAAGGATAATATACATAAACCATTGAGAGTGCTCTTAGTCATTGTCCCTCCCATTAGGGGTGGGCAGCGGGGCCCAGTCCCGTTTCCACTCTGCCCCCGTATAGCCTGGCGGATCACCCCGTTCGGTAGATGCGGGGGGCGGGACCACCCACCCGCATCTACCACCAAACCCGGGGACGGGGGCGGGATAAGGGTGTCCCCTGCCCCGGATTTACCCCGCCACGCCCCAGGTTATATATATAAATTATATAATTATCTATATAAATTGTATAATTACATATATTGTTTTAAAAAATAACCCAGGCATTGCCTAAGAGGGTTAATAACCTTAATAAAATTAAACTCAGACATGAAATGGCGTCGTTTCATCCCAAAGAGGGTTAATAAATATAAACCTAGGCATGAAACGACGTTATTTCATGCCTGGAATTAATTACCCTGAACCCCCCCCCCACACGAGCCCTTTGACTTCCAGAATCCTCTCTCTCTCTCTCTCTCAACTCTCGGTCTCTCTTTCTGTGAATCCGTCGCCGTGGTCCCTCTTTGCAATCTCTGTCACCGTCGCCATCGCCATCACCGTAACCCGTAACTCTGTCTTCATCTCTGTCACCGAAGGTAAGAAACCCTAAATTTAAAATTTAATTTTTTGTGATTTATATGTTATGGAATGAAGATTAGAGGAATGATGGGGTTTAACCAGATATGGAGGATGGGATTTTGTGAATTGTGTGCTGTGGAGACTTGATTATACATGTGGTTTGAATTTTTTATGGTTGATCATTGATGAATCTGTCCAGTGTCCCGTTCGTGTGTTTTTGAGGATTTTTTTTTGTTTACATTATGTAATGTGTGTGAATGATGAGTTAATTTGTATCTAATTAATTCGAATTGGAGCCCTAAATTTGAAACCCCTAAATTAATTTAGGGTTTTGGATGGGTTTCAATCTATCTTTAATACCTATTTGTCATGAAATTCAAACTTTCTTTCAAAAAAAAAATTACAATTTGCAAGGGAAAAGATTAGTTGGCTTACACTGTTAATTACTGAATGTTTGTTGGTTTAAAAAAAAATTGATTGATATTTGAATCTTTGATCATAATGAATCAATAATCATTGATGTTTGATCTTACTTTTTCCAATATATATGTTATAGCTTGGATGTTAATTGATTTTGGGTATTTCAAAACCCTAAACAATATTCAGTACCGAAATTTACAATATTTACAATATTTCAAATTTACAATATTTCAAAAAGCTAATAAATAATTTTATAACATATAAGAAGGTTCAACTTATTAGTTATAAATATTGTAACAAAATCATCATCCATTAATTAATCTTTACAAGAGATTAAGTTATAATTAATTAAGATGAAATATATATGCGAATGTCAAGTGATACTTTTTTTTATTCTACTTTTTTTTTTTATGTTCATTATACAGTTGCTCTGCTTATATTCATTATATTTTTTCTATGCTTATATTATTTCAATAATGAAATTTTTTATTTTTTTGTCGTGTCTAAAATTAAAGATCATCAGGATGTTAATTGTTTGGCATGTTGCTATAATTTCAGATTTCTTGTTTATTAAATGGATATGCCAGCAGATTCTAGTGCGAGCTCTTCTTTCCAGGCCGAAGGCACCCCTACCCCTACCCCTCCTACTCATACCCCTACCCCTACCCCTACGGCACCTTGCCCCACCCTCAAGCCCAGCAAGAAACCTGCTTCAATAGTTTGGAGTCATTTCACCAAACTAGAGGATGGTGACCCAAGTAACCACCAAACCAAGTGTAACCATTGTGGGAAAATTTATGGGTGTCACTATAGGAAACATGACACCTTACAATCAAAGGTGCACTTAGAAGAGTAATGCAAAAAAAGTTCAATATTAAGGTCACTACAAGAGAAAAATCAATTTAAGCTAGAAATTGAACTTCAAAAAATGACGGATGGGACTAGTGGGGGTGCAACTTTGAGGGAGCATACTAAGTATGATCCCGATGAGTGTAGAAGACATCTTGCTCGTTTGGTCATCATGGACGAGCTACTTTTTCAACTTGTTGGTGGAAAATGGTTCCGAGCGTATTCTCGCTACTTGGAACCAAAGTTTAATATTCCTTCTTACTACATGGTAGCAAAAGATGTTAAAAAATATTTTTACATTAAAAAAGAGAAGTTGATGAGTCAATTAGCGGATCAATTTGTTTATCTCACCACTGACACATGAATATCGGTCTAAAATTTTAATTATATGTCTTTGACTGTGCATTTTATTGATTGTCATTGGACATTGCAAAAAAAATTATAAAATTTTATAAAATCACCGATCATAAGGGTGAGATAATTGGAAAGGCCTTAGAGGCCGCAATAAAGGAGTGGGGGTTGACCCGAGTTGTTACAGTCACAGTCGATAATGTCATGTCTAATGATGTCGTATTGGGACATCTGAAGACCTATCTAGAGAGGAAAATAAGACACTTATAGGTGGTGAGTGTCTGCATGTGAGATGTGCGGCACATATTCTGAATCTGATTGTCACGGATAATTTGAAGGATCTTCATGATTTGATTGCTTGGGTTAGGACTGATGTGAGATGGGTGAGATCTTCTCCTTCAAGGTTGAAGAAATTCAATGTGGCGCCCCCAACTTCCATGTACGGACACACACGGAAATCGAGACACCCGGGATGATGACAACGCGGTCAGCACCCCATCGACATGTGCTGAGTGTGTGCAATGCAACACGTGTACAATAAAATAAGCAGCGGAACTGTTAAGTCACATAACTAAGTACCAGAGTTTTAATACAATACAAAAATAATACAGAAATCCACAAGTCAACATAATACAATTTTCTTGTTCATAAAACAACTTCAAATAAAAATACAAATACAACATAGAATATAGCCAAATGTCCCTACTCCTCAGGTGGAGCCGCATCTTCGGGCTCAACCTCTTCAAAACCTGCGTCAAAATCTACAGTCCCACAAAATGGAACCGCAGGTAAGTAAAACCCAGAAAACTCAAAGACAATAAATATATTTTAACAACCAACGCTATGCATGCTCATGATGACCCAAGCGTAAAAATCCGAGAAAACACATTTCTCGAAAAACATAATTTTCCCACTCACGCCAAAAACATCATTTGGCACAAATTAACAGTCCAGGAATAATTACATTAATTCCAATTTTAACCGTATGCACCATGGCCTCCCCTAGGGACCATCCACATACTCTGGCTTCCCATCTTCACCCCACGGGTAACGACCGTGCAAGTGATACATGAGTGATGCCCAGTTCCGCGCCCACCGCGTACATAGCCAGGCATCCTCTGACCCCCGCCAGCCCGAGGAGTCACGGAGTCGGATCGAGAGCGCTACCATCCCGTCCAAGTCCCGGGCAAAAGCCCCAGGGGACGACACTCAGTATATTCCGCTCCCGAGTGTCCAGAGGAGCTCCACCGAGATAATATCCCATCTCGGCTTGGGGGTGATACACACGCACCCAAAAAGCCTTAAATATAATTTTATAAAACACACACGCACCCACGCATGCGTGCACAATGCCATGAAATCAACAACCAACAGTTATCAGCACAACCAGATAACCAATTCACAGTTTATAAAACAAGTTAGTGCAAAAATATATTAAAGTCTTAAAAGTCTTTTGGAGAAATACTTACAGCGCTTGATAATAATTTTAGGAGGATCACGGAGGAACTGGAAGCACCAAATCAGCAACTCCACAGTGTAAAAACACTGTGGCCGAATACACTGTAAACCCAAATTTGCACGGAGTCAAACGAAGACTTGAAATTGATAGGGTAGGGCCTATTGAGGTCGGTGAAGCTAATGGTAGTGAAAGTTGGCCGTGGGTGGCGGCCGAAATGGTGGTTTAAGGCCGAGAATAGCAAATCGGAAATGGAGCTCGCACGGGCGGCTCCGGCGACGGATCGGGGCTGGGTTTGGGTGGAAAAGCTTGGTATTGGGCCGGTGAAGAAGTGGTGAAGAAATGGTGGCCAATGGTGGCCGGACGGCGGCGGAACGGCGAGGAGAAGCCTACGGCTTCGCACGGCTCTCGGAGGCTAACGGCGGCGCGGCGTGGGCTGAGATTTGGAGGGGTAGCTCGCCGGCAGGTGGGGAAGCCGGTGGTGCCGGCGGTGAGGGCCACGGCCGGCCGGAGGCGGCGCCGGTGGCTTAAGCTCGATCGGACGTGAGAGAGAGGAGAGAGAGAGTGACGCGGGGGCTGGGTGGTCCGACGGGGAAGAAGAAAAAAAGAAAGAAAAGAAAAGAAAAGGAAGAGAAAAAGGAAAGAGGAAAAAGAAAAGATAGGGGAAAAGAAATGAGGTCCAATCCTCACCACTTTCGAGTCACAACTGATCCTCAAAACATTATTTTTAAACCAGTAAATTAAATAAAACAAAATAAACTCAAAACTAATTAAAATAAATATTAAACTCCAACAATAACATACTTTAAAATAAAAGGCAATTAAATTGCATAACACTAATTAAAATAAATTAAACGCAGTGAAATGCTTTAAATAAAACAACAATAATTTTAAAACCCATAAACGAACCAATTTAAATCAAAGATCAATTTAAATCTGAAATAATAATTAATAAGAAGAAAGCCCAATAAAATATTTTCACAACTTAAAATATTATAAAATAATATTTTAAAACTCCCAAAATTCTAAAACTAGAGAATCAATCATTAAATTAATTAAAATAATCCTTCATTAAAATACACTAAAATACGGGGTGTTACATTCAAGGTTGTTGCGAGATCTGCTCGCCTAACATCTAAGAATGGCCTTTGTACTGATATGCCTACACGATGGAACTCAACATTTTTTATGTTGGAGGCGGCCCAAAAATATAAGCTGGCATTTGCATTATTGAGTGATGAAGACATCCAATATGTAAAATATTTTGATGATCATGGGGGATTGGGGAAACCTGTAGATGATGATTGAAAAATTGCAGCTATTTTTGCAGAGTTTTTGAAGCTCTTTTACGATGTCACCACAAGGTTATTTGCCACTTTTTACCCTACATCCAATGTTGTATGTTAGTAAATATGTAGGGTAAAAAAAGAATTAGATGACATGGTCGAGGGTGGTCACATTAGGCTGCTAGAGATGATTTTGATTATGAGGACAAAATACGACAAGTATTGGAGAGATTTAACTAGGACTAATATTTTGTTATATGCAGCTATCGTCTTTGACCCGAGGTATAAGTTGGATGGCATGATATTTGAATTGGGCCTTGGGTATGGGCAAGTATGAGCGGAGCTTATTGCAGCAAGTGTTCAGGAAACCCTTAGTAGATTATTTGATGAGTTAACCACCATGCGGGGTGGTAATATTGCGACATCTACACCTGCCCCATTAGCGTCAGGCTCACAGATTTAAGAAGTCGAGGTTGGGAAAAGACGTAGATTGGAGTGGGGTGAGAGGTATGAGCAGATCCCCTTCCTCCGGAGTTCTGTAGAGGCTTAGTCAGAGATAGAAAGATACTTAGCAGCAGAGCTTTTACCATTTTCACGAGAGTTCAATATATTGAGTTGGTGGAAGGTGAATGATGTGAAGCATCTCATCCTTGGAGAGATAGCCCGCACATTTTTGGCCATCCATGTTAGCACCGTAGTCTGAGAGTCGGCTTTTAGTATCGGAGGGCATGTATTAGATTCATTTTGGAGTTCATTAGCTCCTACCACTGTGAAGGCTTTGATTTGCACACAGAATTGGATTAAAGGAACTCCAATTCATGTTCCGGATGTTCTTGAGTATGAAGAGGCCGATGTCGAGGAGGAGGGTGATGATCAGCCTAGATCTGGTATTTATTTTAAGTTTATTTTCTAATTTCTTATTTTAATTTGTTTATTTTCATTTAATTGGTATTCATTAGTTTGATTTCAAATTTAATTGTTATAGTGATACATGAGACGACGTCTACGGCTACCTTCGATGCAGTATGACTTTGTATTAGACCTATCATTGTCATGGTTTGCACAATTTCTCCATTAATTATTTTTTGCATTTAAAATTGTGTTTCATCTTTATAACTTTATAATTCTATTTTTTTAACTTATTAATATTTCAAGTTTTAGAACTTATTAATTTTTATGATCTTCATTTTCAGTCTCACAGCAATCAACACAACTCACCATCCAGTGAATTCACCGCCATGACTCCACCCCAAAATCAAATTGAGAAGTTATTATTTTGTCAATTTACAATTAATTGTAATGTTGCTACAATAGTTAATTATACAATTTGTAATATTTATTTTTTTAGAGGAGTTTGTAATAGTATACTAGTTTATTAGTTCTCTTAATATGTATTTTGTATAATTGTAGACTACTTATTTTAGCTTTGTGCCTTAGTGATGATTAGTGATGATTATTACTTAATTAGTTAATAGTTGAAACTTAGTATAATCTATATATATTATATATATTTTCAGTTTTTAAATATATATAAGTTAAATTCTGTGCTCAAAATGGCCCAGAAAACTATAATGGGCTAAAAGCCTAGTAGTGGGTTGTGGGGGTGTGGGAGGATAGAGGTCCACCCCCGCATCCCACCCACCGGATGAGGTACGGGCAAAAATTTCCCACCTCCGCATATGTGGGGGCAAGGGGCAGGGGAGGGGTGGCCCTGCCCCGTAGGGGGTGGGCATCACCCCTACCTCCCATGCCCCCTCTCCCCTCTCTCTCCCTAATCCCTCTTCTCCCTTAAGTCTCCTGCACGCACAACTGGTTGCCAACAATCCCACCGCGCCACTGCTACCTCACCTCGACGGCCACCCCCTCCTTCTCCCCCAGCCCCCCATCGATCTCTTTCATCTTCCCCCAGTCTGGCCTCACCTCTCTCTCTCTCTTGGATTTCTCTACATCGTCGCCACTAGGAGCCCTGTTCGCCACCACCCACACCTTGACGCCATCCCAATCCTCCGTCGGAGCCCCCTTCTCCTCCACGCAAGGTTATGTGATACAAACACACCCTGGAGGTCTCTCTCTCTCTCTCTCTCTCTCTCTGTTTCGGAATAAACCGTCACCATTCTCTGTACTTTCTTTATTTTGCCTAAGTTTATATTGTGGGTTGTTGACATTCGCTTATTCGTGTTCAGCTTTGTCCTATGAAAATGTTTAAAGTTGTTGTTGTTAGAAACAAAGTCTAGGTGTTATAAATGATTAATTTTTTGGAGTTCTTTATCAATTTATGAAAAAAGATTTGCATTTCAAGTTGAATATTGTGACTTTCTTTGGTTTAGCGCCAGCGGCCCGATGGTTAACATAAATGTAGCCATTTATAGTTGGTTCTGGGATCAAGTTTTTCTTTGCTTCTGAGTATTGGAGAATGCGGCACTCAAATGCCGAGCTATATTCTGGTTGGTTTCAATTGTGCACCATATATAAATAATTGTTTTTAATCCTCTACAGATCTTTTGATATAAGTTTGGAAATCTTGGTTTTTTAGTCTCGTAATGCTCTGTGTTTTTGCTTAATCTATATATATGTAGATTGGTGGCTACAAGTCCTATGGATAATTATGTCTTACTCAAGGTAGCCTAGTTTCATTGATTTGCTTTTGTTTGTTCCACTTGCAAGCCTATGTGTGAATATCTTTATTATGCTTCTTGTGCTGCTTTTAATTTTTAACCAATTTCATCATAGTTATGATACAGCTAAATATTCCTGTTTTGTTATGTTTTGTCTATTGTCAATAACTAGTGGTGTCAAATTGGCAGGGTTTCATTTGCTGATCCTGTTGTAATCAGGCATGCATTGGAAATTCTCTCTGAAAGCTATATATGGCATCTTATGTCATTGGGCATAGTTTATTATTGTAAGTGTTTTAGGTTGGTTTTCTATAGATCACTTGGTTTGTCCTCCATAGAGGTTGACATTACTATTGAAAGAGAAGTTTAATTCTATTCTACTCATGGTAGTTTGATGTCCCTAACTGTACACAAGTGATGCAGATGGTATATTATGGAGGTGGGGAAAATACTGAGGTTGCTCCTTAGGAAAATTAGTATTTTCTCCACCTCCATAGCATGATTTCATCAAGCCTATGTGCAATTAGTATGCACCTGGGTTATGTTATCTTTAGTTTAGATTCGTCTTTAGTTTTTTTTTTTTTTTTTATATTACATATGATTATATGAAAATTATATGGAGCAACTACACTCTTCTTAAGATCGCAAGGGTTTTTGCTACTAAAGTTCCTGGGAAGATTGATGCTAATGTGTTACAACTACTATGGAAAGTAGGTTTTCATGCATTCTTCACCTACAATAAGGCTTTCCCCTATCCGTATCATTTCATGCTCTTTTCACTTTCTAGGTTTTTGTTCTACTAATCTGTTGGTGTTGTGTCTTTCCAGAAAACTCATATACAGGTATGCCTTTATTTCTATTTTTAGTCTTTCTCTCATAAGTCACACTAATAATTTATATCTTGTTCATTTTCTGTTATTTTTTCTTCTCTCAAATGTGAGAGAGAGTAGTGCACTGGTTTGAGTTCTTGATTGGTGGAAGTTGCTTTAGGATTTGTTCTTGTGTTGCTTTGACTATATCTTGGGTTTGTTGTGGAAGATGGCTTGTACTCGTCTACTTGCCTAATCTGCAATGATAATTTCTGGAGAAGTTTTGGATACCTCTTTATAAAAATAGAAACGGACGCACATTTCTTTTGCATAGGCATATTATCTCTGAAAAAGTAGTACCTTGCCTTTCTTGCTCCAAATGCTTTGCTTCTTCTGCTACCCAAGGTTCTTCTTCTTAGTTGGCAACCTAGCTCCTTGTTTGATTGATGCATACACTAAGGTTTGATTAATGCTGTATGAGTATATAATATCTTATATGAGTTACTAGTACTTAACTGTCCTCATAATCTTGCTTTCTTGTTTGAAATTCCGTCTGCCTATTTAGTTGCATTGATAGTTTTCGAGGTAGAACCTTCCATGAATGCTGATGAAAATAAATAAGTATATGCGTCACCATGAGTTTTGCTTTCACAGTTGTAACTTAAACCTTGCTCGATGTTATGATTTGCTATTGCTATTACAGCTCAATTTTTATTACAAGGACCATTATTTTTCATAGTATTATTGTTTCTACCAATAAAAATATAGTATGTATTTTCTGCATTGGTACTTTTTTCTTCTTCTGATATTATGATGAATGCCTTTAATTATCTGCACACTAAACATTCTTCTTACTCTTATCATGTTGCTGTGTTGAAGCAATGAGAGAGATTAATTACAATATCATATATATGTGGAGTAATCATCTCCATTGTTTATATTTGAATACTCTTGAAACTTTGGAAGAAAGATGTATGGCTACTTGGAATTTTCCTTCTGTAAAATTATGGTATGTAGATAGTACACTTTAGTTTGATATATGCCGCTAGTGTATCATCGAATGGCTTTGTTTTATGGATGATGGAATTGTGTATTTCTTGGCAATGAGGTTTTCTTGTTCCTGTGTGCAGGTGGATGGATGAAATCATTCCCAATGAAGTTATATAGGCCTGACATATATAAGAATTGAAACATCAGAGTAAACAAATAATTAATCGGTCTTACAAGCAAAAGGTTGTGATAGTGGTGAAAAGCTCAAGTTGGATGAAAATGAATTGAGGGAATATTTTCAATTGTAAGTACTCCTTGCTTCCATTGCTAGTACATTTTGTTATTATAGGTTCTTACTTGCATGGTGGTTGGAGGATAATTTTAAAAGAGAACTCAAATGCATGTTTTCTCATATTTGAATCATGCTTCCATTTATTTTCCTATATATATTTTTCTTCATGGAGTTGTTGATATATGATAGAGTTAAGGTTTTTTACCGTCGGTGATTAAACCATTGAATTTAGAAGGTGCAATTTCTCATGATAAGGTATGTGGTTTGCTGGTGTACTTATTTGGTTGATGTTTTTTTAAAGATAGAGTCTTTATGTATTCTATTTTTGTGGATTTTATTTATTTATTTATTTCGTATATTAAACTTATTTGTTGCGATCACAGATCGTTGGAAATACTTTTGCGGTGCTTTTTAGAGTATTTGCAGCGATAAGTAATCACCGCAAAAGCGTTCACAGCGATTTAATTAGACCGTTTGGAATAGATCTCTTCATTAGTGACGATTTATTAAATATTTGCGACAACTATAATTTGCCGCAAATATGTTTTCCCAACGATTTAATAGGCAAACCGAATAAGCATTTGCAGCAAAAAAAAGTAACTATTTGCAGTGATTTTTTATATTCGTTGGGTTAAAACAGAAGTGAACAAACAAATGTAATAGACATGCAACAATTTTTAAATCACTAGAAATACTCAATTGTGGCGATTTTAGCACTTATTGGGGCGAATTTTAAACGCCGGAAAAAACCAATTTTCTTGTAGTGGGTGGCAAAATAATTATAAATATTGCTAAAAAAACCAGGTGGACATTTAATTAGTTACGAGCTGTATATGCATATTAATCATACTCCTCGAGATTTATAACAGCAAAAAAAGTCGTAAATTATGAACATTAGGAAAACGAGGTAGGCCAGTGTATACAAATGAGGACAACATTAGGAGAATGAGGTACGTTGCCATGTGAATGTTTACAGCATTAATAGTGCAGCATGCCAATTTTGTAAGGCTATTAACCTTTTCTTAAAAAATAAATAAATAAATCTGCACAAATATAAGGTGCTGTCTCTATGCACCCATAAAATCTGAAATAATTCTTATTTTAAAATCCGCATTTTTTTTCACAAACACAAAATATTAACTATTTATCCATTGAAAAATATGTTTTCCCTAAAAAATAAATATTTTTACTCACTTTCAAATAGATTTTGAAAACAATTTATACACATTGACAAATCTGTGTGGTCACTTCGTTGGAGGACTTATATGAGTAAGAGAAAATCTATTTGTCAATATCTTTTTTTTATTTATTATTATCTTTTCATTATTTTATGATGTGATATTAAATAATAAGTTCATAAGTGAAATATAATAAATAGTCTCAAATCATTTACTAACACATCATGGAATGATAAGAGGCTGATAAAAAAAATGAATAATGAATAGTATTATATAATTATGAGTAATGTTAAATACAGTCATAGAATACGAAAATATTATATAATTATTTTGAAAAAGAGAGATTTATTATTAAAAAAATTAATTAATTTTTATTCATATAAATTTTAAATTTACTTATTTTTTTTTTAAATTAAACGAGGCTTACAATCTACAATTATAAATATCATTTTTCGTATTGGGGTGTCACACAGAGAGAGAGAGAGAGAGAGAGAGAGAGAGGCGTTGACAACTTGGAAATGGCGGCTGAGAAAGTAAGCGTATGCGTAACAGGGGGAGGAGGGTTCATTGCTTCGTGGCTCATCAAGCTTCTCCTCTCTAAGAACTACTTCGTCCACGTCATGCACCATAAGGCGACCCGGTATTTGTCTACCTTCTCTACGTTCGTTTCTTTCTTGTCTCTCTTCCATCACTTTCGATTTTGTACTTATTTTGCATCAAAAAATCAGTTTTTTAGATCATAAATTGATTTTTATATATCATAAAAGTTTCCTATATATATAATACTTATTTTGCATCTAAAAATCAATTTTTTGAGGACTCTTTGATGAGATGAACACTTTGGAAATACTATGTAGGAGATGCGAAGTATGCCCATTTGAGTGCATTTGAGAACGCATCTGAAAACTTGAGACTATTTAAGGCAGAATTGCTGGATTACGACTCTATACGTTCAGCAGTTGAAGGGTGCGTAGGAGTATTCCATATTGCCAGTCCAACTTCACCAGTAGAAACAGCACTAAACCCCGAGGCAAGAATAACCGATCGAGTAACTGTGATTTTTCCCTTCTAAATCAATGTTTTTACAGTATAAGTTAGTACGTACAAAAACTATTAAGAAACAGCCATAATAATACAATAATTATTATAATTATATATATTGTAAAGGTAGAAGTGATTGAACCTGCTGTGAAGGGCACACAAAATGTACTCAAAGCAAGCGTCGAAGCAAAAGTTAAGCGATTTGTTTTTGTCTCCTCCGTTGGTGCCGTGTGTCTGAATCCAAGTTGGGCCAAGGATCCAGTTCTGGATGAAACTTGCTTGTCTGATAAGGAATACTGTAGAACCACTATGGTAAGTAATCAGAAAATGCAAATTTCTGTTGAGCTTCTAGTTCTATTGTATGCATTTTATTGTATGATACCAGTACGTACGTCATCAGAGATTAGAATAGTTGCATAACAATTTCAAAGTAAAGATTGTGTTACAAATCTTTCTCTACATTAATGCTTAATGAAGTAATATTTCTACCAGAATTGGGACTGTCTCTCTAAAACAGAAGTAGAAATATTTGAGACGCTGGAGTTTGGGAAAGGAAGTGGGCTTGATGTTGTAAGCACATGCCCTGCACTTCTCTTGGGGCCATTTCTGCAGTCTACAGTGAACGGAAGTAATTTATTTCTCATTGGACTTCTAAAAGGTACACTTACATGTTACATAATTAATACCTCTATGGAATGAGTCCGTTCTTTAATGGTATATATGCATGTTATTGAGAATTTTTGGTTGCAGTAAAGTACTTTATGTAATCGTGTATAAAGTTCTTGTGCTTCTCACTTTGATCATGCGGTAATGAGGCTGATTAACATCTCAAGTTAAAGTTTCATACTGTGAGAAATCTTATGTAAATTAAGGATCAAAGATCAGAGTTAAACTGGGACTTATATATAAGGGATTTGCTACACAACCTCCTACTATTCACCCATACTCCACACTCCACACTTTTTAATATTTTTTAATATTTTTAAAAAAAAATTTTTTGAAATTTTTTTTTTTGAAATATTTCAAATTTTTTATTCACTATTCATATAAAAAAATTTGATAAAAAAAAATTTTAAAAAAAAGGTGGAGTGTGGAGTGTGATGAATAGTAGGAGGTTGGGAAGATTCTTTCTATATATAAACCTTTTAAAATTGAAACTTCGGTTGATTTATTTGCTCGACCGAGACGTCTCATGCACGTCTAGCAAACTACCTGATGGAACTTGATTTGCTCGATCTTGCATCCTATGCATGTTTAGCGATGTTGCCCTTACTTGACTAAACATCTCACACGTTGTCTAGCTAGATTTTTATGCAAGCCTTGATCAACGGTGTGTCTCGCTAGAGTCTATCAAAGTTTTAACTTCAATTCTGGATCAAATTTGGAGCTCCATTAGACGAAGTTTTGTCATCAGAACATGTCACAATAATGTTTTTCTATTTTTATATTTTAACAGATTGCAATTACTAATGATCAATGGCTCGGCGATTTTAGTTGTTTTCTCCTAAACATTGTTTTTAACAAGTCGAAATGAATGTCGTACTTATTTCTAAAGTGTTGGTATTTTATCAATGTTTTCATGAAGGACTTGAATCGGTGGAAAACAGGCTTCTAGGGATAGTAGACGTAAGTGATGTAGCTGAGGCACTAATCCAGGCTTTTGAGAAGCCCGAGGCTGAAGGAAGATACATTTGCTCGGCACACATGATCAAGACAGAGTCTGGTGGACATGCAGAAGAATAAATACCCTCAGTATAGCTATCCTAAAAAGTAAGTTTCTCTTTCAACTATTTAGTTAACAGTCAACCTAGTTGTTCTGTATAAAACATATTTGATCATGGTTTTGCATTGTCGTCGCATTGGCAGCCTCACTGAAGTGCAGGAAGAACTAAGGCTGAGTGCAGAAAAATTGCAAAGGTTAGGTTGGAGTTACCGGCCATTGATGGACACTCTCATTGATGGTGTAGAGAGCTATCGTCAGGCTGGCCTTTTGGATTGAGAAGGTTTCATAAAGATCAGGGCTTTCGTCTTACTTGTTGGGGAAAAACAACCACAGCGGAATTAATAAAGCGGAAATAAAAAAGCACACCCACTTATACAGTGACACCAAGAATTTTAATGTAGTTCGGCAACTACCTACATCCACAAATAAGAACTTTACTAATAAATAGTGGTACACAAAAAAATATTACAGAGGAGGAGGATCACACTCCACTCAATTCAACTCTATTCTTTTCTCTCAGAGCTCTCCTAACTCTCTCTCTTTTCTCTTCTTCCTTTGGTGTATTTGAGGCTCTCACTGGGAGTCTCAATTTATAGACGAACGTATATCTCCTCGCCTGTATGAATGCATTCAATTTGCATTCAATTTGTAACTGCAAATGCAGTTACCTGCTGAGTAGCCATTCATGTGGATTGCTTGGCATGGACTTCAACAATTCTCCCCCTTCATGCCAATTTACCTAGAAGCTATCCATTCTAGCTATATCTCTGCATAGCTCAAACTTATCACTTGTAACCATCTTTGTCAGCATGCCAGCTGGATTCTCTTTCATATGGATCTTCACAAGCTTCAACAGCTATTGTTCAATCGCATCGCGTATTCAATGATAGTAAATATCAATATGCTTGGTGAGGGAATGATACATTGAATTCTTGCTCAAGTCTAGAGCACTTTAACTATCACAATGTACCTTGTAGTGTTGTTGACTAACCCCTAGTTCTTGGAGAAAACACTTCATCCACAACATCTCTTTCCTAGCTTCTGCTACGACAATATACTCTGTCTCTGTTGTAGATAAATCAACACACTTCTACAATTTGGATTGCCAAGAGACAGCTCCTCTTGCAAAGGTAAAGAGAACTCCCGATGTAAATTTCCTGCTATCCAGATCTCTTGTCATATTTGAATCAGTATAGCCTTCCAAAATTGGTTTAGCTCCCCCAAAACACAAGCATATCTTCGATGTACCTTTCAAGTACTTGAGAATCCACTTGACTACTTTTCAATGATCATTTCCTGGATTTGAAAGGAATCTGCTCATCACGCCCACAACATAAGCAATATCTGGTCTGGTACAAACCATTGCATATATCAGACTTCCTACTGCTGAAGAGTAGGGGACTATTTCCATCTCTTCAATCTCTTTCTTTGAAGAGGGACATGAACTCTTGCTCAACTTGAAATGGTTAGCTAGTAGAATATTGACTATCATTTTATGGTAGAGAGCTGTCGTCAGGCTGGGCTTTTGGATTGAGAAGATTTCATAAAGATCAGGGCTTTTGTCTTACTGTCATGGTTCTGTTTAAGTAATAAATGTTGGACAGTGTGGCAATTGATATCGTTGGAAATGGATGTTAAAGCTTGGCTTGCTCTTTTAGTTCCAGTTGTAGGCAACGCCCTACAGAACTCAAACTGGCAAATAGCCAGAGAAATGTGTCATGAACTCTTTAATTTGATTTTGAACTGTCATATATAGCATATATCCTTGCTTTAGGCAGCTACTCGTCGAAGAAACCCTTTCCAATTTCAATGCTTGTCTGATGCAAGCCTCCAGGAATCGATCTCTCATCAACGTCCTAAAGGGAATAGGAAAGAAAACAGAATCTCTCTGTAATGAAATCTCTTCATTCAAATTCAATGATTGATTAAAATCAGCAACAACTACTCATTTTCGTTATTATTCCTCCCTTTATAGAATTACATAGGTTGCTATAAATCAGCAAACAAAATAGAAAAGGATTGCCAACGTAGAAACAAAGTCTTACGGAAATAAAATAGGAAAGAACTAAGCAACATAATTTTGAAAATAAAGATAAGGGTTGATAAGAATCATAGCAGCTGGATAAGATCCATTCCCCATGG